>CM070498.1:43370464-43815464 GCA_036324585.1 Champsocephalus esox
TCTAAGTTGTTTCTCCAACTCTCCTCCATGCCATTCCTTTCGAGGGCCTACATAAACACTCTGAATCTTGACCTGGCTCTTACATTTACTGGAAAACTGGTGAAAACAGTGGCCGAGTGGTTAAGGCGATGGACTGCTAATCCATTGTGCTCTGCACGTGTGGGTTCGAATCCCATCCTCGTCGTAGTAAGGTTTAGTTCAATGAAGCTGCTGCAATATGGCAAAAAGCCTGTGATTTTCGGCTTCAGCACACCAGGTAAACTGAACAAAAGACAGTTGAGGCCACCGAAAAACCAGGCGGAATGCTCTCCTTGTTTCGACAAGTCTGTTGTGGGCTACCTGTCCTTCCATAATGCCACGTTCCACATGTCCATATTGTTGGCTTGTAAGTGAGGAAATCGTTGTTAGACTTTGTGGTCTCGCTATCAGGTTGGCAGGAAAAGTTGAACATCCAGAAAATATCTTAAATCTTACAGTTTTTACCTTCTATTTCCTGAAATGAAATACTAAAGTTTTGTGGAGAATGCGGGCATCGATCCCGCTACCTCTCGCATGCTAAGCGAGCACTCTACCATTTGAGCTAATTCCCCTATACAACAATGCTCTTGTAGTACTTCTAAGTTGTTTTCTCCAAACTCTCCTCCATGCCATTCCTTTCGAGGGCCGACATAAACACTCTGAATCTTGACCTGGCTCTTAAGTTTACTGGAAAACTGGTGAAAACAGGACGAGGTGGCCGAGTGTTTAAGGCGATGGACTGCTAATCCATTGTGCTCTGCATGCGTGGGTTAGAATCCCATCCTCGTCGTATTAATGTTTAGTTCAAGAACCTGCTGCAATATGGCAAAAAGCCTGTGATTTCGGCTTCAGCACACCAGGTAAACTGAACAAAAGACAGTTGAGGCCACCGAAAAACCAGGCGGAATGCTCCCCTTGTTTTGACAAGTCAGTTGTGGGCTACCTGTCCTTCCATAATTCCACGTTCCCAATTACCATATTGTTGGCTTGTAAGTTAGGAAATCGTTGTTAGACTTTGTGGTCTCGCTATCAGGTTGGCAGGAAAAGTTGAACATCCAGAAAATATCTTAAATCTTACAGTTTTTACCTTCTATTTCCTGAACTGAAATACTAAAGTTTTGTGGAGAATGCGGGCATCGATCCCGCTACCTCTCACATGCTAAGCGAGCGCTCTACCATTTGAGCTAATTCCCCTATACAACAATGCTCTTGTAGTACTTCTAAGTTGTTTTCTCCAACTCTCCTCCATGCCATTCCTTTCGAGGGTCTACATAAACACTCTGAATCTTGACCTGGCTCTTACTTTACTGGAAAACTGGTGAAAACAGTGGCCGAGTGGTTAAGGCGATGGACTGCTAATCCATTGTGCTCTGCACGCGTGGGTTCGAATCCCATCCTCGTCGTAGTAAGGTTTAGTTCAATGAAGCTGCTGCAATATGGCAAAAAGCCTGTGATTTCGGCTTCAGCACACCAGGTAAACTGAACAAAAGACAGTTGAGGCCACCGAAAAACCAGGCGGAATGCTCTCCTTGTTTCGACAAGTCTGTTGTGGGCTACCTGTCCTTCCATAATGCCACGTTCCACATGTCCATATTGTTGGCTTGTAAGTGAGGAAATCGTTGTTAGACTTTGTGGTCTCGCTATCAGGTTGGCAGGAAAAGTTGAACATCCAGAAAATATCTTAAATCTTACAGTTTTTACCTTCTATTTCCTGAAATGAAATACTAAAGTTTTGTGGAGAATGCGGGCATCGATCCCGCTACCTCTCGCATGCTAAGCGAGCGCTCTACCATTTGAGCTAATTCCCCTATACAACAATGCTCTTGTAGTACTTCTAAGTTGTTTTCTCCAACTCTCCTCCATGCCATTCCTTTCGAGGGCCGACATAAACACTCTGAATCTTGACCTGGCTCTTACGTTTACTGGAAAACTGGTGAAAACAGGACGAGGTGGCCGAGTGGTTAAGGCGATGGACTGCTAATCCATTGTGCTCTGCATGCGTGGGTTCGAATCCCATCCTCGTCGTAGTAAGGTTTAGTTCAATGAAGCTGCTGCAATATGGCAAAAAGCCTGTGATTTCGGCTTCAGCACACCAGGTAAACTGAACAAAAGACAGTTGAGGCCACCGAAAAACCAGGCGGAATGCTCTCCTTGTTTTGACAAGTCAGTTGTGGGCTACCTGTCCTTCCATAATTCCACGTTCCCAATTACCATATTGTTGGCTTGTAAGTTAGGAAATCGTTGTTAGACTTTGTGGTCTCGCTATCAGGTTGGCAGGAAAAGTTGAACATCCAGAAAATATCTTAAATCTTACAGTTTTTACCTTCTATTTCCTGAACTGAAATACTAAAGTTTTGTGGAGAATGCGGGCATCGATCCCGCTACCTCTCACATGCTAAGCGAGCGCTCTACCATTTGAGCTAATTCCCCTATACAACAATGCTCTTGTAGTACTTCTAAGTTGTTTTCTCCAACTCTCCTCCATGCCATTCCTTTCGAGGGCCTACATAAACACTCTGAATCTTGACCTGGCTCTTATATTTACTGGAAAACTGGTGAAAACAGTGGCCGAGTGGTTAAGGCGATGGACTGCTAATCCATTGTGCTCTGCACGCGTGGGTTCGAATCCCATCCTCGTCGTAGTAAGGTTTAGTTCAATGAAGCTGCTGCAATATGGCAAAAAGCCTGTGATTTTCGGCTTCAGCACACCAGGTAAACTGAACAAAAGACAGTTGAGGCCACCGACAAAACCAGGCGGAATGCTCTCCTTGTTTCGACAAGTCTGTTGTGGGCTACCTGTCCTTCCATAATGCCACGTTCCACATGTCCATATTGTTGGCTTGTAAGTGAGGAAATCGTTGTTAGACTTTGTGGTCTCGCTATCAGGTTGGCAGGAAAAGTTGAACATCCAGAAAATATCTTAAATCTTACAGTTTTTACCTTCTATTTCCTGAACTGAAATACTAAAGTTTTGTGGAGAATGCGGGCATCGATCCCGCTACCTCTCGCATGCTAAGCGAGCGCTCTACCATTTGAGCTAATTACCCCTATACAACAATGCTCTTGTAGTAGTTATAAGTTGTTTTCTCCAACTCTCCTCCATGCCATTCCTTTCGAGGGCCTACATAAACACTCTGAATCTTGACCTGGCTCTTACGTTTACTGCAAAACTGGTGAAAACAGTGGCCGAGTGGTTAAAGCGATGGACTGCTAATCCATTGTGCTCTGCAAGCGTGTGTTCGAATCCCATCCTCTTCGTAGCAATGTTTAGTTCAATGAAGCTGCTGCAATATGACAAAAAGCCTGTGATTTCGGCTTCAGCACACCAGGTAAACTGAACAAAAGACAGTTGAGGCCACCGAAAAACCAGGCGGAATGCTCTCCTTGTTTCGACAAGTCTGTTGTGGGCTACCTGTCCTTCCATAATTCCATGTTCCCAATTGCCATATTGTTGGCTTGTAAGTTAGGAAATCGTTGTTAGACTTTGTGGTCTCGCTATCAGGTTGGCAGGAAAAAGTTGAACATCCAGAAAATATCTTAAATCTTACAGTTTTTACCTTCTATTTCCTGAAATGAAATACTAAAGTTTTGTGGAGAATGCGGGCATCGATCCCGCTACCTCTCGCATGCTAAGCGAGCGCTCTACCATTTGAGCTAATTCCCCTATACAACAATGCTCTTGTAGTAGTTATAAGTTGTTTTCTCCAACTCTCCTCCATGCCATTCCTTTCGAGGGTCTACATAAACACTCTGAATCTTGACCTGGCTCTTATATTTACTGGAAAACTGGTGAAAACAGTGGCCGAGTGGTTAAGGCGATGGACTGCTAATCCATCGTGCTCTGCACGTGTGGGTTCGAATCCCATCCTCGTCGTAGTAAGGTTTAGTTCAATGAAGCTGCTGCAATATGGCAAAAAGCCTGTGATTTTGGCTTCAACACACCAGGTAAACTAAACAAAAGACAGTTGAGGCCACCGACAAAACCAGGCGGAATGCTCTCCTTGTTTCGACAAGTCTGTTGTGGGCTACCTGTCCTTCCATAATGCCACGTTCCACATGTCCATATTGTTGGCTTGTAAGTGAGGAAATCGTTGTTAGACTTTGTGGTCTCGCTATCAGGTTGGCAGGAAAAGTTGAACATCCAGAAAATATCTTAAATCTTACAGTTTTTACCTTCTATTTCCTGAAATGAAATACTAAAGTTTTGTGGAGAATGCGGGCATCGATCCCGCTACCTCTCGCATGCTAAGCGAGCGCTCTACCATTTGAGCTAATTACCCCTATACAACAATGCTCTTGTAGTAGTTATAAGTTGTTTTCTCCAACTCTCCTCCATGCCATTCCTTTCGAGGGCCTACATAAACACTCTGAATCTTGACCTGGCACTTACATTTACTGGAAAACTAGTGAAAACAGTGGCCGAGTGGTTAAGGCGATGGACTGCTAATCCATTGTGCTCTGCAAGCGTGGGTTCGAATCCCATCCTCGTCATAGCAAGGTTTAGTTCAATGAAGCTGCTGCAATATGGCAAAAAGCCTGTGATTTTGGCTTCAACACACCAGGTAAACTAAACAAAAGACAGTTGAGGCCACCGACAAACCAGGCGGAATGCTCTCCTTGTTTCGACAAGTCTGTTGTGGGCTACCTGTCCTTCCATAATGCCACGTTCCACATGTCCATATTGTTGGCTTGTAAGTGAGGAAATCGTTGTTAGACTTTGTGGTCTCGCTATCAGGTTGGCAGGAAAAGTTGAACATCCAGAAAATATCTTAAATCTTACAGTTTTTACCTTCTATTTCCTGAAATGAAATACTAAAGTTTTGTGGAGAATGCGGGCATCGATCCCACTACCTCTCGCATGCTAAGCGAGCGCTCTACCATTTGAGCTAATTACCCCTATACAACAATGCTCTTGTAGTAGTTATAAGTTGTTTTCTCCAACTCTCCTCCATGCCATTCCTTTCGAGGGCCGACATAAACACTCTGAATCTTGACCTGGCTCTTACGTTTACTGCAAAACTGCTGAAAACAGTGGCCGAGTGGTTAAAGCGATGGACTGCTAATCCATTGTGCTCTGCAAGCGTGTGTTCCAATCCCATCCTCTTCGTAGCAATGTTTAGTTCAATGAAGCTGCTGCAATATGACAAAAAGCCTGTGATTTCGGCTTCAGCACACCAGGTAAACTGAACAAAAGACAGTTGAGGCCACCGAAAAACCAGGCGGAATGCTCTCCTTGTTTCGACAAGTCTGTTGTGGGCTACCTGTCCTTCCATAATTCCATGTTCCCAATTGCCATATTGTTGGCTTGTAAGTTAGGAAATCGTTGTTAGACTTTGTGGTCTCGCTATCAGGTTGGCAGGAAAAAATGAACATCCAGAAAATATCTTAAATCTTACAGTTTTTACCTTCTATTTCCTGAAATGAAATACTAAAGTTTTGTGGAGAATGCGGGCATCGATCCCGCTACCTCTCGCATGCTAAGCGAGCGCTCTACCATTTGAGCTAATTCCCCTATACAACAATGCTCTTGTAGTAGTTATAAGTTGTTTTCTCCAACTCTCCTCCATGCCATTCCTTTCGAGGGTTCTACATAAACACTCTGAATCTTGACCTGGCTCTTATATTTACTGGAAAACTGGTGAAAACAGTGGCCGAGTGGTTAAGGCGATGGACTGCTAATCCATCGTGCTCTGCACGTGTGGGTTCGAATCCCATCCTCGTCGTAGTAAGGTTTAGTTCAATGAAGCTGCTGCAATATGGCAAAAAGCCTGTGATTTTGGCTTCAACACACCAGGTAAACTAAACAAAAGACAGTTGAGGCCACCGACAAAACCAGGCGGAATGCTCTCCTTGTTTCGACAAGTCTGTTGTGGGCTACCTGTCCTTCCATAATGCCACGTTCCACATGTCCATATTGTTGGCTTGTAAGTGAGGAAATCGTTGTTAGACTTTGTGGTCTCGCTATCAGGTTGGCAGGAAAAGTTGAACATCCAGAAAATATCTTAAATCTTACAGTTTTTACCTTCTATTTCCTGAAATGAAATACTAAAGTTTTGTGGAGAATGCGGGCATCGATCCCACTACCTCTCGCATGCTAAGCGAGCGCTCTACCATTTGAGCTAATTACCCCTATACAACAATGCTCTTGTAGTAGTTATAAGTTGTTTTCTCCAACTCTCCTCCATGCCATTCCTTTCGAGGGCCTACATAAACACTCTGAATCTTGACCTGGCACTTACATTTACTGGAAAACTAGTGAAAACAGTGGCCGAGTGGTTAAGGCGATGGACTGCTAATCCATTGTGCTCTGCAAGCGTGGGTTCGAATCCCATCCTCGTCATAGCAAGGTTTAGTTCAATGAAGCTGCTGCAATATGGCAAAAAGCCTGTGATTTTGGCTTCAGCACACCAGGTAAACTGAACAAAAGACAGTTGAGGCCACCGAAAAACCAGACGGAATGCTCTCCTTGTTTCGACAAGTCTGTTGTGGGCTACCTGTCCTTCCATAATTCCATGTTCCTAATTACCATATTGTTGGCTTGTAAGTTAGGAAATCGTTGTTAGACTTTGTGGTCTCGCTATCAGGTTGGCAGGAAAAGTTGAACATCCAGAAAATATCTTAAATCTTACCTTCTATTTCCTGAAATGAAATACTAAAGTTTTGTGGAGAATGCGGGCATCGATCCCGCTACCTCTCGCATGCTAAGCGAGCGCTCTACCATTTGAGCTAATTCCCACTATACAACAATGCTCTTGTAGTAGTTATAAGTTGTTTTCTCCAACTCTCCTCCATGCCATTCCTTTCGAGGGTTCTACATAAACACTCTGAATCTTGACCTGGCTCTTATATTTACTGGAAAACTGGTGAAAACAGTGGCCGAGTGGTTAAGGCGATGGACTGCTAATCCATCGTGCTCTGCACGTGTGGGTTCGAATCCCATCCTCGTCGTAGTAAGGTTTAGTTCAATGAAGCTGCTGCAATATGGCAAAAAGCCTGTGATTTTGGCTTCAACACACCAGGTAAACTAAACAAAAGACAGTTGAGGCCACCGACAAACCAGGCGGAATGCTCTCCTTGTTTCGACAAGTCTGTTGTGGGCTACCTGTCCTTCCATAATGCCACGTTCCACATGTCCATATTGTTGGCTTGTAAGTGAGGAAATCGTTGTTAGACTTTGTGGTCTCGCTATCAGGTTGGCAGGAAAAGTTGAACATCCAGAAAATATCTTAAATCTTACAGTTTTTACCTTCTATTTCCTGAAATGAAATACTAAAGTTTTGTGGAGAATGCGGGCATCGATCCCACTACCTCTCGCATGCTAAGCGAGCGCTCTACCATTTGAGCTAATTACCCCTATACAACAATGCTCTTGTAGTAGTTATAAGTTGTTTTCTCCAACTCTCCTCCATGCCATTCCTTTCGAGGGCCTACATAAACACTCTGAATCTTGACCTGGCTCTTACGTTTACTGCAAAACTGCTGAAAACAGTGGCCGAGTGGTTAAAGCGATGGACTGCTAATCCATTGTGCTCTGCAAGCGTGTGTTCCAATCCCATCCTCTTCGTAGCAATGTTTAGTTCAATGAAGCTGCTGCAATATGACAAAAAGCCTGTGATTTCGGCTTCAGCACACCAGGTAAACTGAACAAAAGACAGTTGAGGCCACCGAAAAAACCAGGCGGAATGCTCTCCTTGTTTCGACAAGTCTGTTGTGGGCTACCTGTCCTTCCATAATTCCATGTTCCCAATTGCCATATTGTTGGCTTGTAAGTTAGGAAATCGTTGTTAGACTTTGTGGTCTCGCTATCAGGTTGGCAGGAAAAATGAACATCCAGAAAATATCTTAAATCTTACAGTTTTTACCTTCTATTTCCTGAAATGAAATAATAAAGTTTTGTGGAGAATGCGGGCATCGATCCCGCTACCTCTCGCATGCTAAGCGAGCGCTCTACCATTTGAGCTAATTCCCCTATACAACAATGCTCTTGTAGTAGTTATAAGTTGTTTTCTCCAACTCTCCTCCATGCCATTCCTTTCGAGGTTCTACATAAACACTCTGAATCTTGACCTGGCTCTTATATTTACTGGAAAACTGGTGAAAACAGTGGCCGAGTGGTTAAGGCGATGGACTGCTAATCCATCGTGCTCTGCACGTGTGGGTTCGAATCCCATCCTCGTCGTAGTAAGGTTTAGTTCAATGAAGCTGCTGCAATATGGCAAAAAGCCTGTGATTTTGGCTTCAACACACCAGGTAAACTAAACAAAAGACAGTTGAGGCCACCGACAAAACCAGGCGGAATGCTCTCCTTGTTTCGACAAGTCTGTTGTGGGCTACCTGTCCTTCCATAATGCCACGTTCCACATGTCCATATTGTTGGCTTGTAAGTGAGGAAATCGTTGTTAGACTTTGTGGTCTCGCTATCAGGTTGGCAGGAAAAGTTGAACATCCAGAAAATATCTTAAATCTTACAGTTTTTACCTTCTATTTCCTGAAATGAAATACTAAAGTTTTGTGGAGAATGCGGGCATCGATCCCACTACCTCTCGCATGCTAAGCGAGCGCTCTACCATTTGAGCTAATTCCCCTATACAACAATGCTCTTGTAGTAGTTATAAGTTGTTTTCTCCAACTCTCCTCCATGCCATTCCTTTCGAGGGCCTACATAAACACTCTGAATCTTGACCTGGCACTTACATTTACCGGAAAACTGGTGAAAACAGTGGCCGAGTGGTTAAGGCGATGGACTGCTAATCCATTGTGCTCTGCAAGCGTGGGTTCAAATCCCATCCTCGTCGTAGCAAGGTTTAGTTCAATGAAGCTGCTGCAATATGGCAAAAAGCCTGTGATTTTGGCTTCAGCACACCAGGTAAACTGAACAAAAGACAGATGAGGCCACCGCAAAAACCAGACGGAATGCTCTCCTTGTTTCGACAAGTCTGTTGTGGGCTACCTGTCCTTCCATAATTCCATGTTCCCAATTACCATATTGTTGGCTTGTAAGTTAGGACATCGTTGTTAGACTTTGTGGTCTCGCTATCAGGTTGGCAGGAAAAGTTGAACACCCAGAAAATATCTTAAATCTTACAGTTTTTACCTTCTATTTCCTGAAATGAAATACTAAAGTTTTGTGGAGAATGCGGGCATCGATCCGGCTACCTCTCCCATGCTAAGCGAGCACTCTACCATTTGAGCTAATTCCCCTATACAACAATGCTCTTGTAGTAGTTATAAGTTGTTTTATCCAACTCTCCTCCATGCCATTCCTTTCGAGGGCCTACATAAACACTCTGAATCTTGACCTGGCTCTTACATTTACTGGAAAACTGGTGAAAACAGTGGCCGAGTGGTTAAAGCGATGGACTGCTAATCCATTGTGCTCTGCAAGGGTGGGTTCGAATCCCATCCTCATCGTAGCAATGTTTAGTTCAATGAAGCTGCTGCAATATGACAAAAAGCCTGTGATTTCGGCTTCAGCACACCAGGTAAACTGAACAAAAGACAGTTGAGGCCACCGAAAAACCAGACGGAATGCTCTCCTTGTTTCGACAATTTTGTTGAGGCTACCTGTCCTTCCATAATTCCATGTTCCCAATTACCATATTGTTGGCTTGTAAGTTAGGAAATCGTTGTTAGACTTTGTGGTCTCGCTATCAGGTTGGCAGGAAAAGTTGAACATCCAGAAAATATCTTAAATCTTACAGTTTTTACCTTCTATTTCCTGATATGAAATACTAAAGTTTTGTGGAGAATTCGGGCATCGATCCCGCTACCTCTCGCATGCTAAGCGAGCGCTCTACCATTTGAGCTAATTCCACTATACAACAATACTCTTGTAGTACTTCTAAGTTGTTTTCTCCAACTCTCCTCCATGCCATTCCTTTCGAGGGCCGACATAAACACTCTGAATCTTGACCTGGCTCTTACGTTTACTGGAAAACTGGTGAAAACAGGACGAGGTGGCCGATTGGTTAAGGCGATGGACTGCTAATCCATTGTGCTCTGCAATCGTGGTTTCGATTCCCATTCTCGTCGTACTAATGTTTAGTTCAATGAAGCTGATGCAATATGGCAAAAGCCTGTGATTTCGGCTTCAGCACACCAGGTAAACTGATCAAAAGACAGTTGAGGCCACCGAAAAACCAGGTGGAATGCTCTCCATGTTTCGACAAGTCTGTTGTGGGCTATCTGTCCTTCCATAATGCCACGTTCCAAATGTCCATATTGTTGGCTTGTACGTGAGGAAATCGTTGTTAGACTTTGTGGTCTCGCTATCAGGTTGGCTGGAAAAGTTGAACATCCAGAAAATATCTTAAATCTTACAGTTTTTACCGTCTATTTCCTGAACTGAAATACTAAAGTTTTGTGGAGAATGCGGGCATCGATCCCGATACCTCTCGCATGCTAAGCGAGCGCTCTACCATTTGAGCTAATTCCCCTATACAACAATGCTCTTGTAGTACTTCTAAGTTGTTTTCTCCAACTCTCCTCCATGCCATTCCTTTCGAGGGCCTACATAAACACTCTGAATCTTGACCTGGCTCTTATATTTACTGCAAAACTGTTGAAAACAGTGGCCGAGTGGTTAAGGCGATGGACTGCTAATCCATTGTGCTCTGCACGCGTGGGTTCGAATCCCATCCTCGTCGTAGTAAGGTTTAGTTAAATGTAGCTCCTGCAATATGGCAAAAAGCCAGCGATTTCGGCTTCAGCACACAAGGTAAACTGAACAAAAGACAGTTGAGGCCACCGAAAAACCAGGCGGAATGCTCTCCTTGTTTCGACAAGTCTGCTCTGGGCTACCTGTCCTTCCATAATGCCACGTTCCTATTTACCATATTGTTGGCTTGTAAGTGAGGAAATCGTTGTTTAGACTTTGTGGTCTCGCTATCAGGTTGGCTGGAAAAGTTGAACATCCAGAAAATATCTTAAATCTTACAGTTTTTACCTTCTATTTCCTGAACTGAAATACTAAAGTTTTGTGGAGAATGCGGGCATCGATCCCGCTACCTCTCGCATGCTAAGCGAGCGCTCTACCATTTGAGCTAATTCCCCTATACAACAATGCTCTTGTAGTACTTCTAAGTTGTTTTCTCCAACTCTCCTCCATGCCATTCCTTTCGAGGGCCTACATAAACACTCTGAATCTTGACCTGGCTCTTACATTTACTGGAAAACTGGTGAAAACAGTGGCCGAGTGGTTAAGGCGATGGACTGCTAATCCATTGTGCTCTGCAGGCGTGAGTTTGAATCCCATCCTCGTCGTATTAAGGTTTAGTTAAATGTAGCTCCTGCAATATGGCAAAAAGCCAGCGATTTCGGCTTCAGCACACAAGGTAAACTGAACAAAAGACAGTTGAGGCCACCGAAAAAACCAGGCGGAATGCTCTCCTTGTTTCGACAAGTCAGTTGTGGGCTACCTGTCCTTCCATAATTCCACGTTCCCAATTACCATATTGTTGGCTTGTAAGTTAGGAAATCGTTGTTAGACTTTGTGGTCTCGCTATCAGGTTGGCAGGACAAGTTGAACATCCAGAAAATATCTTAAATCTTACAGTTTTTACCTTCTATTTCCTGAACTGAAATACTAAAGTTTTGTGGAGAATGCGGGCATCGATCCCGCTACCTCTCGCATGCTAAGCGAGCGCTCTACCATTTGAGCTAATTCCCCTATACAACAATGCTCTTGTAGTACTTCTAAGTTGTTTTCTCCAACTCTCCTCCATGCCATTCCTTTCGAGGGCCGACATAAACACTCTGAATCTTGACCTGGCTCTTACGTTTACTGGAAAACTGGTGAAAACAGGACGAGGTGGCCGAGTGGTTAAGGCGATGGACTGCTAATCCATTGTGCTCTGCAATCGTGGGTTTCGAATCCCATCCTCGTCGTAGTAATGTTTAGTTCAATGAAGCTGCTGCAATATGGCAAAAGCCTGTGATTTCGGCTTCAGCACACCAGGTAAACTGAACAAAAGACAGTTGAGGCCACCGAAAAACCAGGCGGAATGCTCTCCTTGTTTCGACAAGTCTGTTGTGGGCTACCTGTCCTTCCATAATTCCATGTTCCCAATTACCATATTGTTGGCTTGTAAGTTAGGAAATCGTTGTTAGACTTTGTGGTCTCGCTATCAGGTTGGCAGGAAAAGTTGAACATCCAGAAAATATCTTAAATCTTACAGTTTTTACCTTCTATTTCCTGAAACTGAAATACTAAAGTTTTGTGGAGAATGCGGGCATCGATCCCGCTACCTCTCGCATGCTAAGCGAGCGCTCTACCATTTGAGCTAATTCCCCTATACAACAATGCTCTTGTAGTACTTCTAAGTTGTTTTCTCCAACTCTCCTCCATGCCATTCCTTTCGAGGGCCGACATAAACACTCTGAATCTTGACCTGGCTCTTACATTTACTGGAAAACTGGTGAAAACAGTGGCCGAGTGGTTAAGGCGATGGACTGCTAATCCATTGTGCTCTGCACGCGTGGGTTTCGAATCCCATCCTCGTCGTAGTAAGGTTTAGTTCAATGAAGCTGCTGCAATATGGCAAAAAGCCTGTGATTTCGGCTTCAGCACACCAGGTAAACTGAACAAAAGACAGTTGAGGCCACCGAAAAACCAGGCGGAATGCTCTCCTTGTTTCGACAAGTCTGTTGTGGGCTACCTGTCCTTCCATAATGCCACGTTCCAAATGTCCATATTGTTGGCTTGTAAGTGAGGAAATCGTTGTTAGACTTTGTGGTCTCGCTATCAGGTTGGCAGGAAAAGTTGAACATCCAGAAAATATCTTAAATCTTACAGTTTTTACCTTCTATTTCCTGAACTGAAATACTAAAGTTTTGTGGAGAATGCGGGCATCGATCCCGCTACCTCTCGCATGCTAAGCGAGCGCTCTACCATTTGAGCTAATTCCCCTATACAACAATGCTCTTGTAGTACTTCTAAGTTGTTTTCTCCAACTCTCCTCCATGCCATTCCTTTCGAGGGCCTACATAAACACTCTGAATCTTGACCTGGCTCTTACATTTACTGGAAAACTGGTGAAAACAGTGGCCGAGTGGTTAAGGCGATGGACTGCTAATCCATTGTGCTCTGCACGCGTGGGTTCGAATCCCATCCTCGTCGTAGTAAGGTTTAGTTCAATGAAGCTGCTGCAATATGGCAAAAAGCCAGCGATTTCGGCTTCAGCACACCAGGTAAACTGAACAAAAGACAGTTGAGGCCACCGAAAAACCAGGCGGAATGCTCTCCTTGTTTCGACAAGTCTGTTGTGGGCTACCTGTCCTTCCATAATGCCACGTTCCAATTTACCATATTGTTGGCTTGTAAGTGAGGAAATCGTTGTTAGACTTTGTGGTCTCGCTATCAGGTTGGCTGGAAAAGTTGAACATCCAG
The DNA here is from genome assembly GCA_036324585.1 of Champsocephalus esox. Lineage (NCBI taxonomy): Eukaryota > Metazoa > Chordata > Actinopteri > Perciformes > Channichthyidae > Champsocephalus > Champsocephalus esox. The sequence continues at coordinate 43,383,870 of CM070498.1, forward strand.
AAAATATCTTAAATCTTACAGTTTTTACCTTCTATTTCCTGAACTGAAATACTAAAGTTTTGTGGAGAATGCGGGCATCGATCCCGCTACCTCTCGCATGCTAAGCGAGCGCTCTACCATTTGAGCTAATTCCCCTATACAACAATGCTCTTGTAGTACTTCTAAGTTGTTTTCTCCAACTCTCCTCCATGCCATTCCTTTCGAGGGCCTACATAAACACTCTGAATCTTGACCTGGCTCTTACATTTACTGGAAAACTGGTGAAAACAGTGGCCGAGTGGTTAAGGCGATGGACTGCTAATCCATTGTGCTCTGCAGGCGTGGGTTCGAATCCCATCCTCGTCGTAGTAAGGTTTAGTTCAATGAAGCTGCTGCAATATGGCAAAAAGCCTGCGATTTCGGCTTCAGCACACCAGGTAAACTGAACAAAAGACAGTTGAGGCCACCGAAAAACCAGGCGGAATGCTCTCCTTGTTTCGACAAGTCTGTTGTGGGCTACCTGTCCTTCCATAATTCCACGTTCCCAATTACCATATTGTTGGCTTGTAAGTTAGGAAATCGTTGTTAGACTTTGTGGTCTCGCTATCAGGTTGGCAGGAAAAGTTGAACATCCAGAAAATATCTTAAATCTTACAGTTTTTACCTTCTATTTCCTGAACTGAAATACTAAAGTTTTGTGGAGAATGCGGGCATCGATCCCGCTACCTCTCGCATGCTAAGCGAGCGCTCTACCATTTGAGCTAATTCCCCTATACAACAATGCTCTTGTAGTACTTCTAAGTTGTTTTCTCCAACTCTCCTCCATGCCATTCCTTTCGAGGGCCGACATAAACACTCTGAATCTTGACCTGGCTCTTACGTTTACTGGAAAACTGGTGAAAACAGGACGAGGTGGCCGAGTGGTTAAGGCGATGGACTGCTAATCCATTGTGCTCTGCATGCGTGGGTTAGAATCCCATCCTCGTCGTAGTAATGTTTAGTTCAATGAACCTGCTGCAATATGGCAAAAAGCCTGTGATTTCGGCTTCAGCACACCAGGTAAACTGAACAAAAGACAGTTGAGGCCACCGAAAAACCAGGCGGAATGCTCTCCTTGTTTTCGACAAGTCAGTTGTGGGCTACCTGTCCTTCCATAATTCCACGTTCCCAATTACCATATTGTTGGCTTGTAAGTTAGGAAATCGTTGTTAGACTTTGTGGTCTCGCTATCAGGTTGGCAGGAAAAGTTGAACATCCAGAAAATATCTTAAATCTTACAGTTTTTACCTTCTATTTCCTGAACTGAAATACTAAAGTTTTGTGGAGAATGCGGGCATCGATCCCGCTACCTCTCGCATGCTAAGCGAGCGCTCTACCATTTGAGCTAATTCCCCTATACAACAATGCTCTTGTAGTACTTCTAAGTTGTTTTCTCCAACTCTCCTCCATGCCATTCCTTTCGAGGGCCTACATAAACACTCTGAATCTTGACCTGGCTCTTATATTTACTGGAAAACTGGTGAAAACAGTGGCCGAGTGGTTAAGGCGATGGACTGCTAATCCATTGTGCTCTGCACGTGTGGGTTCGAATCCCATCCTCGTCGTAGTAAGGTTTAGTTCAATGAAGCTGCTGCAATATGGCAAAAAGCCTGTGATTTTGGCTTCAACACACCAGGTAAACTAAACAAAAGACAGTTGAGGCCACCGACAAAACCAGGCGGAATGCTCTCCTTGTTTCGACAAGTCTGTTGTGGGCTACCTGTCCTTCCATAATGCCACGTTCCACATGTCCATATTGTTGGCTTGTAAGTGAGGAAATCGTTGTTAGACTTTGTGGTCTCGCTATCAGGTTGGCAGGAAAAGTTGAACATCCAGAAAATATCTTAAATCTTACAGTTTTTACCTTCTATTTCCTGAAATGAAATACTAAAGTTTTGTGGAGAATGCGGGCATCGATCCCACTACCTCTCGCATGCTAAGCGAGCGCTCTACCATTTGAGCTAATTCCCCTATACAACAATGCTCTTGTAGTAGTTATAAGTTGTTTTCTCCAACTCTCCTCCATGCCATTCCTTTCGAGGGCCTACATAAACACTCTGAATCTTGACCTGGCTCTTACGTTTACTGCAAAACTGCTGAAAACAGTGGCCGAGTGGTTAAAGCGATGGACTGCTAATCCATTGTGCTCTGCAAGCGTGTGTTCGAATCCCATCCTCTTCGTAGCAATGTTTAGTTCAATGAAGCTGCTGCAATATGACAAAAAGCCTGTGATTTCGGCTTCAGCACACCAGGTAAACTGAACAAAAGACAGTTGAGGCCACCGAAAAACCAGGCGGAATGCTCTCCTTGTTTCGACAAGTCTGTTGTGGGCTACCTGTCCTTCCATAATTCCATGTTCCCAATTGCCATATTGTTGGCTTGTAAGTTAGGAAATCGTTGTTAGACTTTGTGGTCTCGCTATCAGGTTGGCAGGAAAAGTTGAACATCCAGAAAATATCTTAAATCTTACAGTTTTTACCTTCTATTTCCTGAAATGAAATACTAAAGTTTTGTGGAGAATGCGGGCATCGATCCCGCTACCTCTCGCATGCTAAGCGAGCGCTCTACCATTTGAGCTAATTCCCCTATACAACAATGCTCTTGTAGTAGTTATAAGTTGTTTTCTCCAACTCTCCTCCATGCCATTCCTTTCGAGGGTCTACATAAACACTCTGAATCTTGACCTGGCTCTTATATTTACTGGAAAACTGGTGAAAACAGTGGCCGAGTGGTTAAGGCGATGGACTGCTAATCCATCGTGCTCTGCACGTGTGGGTTCGAATCCCATCCTCGTCGTAGTAAGGTTTAGTTCAATGAAGCTGCTGCAATATGGCAAAAAGCCTGTGATTTCGGCTTCAACACACCAGGTAAACTGAACAAAAGACAGTTGAGGCCACCGACAAAACCAGGCGGAATGCTCTCCTTGTTTCGACAAGTCTGTTGTGGGCTACCTGTCCTTCCATAATGCCACGTTCCACATGTCCATATTGTTGGCTTGTAAGTGAGGAAATCGTTGTTAGACTTTGTGGTCTCGCTATCAGGTTGGCAGGAAAAGTTGAACATCCAGAAAATATCTTAAATCTTACAGTTTTTACCTTCTATTTCCTGAAATGAAATACTAAAGTTTTGTGGAGAATGCGGGCATCGATCCCACTACCTCTCGCATGCTAAGCGAGCGCTCTACCATTTGAGCTAATTCCCCTATACAACAATGCTCTTGTAGTAGTTATAAGTTGTTTTCTCCAACTCTCCTCCATGCCATTCCTTTCGAGGGCCTACATAAACACTCTGAATCTTGACCTGGCTCTTACATTTACTGGAAAACTGTGAAAACAGTGGCCGAGTGGTTAAGGCGATGGACTGCTAATCCATTGTGCTCTGCAAGCGTGGGTTCGAATCCCATCCTCGTCGTAGCAAGGTTTAGTTCAATGAAGCTGCTGCAATATGGCAAAAAGCCTGTGATTTCGGCTTCAGCACACCAGGTAAACTGAACAAAAGACAGTTGAGGCCACCGAAAAACCAGGCGGAATGCTCTCCTTGTTTCGACAAGTCTGTTGTGGGCTACCTGTCCTTCCATAATTCCATGTTCCCAATTACCATATTGTTGGCTTGTAAGTTAGGAAATCGTTGTTAGACTTTGTGGTCTCGCTATCAGGTTGGCAGGAAAAGTTGAACATCCAGAAAATATCTTAAATCTTACAGTTTTTACCTTCTATTTCCTGAAATGAAATACTAAAGTTTTGTGGAGAATGCGGGCATCGATCCCGCTACCTCTCGCATGCTAAGCGAGCGCTCTACCATTTGAGCTAATTCCCCTATACAACAATGCTCTTGTAGTAGTTATAAGTTGTTTTCTCCAACTCTCCTCCATGCCATTCCTTTCGAGGGCCTACATAAACACTCTGAATCTTGACCTGGCTCTTACATTTACTGGAAAACTGGTGAAAACAGTGGCCGAGTGGTTAAAGCGATGGACTGCTAATCCATTGTGCTCTGCAAGCGTGGGTTCGAATCCCATCCTCGTCGTAGCAAGGTTTAGTTCAATGAAGCTGCTGCAATATGGCAAAAAGCCTGTGATTTCGGCTTCAGCACACCAGGTAAACTGAACAAAAGACAGTTGAGGCCACCGAAAAACCAGGCGGAATGCTCTCCTTGTTTCGACAAGTTTGTTGAGGCTACCTGTCCTTCCATAATTCCATGTTCCCAATTACCATATTGTTGGCTTGTAAGTTAGGAAATCGTTGTTAGACTTTGTGGTCTCGCTATCAGGTTGGCAGGAAAAGTTGAACATCCAGAAAATATCTTAAATCTTACAGTTTTTACCTTCTATTTCCTGAATGAAATACTAAAGTTTTGTGGAGAATGCGGGCATCGATCCCGCTACCTCTCGCATGCTAAGCGAGCGCTCTACCATTTGAGCTAATTCCCACTATACAACAATGCTCTTGTAGTACTTCTAAGTTGTTTTCTCCAACTCTCCTCCATGCCATTCCTTTCGAGGGCCGACATAAACACTCTGAATCTTGACCTGGCTCTTACGTTTACTGGAAAACTGATGAAAACAGGACGAGGTGGCCGAGTGGTTAATGCCATGGACTGCTAATCCATTGTGCTCTGCATGCGTGGGTTTGAATCCCATCCTCGTCGTTTTAAGGTTTAGTTAAATGAAGCTCCTGCAATATGGCAAAAAGCCAGCAATTTCGGCTTCAGCACACCAGGTAAACTGAACAAAAGACAGTTGAGGCCACCGAAAAACAAGGCGGAATGCTCTCCTTGTTTCGACAAGTCTGTTGTGGGCTACCTGTCCTTCCATAATGCCACGTTCCCAATTACCATATTGTTGGCTTGTAAGTGAGTAAATCGTTGGTTGACTTTATGGTCTCACTATCAGGTTGGCTGGAAAAGTTGAACATCCAGAAAATATCTTAAATCTTACAGTTTTTACCTTCTATTTCCTGAAATGAAATACTAAAGTTTTGTGGAGAATGCGGGCATCGATCCCGCTACCTCTCGCATGCTAAGCGAGCGCTCTACCATTTGAGCTAATTCCCCTATACAACAATGCTCTTGTAGTAGTTATAAGTTGTTTTCTCCAACTCTCCTCCATGCCATTCCTTTCGAGGGCCTTCATAAACACTCTGAATCTTGACCTGGCACTTACATTTACTGGAAAACTGGTGAAAACAGTGGCCGAGTGGTTAAGGCGATGGACTGCTAATCCATTGTGCTCTGCAAGCGTGGGTTCGAATCCCATCCTCGTCATAGCAAGGTTTAGTTCAATGAAGCTGCTGCAATATGGCAAAAAGCCTGTGATTTTGGCTTCAGCACACCAGGTAAACTGAACAAAAGACAGTTGAGGCCACCGAAAAACCAGACGGAATGCTCTCCTTGTTTCGACAAGTCTGTTGTGGGCTACCTGTCCTTCCATAATTCCATGTTCCTAATTACCATATTGTTGGCTTGTAAGTTAGGAAATCGTTGTTAGACTTTGTGGTCTCGCTATCAGGTTGGCAGGAAAAGTTGAACATCCAGAAAATATCTTAAATCTTACCTTCTATTTCCTGAAATGAAATACTAAAGTTTTGTGGAGAATGCGGGCATCGATCCCGCTACCTCTCGCATGCTAAGCGAGCGCTCTACCATTTGAGCTAATTCCACTATACAACAATACTCTTGTAGTACTTCTAAGTTATTTTCTCCAACTCTCCTCCATGCCATTCCTTTCGAGGGCCGACATAAACACTCTGAATCTTGACCTGGCTCTTACGTTTACTGGAAAACTGGTGAAAACAGGACGAGGTGGCCGAGTGGTTAAGGCGATGGACTGCTAATCCATTGTGCTCTGCACGCGTGGGTTCGAATCCCATCCTCGTCGTAGTAAGGTTTAGTTCAATGAAGCTGATGCAATATGGCCAAAAGCCTGTGATTTCGGCTTCATTTCGTTGTTAGACTTTGTGGTTTCGCTATCAGGTTGGCAAGAAAAGTTGAACATCCAGAAAATATCTTAAATTTTACCTTCCATTTCCTGAAATGAAATACTAAAGTTTTGTGGAGAATGCCGGCATCGATCCCTCTACCTCTCGCATCCTAAGCGAGCGCTCTACCATTTGAGCTAATTCCACTATACAACAATACTCTTGTAGTACTTCTAAGTTATTTTCTCCAACTCTACTCCATGCCATTCCTTTCGAGGGCCGACATAAACACTCTGAATCTTGACCTGGCTCTTACGTTTACTGGAAAACTGGTGAAAACAGGACGAGGTGGCCGAGTGGTTAAGGCGATGGACTGCTAATCCATTGTGCTCTGCACGCGTGGGTTCGAATCCCATCCTCGTCGTAGTAAGGTTTAGTTCAATGAAGCTGATGCAATATGGCCAAAAGCCTGTGATTTCGGCTTCATTTCGTTGTTAGACTTTGTGGTTTCGCTATCAGGTTGGCAGGAAAAGTTGAACATCCAGAAAATATCTTAAATCTTACCTTCCATTTCCTGAAATGAAATACTAAAGTTTTGTGGAGAATGCCGGCATCGATCCCTCTACCTCTCGCATCCTAAGCGAGCGCTCTACCATTTGAGCTAATTCCACTATACAACAATACTCTTGTAGTACTTCTAAGTTATTTTCTCCAACTCTACTCCATGCCATTCCTTTCGAGGGCCGACATAAACACTCTGAATCTTGACCTGGCTCTTACGTTTACTGGAAAACTGGTGAAAACAGGACGAGGTGGCCGAGTGGTTAAGGCGATGGACTGCTAATCCATTGTGCTCTGCACGCGTGGGTTTGAATCCCATCCTCGTCGTAGTAAGGTTTAGTTCAATGAAGCTGATGCAATATGGCCAAAAGCCTGTGATTTCGGCTTCATTTCGTTGTTAGACTTTGTGGTTTCGCTATCAGGTTGGCAGGAAAAGTTGAACATCCAGAAAATATCTTAAATCTTACAGTTTTTACCTTCTATTTCCTGAAATGAAATACTAAAGTTTTGTGGAGAATGCGGGCATCGATCCCGCTACCTCTCGCATGCTAAGCGAGCGCTCTACCATTTGAGCTAATTCCCCTATACAACAATGCTCTTGTAGTAGTTATAAGTTGTTTTCTCCAACTCTCCTCCATGCCATTCCTTTCGAGGGCCTACATAAACACTCTGAATCTTGACCTGGCACTTACATTTACCGGAAAACTGGTGAAAACAGTGGCCGAGTGGTTAAGGCGATGGACTGCTAATCCATTGTGCTCTGCAAGCGTGGGTTCAAATCCCATCCTCGTCGTAGCAAGGTTTAGTTCAATGAAGCTGCTGCAATATGGCAAAAAGCCTGTGATTTTGGCTTCAGCACACCAGGTAAACTGAACAAAAGACAGATGAGGCCACCGCAAAACCAGACGGAATGCTCTCCTTGTTTCGACAAGTCTGTTGTGGGCTACCTGTCCTTCCATAATTCCATGTTCCCAATTACCATATTGTTGGCTTGTAAGTTAGGACATCGTTGTTAGACTTTGTGGTCTCGCTATCAGGTTGGCAGGAAAAGTTGAACACCCAGAAAATATCTTAAATCTTACAGTTTTTACCTTCTATTTCCTGAAATGAAATACTAAAGTTTTGTGGAGAATGCGGGCATCGATCCGGCTACCTCTCCCATGCTAAGCGAGCACTCTACCATTTGAGCTAATTCCCCTATACAACAATGCTCTTGTAGTAGTTATAAGTTGTTTTATCCAACTCTCCTCCATGCCATTCCTTTCGAGGGCCTACATAAACACTCTGAATCTTGACCTGGCTCTTACATTTACTGGAAAACTGGTGAAAACAGTGGCCGAGTGGTTAAAGCGATGGACTGCTAATCCATTGTGCTCTGCAAGGGTGGGTTCGAATCCCATCCTCATCGTAGCAATGTTTAGTTCAATGAAGCTGCTGCAATATGACAAAAAGCCTGTGATTTCGGCTTCAGCACACCAGGTAAACTGAACAAAAGACAGTTGAGGCCACCGAAAAACCAGACGGAATGCTCTCCTTGTTTCGACAATTTTGTTGAAGGCTACCTGTCCTTCCATAATTCCATGTTCCCAATTACCATATTGTTGGCTTGTAAGTTAGGAAATCGTTGTTAGACTTTGTGGTCTCGCTATCAGGTTGGCAGGAAAAGTTGAACATCCAGAAAATATCTTAAATCTTACAGTTTTTACCTTCTATTTCCTGATATGAAATACTAAAGTTTTGTGGAGAATTCGGGCATCGATCCCGCTACCTCTCGCATGCTAAGCGAGCGCTCTACCATTTGAGCTAATTCCACTATACAACAATACTCTTGTAGTACTTCTAAGTTGTTTTCTCCAACTCTCCTCCATGCCATTCCTTTCGAGGGCCGACATAAACACTCTGAATCTTGACCTGGCTCTTACGTTTACTGGAAAACTGGTGAAAACAGGACGAGGTGGCCGATTGGTTAAGGCGATGGACTGCTAATCCATTGTGCTCTGCAATCGTGGGTTTCGATTCCCATTCTCGTCGTACTAATGTTTAGTTCAATGAAGCTGATGCAATATGGCAAAAGCCTGTGATTTCGGCTTCAGCAAACCAGGTAAACTGAATAAAAGACAGTTGAGGCCACCGAAAAACCAGGTGGAATGCTCTCCAAGTTTCGACAGGTCTGTTGTGGGCTACCTGTCCTTCCATAATGCCACGTTCCAAATGTCCATATTGTTGGCTTGTACGTGAGGAAATCATTGTTAGACTTTGTGGTCTCGCTATCAGGTTGGCTGGAAAAGTTGAACATCCAGAAAATATCTTAAATCTTACAGTTTTTACCGTCTATTTCCTGAACTGAAATACTAAAGTTTTGTGGAGAATGCGGGCATCGATCCCGATACCTCTCGCATGCTAAGCGAGCGCTCTACCATTTGAGCTAATTCCCCTATACAACAATGCTCTTGTAGTACTTCTAAGTTGTTTTCTCCAACTCTCCTCCATGCCATTCCTTTCGAGGGCCTACATAAACACTCTGAATCTTGACCTGGCTCTTATATTTACTGCAAAACTGTTGAAAACAGTGGCCGAGTGGTTAAGGCGATGGACTGCTAATCCATTGTGCTCTGCACGCGTGGGTTCGAATCCCATCCTCGTCGTAGTAAGGTTTAGTTAAATGAAGCTCCTGCAATATGGCAAAAAGCCAGCGATTTCGGCTTCAGCACACAAGGTAAACTGAACAAAAGACAGTTGAGGCCACCGAAAAACCAGGCGGAATGCTCTCCTTGTTTCGACAAGTCTACTCTGGGCTACCTGTCCTTCCATAATGCCACGTTCCTATTTACCATATTGTTAGCTTGTAAGTGAGTAAAATCGTTGTTTGACTTTATGGTCTCACTATCAGGTTGGCTGGAAAAGTTGAACATCCAGAAAATATCTTAAATCTTACAGTTTTTACCTTCTATTTTCTGAACTGAAATACTAAAGTTTTGTGGAGAATGCGGGCATCGATCCCGCTACCTCTTGCATGCTAAGCGAGCTCTCTACCATTTGAGCTAATTCCCCTATACAACAATGCTCTTGTAGTACTTCTAAGTTATTTTCTCCAACTCTCCTCCATGCCATTCCTTTCGAGGGCCAACATAAACACTCTGAATCTTGACCTGGCTCTTACGTTTACTGGAAAACTGATGAAAACAGGATGAGGTGGCCGAGTGGTTAATGCCATGGACTGCTAATCCATTGTGCTCTGCATGCGTGGGTTTGAATCCCATCCTCGTCGTTTTAAGGTTTAGTTAAATGAAGCTCCTGCAATATGGCAAAAAGCCAGCAATTTCGGCTTCAGCACACCAGGTAAACTGAACAAAAGACAGTTGAGGCCACCGAAAAACAAGGCGGAATGCTCTCCTTGTTTCGACAAGTCTGTTGTGGGCTACCTGTCCTTCCATAATGCCACGTTCCCAATTACCATATTGTTGGCTTGTAAGTGAGTAAATCGTTGTTGACTTTATGGTCTCACTATCAGGTTGGCTGGAAAAGTTGAACATCCAGAAAATATCTTAAATCTTACAGTTTTTACCTTCTATTTCCTGAAATGAAATACTAAAGTTTTGTGGAGAATGCGGGCATCGATCCCGCTACCTCTCGCATGCTAAGCGAGCGCTCTACCATTTGAGCTAATTCCCCTATACAACAATGCTCTTGTAGTAGTTATAAGTTGTTTTCTCCAACTCTCCTCCATGCCATTCCTTTCGAGGGCCTTCATAAACACTCTGAATCTTGACCTGGCACTTACATTTACTGGAAAACTGGTGAAAACAGTGGCCGAGTGGTTAAGGCGATGGACTGCTAATCCATTGTGCTCTGCAAGCGTGTGTTCGAATCCCATCCTCGTCATAGCAAGGTTTAGTTCAATGAAGCTGCTGCAATATGGCAAAAAGCCTGTGATTTTGGCTTCAGCACACCAGGTAAACTGAACAAAAGACAGTTGAGGCCACCGAAAAACCAGACGGAATGCTCTCCTTGTTTCGACAAGTCTGTTGTGGGCTACCTGTCCTTCCATAATTCCATGTTCCTAATTACCATATTGTTGGCTTGTAAGTTAGGAAATCGTTGTTAGACTTTGTGGTCTCGCTATCAGGTTGGCAGGAAAAGTTGAACATCCAGAAAATATCTTAAATCTTACCTTCTATTTCCTGAAATGAAATACTAAAGTTTTGTGGAGAATGCGGGCATCGATCCCGCTACCTCTCGCATGCTAAGCGAGCGCTCTACCATTTGAGCTAATTCCACTATACAACAATACTCTTGTAGTACTTCTAAGTTATTTTCTCCAACTCTCCTCCATGCCATTCCTTTCGAGGGCCGACATAAACACTCTGAATCTTGACCTGGCTCTTACGTTTACTGGAAAACTGGTGAAAACAGGACGAGGTGGCCGAGTGGTTAAGGCGATGGACTGCTAATCCATTGTGCTCTGCACGCGTGGGTTCGAATCCCATCCTCGTCGTAGTAAGGTTTAGTTCAATGAAGCTGATGCAATATGGCCAAAAGCCTGTGATTTCGGCTTCATTTCGTTGTTAGACTTTGTGGTTTCGCTATCAGGTTGGCAAGAAAAGTTGAACATCCAGAAAATATCTTAAATTTTACCTTCCATTTCCTGAAATGAAATACTAAAGTTTTGTGGAGAATGCCGGCATCGATCCCTCTACCTCTCGCATCCTAAGCGAGCGCTCTACCATTTGAGCTAATTCCACTATACAACAATACTCTTGTAGTACTTCTAAGTTATTTTCTCCAACTCTACTCCATGCCATTCCTTTCGAGGGCCGACATAAACACTCTGAATCTTGACCTGGCTCTTACGTTTACTGGAAAACTGGTGAAAACAGGACGAGGTGGCCGAGTGGTTAAGGCGATGGACTGCTAATCCATTGTGCTCTGCACGCATGGGTTTGAATCCCATCCTCGTCGTAGTAAGGTTTAGTTCAATGAAGCTGATGCAATATGGCCAAAAGCCTGTGATTTCGGCTTCATTTCGTTGTTAGACTTTGTGGTTTCGCTATCAGGTTGGCAGGAAAAGTTGAACATCCAGAAAATATCTTAAATCTTACAGTTTTAACTTCTATTTCCTGAAATGAAATACTAAAGTTTTGTGGAGAATGCGGGCATCGATCCCGATACCTCTCGCATGCTAAGCGAGCGCTCTACCATTTGAGCTAATTCCCCTATACAACAATGCTCTTGTAGTACTTCTAAGTTGTTTTCTCCAACTCTCCTCCATGCCATTCCTTTCGAGGGCCGACATAAACACTCTGAATCTTGACCTGGCTCTTACGTTTACTGGAAAACTGGTGAAAACAGGACGAGGTGGCCGAGTGGTTAAGGCGATGGACTGCTAATCCATTGTGCTCTGCACGCGTGGGGTCGATTCCCATTCTCGTCGTACTAATCTTTAGTTCAATGAAGCTGATGCAATATGGCAAAAGCCTGTGTTTTCGGCTTCAGCACACCAGGTAAACTGAACAAAAGACAGTTGAGACCACCGAAAAACCAGGCGGAATGCTCTCCTTATTTCAACAAGTCAGTTGTGGGCTACCTGTCCTTCCATAATTCCATGTTCCCAATTACCATATTGTTGGCTTGTAAGTTAGGAAATCGTTGTTAGACTTTGTGGTCTCGCTATCAGGTTGGCAGGAAAAGTTGAACATCCAGAAAATATCTTAAATCTTACAGTTTTTACCTTCTATTTCCTGAAATGAAATACTAAAGTTTTGTGGAGAATGCGGGCATCGATCCCGCTACCTCTCGCATGCTAAGCGAGCGCTCTACCATTTGAGCTAATTCCACTATACAACAATACTCTTGTAGTACTTCTAAGTTATTTTCTCCAACTCTCCTCCATGCCATTCCTTTCGAGGGCCGACATAAACACTCTGAATCTTGACCTGGCTCTTACGTTTACTGGAAAACTGGTGAAAACAGGACGAGGTGGCCGAGTGGTTAAGGCGATGGACTGCTAATCCATTGTGCTCTGCACGCGTGGGTTCGAATCCCATCCTCGTCGTAGTAAGGTTTAGTTCAATGAAGCTGATGCAATATGGCCAAAAGCCTGTGATTTCGGCTTCATTTCGTTGTTAGACTTTGTGGTTTCGCTATCAGGTTGGCAAGAAAAGTTGAACATCCAGAAAATATCTTAAATTTTACCTTCCATTTCCTGAAATGAAATACTAAAGTTTTGTGGAGAATGCCGGCATCGATCCCTCTACCTCTCGCATCCTAAGCGAGCGCTCTACCATTTGAGCTAATTCCACTATACAACAATACTCTTGTAGTACTTCTAAGTTATTTTCTCCAACTCTACTCCATGCCATTCCTTTCGAGGGCCGACATAAACACTCTGAATCTTGACCTGGCTCTTACGTTTACTGGAAAACTGGTGAAAACAGGACGAGGTGGCCGAGTGGTTAAGGCGATGGACTGCTAATCCATTGTGCTCTGCACGCATGGGTTTGAATCCCATCCTCGTCGTAGTAAGGTTTAGTTCAATGAAGCTGATGCAATATGGCCAAAAGCCTGTGATTTCGGCTTCATTTCGTTGTTAGACTTTGTGGTTTCGCTATCAGGTTGGCAGGAAAAGTTGAACATCCAGAAAATATCTTAAATCTTACAGTTTTAACTTCTATTTCCTGAAATGAAATACTAAAGTTTTGTGGAGAATGCGGGCATCGATCCCGATACCTCTCGCATGCTAAGCGAGCGCTCTACCATTTGAGCTAATTCCCCTATACAACAATGCTCTTGTAGTACTTCTAAGTTGTTTTCTCCAACTCTCCTCCATGCCATTCCTTTCGAGGGCCGACATAAACACTCTGAATCTTGACCTGGCTCTTACGTTTACTGGAAAACTGGTGAAAACAGGACGAGGTGGCCGAGTGGTTAAGGCGATGGACTGCTAATCCATTGTGCTCTGCACGCGTGGGGTCGATTCCCATTCTCGTCGTATTAATCTTTAGTTCAATGAAGCTGATGCAATATGGCAAAAGCCTGTGTTTTCGGCTTCAGCACACCAGGTAAACTGAACAAAAGACAGTTGAGACCACCGAAAAACCAGGCGGAATGCTCTCCTTATTTCAACAAGTCAGTTGTGGGCTACCTGTCCTTCCATAATTCCATGTTCCCAATTACCATATTGTTGGCTTGTAAGTTAGGAAATCGTTGTTAGACTTTGTGGTCTCGCTATCAGGTTGGCAGGAAAAGTTGAACATCCAGAAAATATCTTAAATCTTACAGTTTTTACCTTCTATTTCCTGAAATGAAATACTAAAGTTTTGTGGAGAATGCGGGCATCGATCCCGCTACCTCTCGCATGCTAAGCGAGCGCTCTACCATTTGAGCTAATTCCCCTATACAACAATACTCTTGTAGTACTTCTAAGTTATTTTCTCCAACTCTCCTCCATGCCATTCCTTTTGAGGGCCGACATAAACACTCTGAATCTTGACCTTGCTCTTACGTTTACTGGATAACTGGTGAAAGCAGGACGAGGTGGCCGAGTGGTTAATGCGAAGGACTGCTAATCCATTGTGCTCTGCACGTGTGGGTTCGATTCCCATTCTCGTCGTAGCAATGTTTAGTTCAATGAACCTGATGCAATATGGCAAAAAGCCTGTGATTTCGGCTTCAGCACACCAGGTAAACCGAACAAAAGACAGTTGAGGCCACCGAAAAACCATGCGGAATGCTCTCCTAGTTTCGACAAGTCTGTTGTGGGCTACCTGTCCTTCCATAATGCCACGTTCCAAATTTGAATGCGGGAATCGATCCCGCTACCTCTCGCATGATAATCGAGCCCTCTACCATTTGAGCTAATTCCCCTATACAACAATGCTCTTGTAGTATTTCTAAGTTGTTTTCTCCAACTCTGCTCCATGCCATTCCTTTTGAGGGCCTACATTAACACTCTGATAGCCTTTGCAAACCATTCACATGAACAAAAAAAGTATAAAAACCAATACAGGAAAGGGAAAACTAAAAACAGGGCCCCTTTAATGTCTAAGTTTCCCAAATCCAAAATCCTTGAATTTAGTCAAACATGAAAGAGAGAATAACAATGATTTAGTTTGTAACTCATTTCGAAAACTGCTAAACAGTAAATATTATGTAAACATTATTCCTCACACTAAGGTGTGTGCTGTCACTGTTACAGGTTCCACTGTGTGAATGAAAACACTGCTTTTTTAAATGTGTTATTTAAACAAAACAAAATCATTGGCCCCTCTGTCCTTTTACACAACAAAGCAACTAAATGTGTTGTATGAGATATATCGGTTAGAAGTATTTGGTGAAGGGCACTTCAGCCTCACTAAAAGCCACAACATGTTCTAGTCCCCACAGGTGCACACACTCCAAGCTGCATTCCCACTCTAGTTTCTCTATGGTGATGCTTTCCATCACATTTGTAGTTACAGTATGTGTGTGTCTGCATGATTGTGTGTCTATGCATGCTTCTTATGTGCATGCCAGCATCTTCACGTATGCACTCTTTTTCATGTGTGTGTTTCCGTATAGGTGTGCAGGCTGAGTCCGTGGAGTCTCATTAAGGCCAGGGAGATCTCATTTAGACAGAGTGAATTATTCAACGCGTGAGTCGGTCAGACCCGCGGAGACACCTGCAGACACCACCTAGGAACCGAGAGAGAAGGGGGGAGAGAGAGGGGAGACAGAAGGTGGATGGAGATAGAGAGGAGAGACTGTCTGAAATATTTAATTTGCCAGAAATGGGGAAAAGGGTAGCACAAAGGCACAGAGGGAAAAAGAGACACATGGGCTATGCTTGTTTGATATGTGTGCTGCAAGTTAAAGGTTTACACATAACCGATAGAGAGAAGGTACAATTAAAATGGCTGTACCCTTTAAACTCTGGCCAAACTGTTTCAACCAGTTTAATCGGCTTGTCCCTTGCCATGCTAGGCTTTGTTGTAACTGTTTTACAGATTGAAGTCCTTACTTTGGTGAATTGATGTTTTGTAAAAAAATGCCAATTCACTCGTGTAAAAAAACGTGTCTTGAAAAGAAAAGAAACATATGTAAGTCGCTTCGGTGTATAAGTCGCATTTATCCACTGAAGTCTTCATCCTCTGTGTCACTGTAAAGTCCTCACTAGCTAGCTCTCCATCCAGTTAAACACTTTCAAAGAAACGCCGGCACAGATGTCAGCTTTACTAATAATAATAATATATAATATTTTTATAGCGCCTTTCAGGAAACCCAAGGTCGCTTTACAAGTCGGGTAGGGGGGGGAGTAGGGGAAAAAAGGCAGACAGGTTAAGGGGGTGGGGGGGAGTAGCGGACAAATAAACCTATTAAACTAACTATACAGCCTTGGTAAAAACTGAAGTTACTGAAGTTCAGCTGAGACACACTACACCAGGGGTACTCAGGGGTACTCAAACTGTTTTGTTAAAGGTCCAGTAAAGTAAAAGGAAATTAAGAAGCAGTTTCGGCGTGCTGTGCATGTGGCCCACTTAAGGAGGTTTCCCGACATGTCGTTGCAGTAAATTAAAGGGTCTTTCATGTTGTCGTTGCTGTGGACCCTCTCAATCTTTTTTATTTTTTTTAATGTTTACGTTTATTCTGGTTTGTTTTGTGTTTGTATCTTTTATTTGAAATGTATTTATTATTTTATGTTTTGTGAGCTGAGCTGTGTGGTTTTATGTTATGTATCTCTCTGTACAGCACTTTGGTCTGGAGGTTTTAAAGTGCTATATAAATAAAGTTGGATTGGATTAATCTACCTTCTTTGGGGGCCCCCTTCTGGTCCAAGCACTTGCCTGTCGGTAAACGGCGCCCCTGTATACACACATTCAATACATACATACAGTGTGATGGCTTGAACTAGTGGGAGCAATGGCTGTTTGTCTGTAGCCAATGCCTTGAACCTCGGCAAAAATGGCATGAGAAGCATTAGAAAGTCAAGGTAAACGTGCGGTTAAATACAACAAGTAAATAATATATATGCACGTTCATTCTCACAACGCGTCAGACACAAGAAAATATACATTAAAGGGGACCCTATCATGCAAAATGCACTTTGTGATGTCTTCTCTACATCAACATGTAGGTGCGCCGGGGAACTCACGCAGCGTCAGAAAATAAAACCCTCTCTCTTTTCCTCCGTACCCAAATCTTTTAAAAACAGGGGAACAACGAGCGGGTACCGATTTGCTGCCGATCTGACGTCAAATCGGCAGCGACCCACAGAGAGTTGCCATCAGAAACAATGCCTGACGTGTTTTGGACGTAATCTCGTCTTTGTTTACATTAGCAGAGCCTCGCTAACACTCAGAGCTAACCTGTACTGGAGAGCACGTGTTTAAAAAGCAGGAAATCAAAAAAGGAACTCCCCTTGTGATAAACCCGCAAGAGCTCCATACTCTTTCAGAAATAATCCTTGATGTGGTTTAGAACAGGATGGCGTTTTATCACAGCAGAATTTAACTTTATCTCCGGTAGAATTCTGATCAGGCATTAGCTCCGCCTCCTCTTTTCTTTCTTTTTTCAAGCTAAGGACCCAACATCCGGGTTTCAGGTTTCTCTAACAGGGCTGCAAAAGAGGGGTATGAGCAGTATGGCTTAAATGGGTGAACTGTCAAAACACTTCACAGACATGTTTTGTATAATTAAGACCCTACAATATATGTTTTCCAATATAGGATAATAGGTCCTCTTTAATTTACATCAGAATCAGATTTTTTTATTTTTTATAATTGTTTTCTTTTTTTTTATAATAGGACACAGGGTTCGGTCCGGATTGATTTGCAGTTCGGTCCGGAGTTTGAGAAGCCCTGCACTACACCTTCGGCCAGCCCGGAGCAAAAACGTTTCATGGCTCTGCTCAATGCTAGGTCAACAGCAAACAAAACGTTCAGCTCACCCCCCTTTCCCTCTATCCATTGTTGTTGAGAGCATCTAATTCTGAACATTTTACTTCTGAGAAAGGGGATCTCGCAGCAGCAGCAATAATCTGCAGTGAAGCTTGATGTAACCATATGAAGGTATTGCAGGGTAACTATAGCTTGGGAGCTGAGCACCATCAGTGTCCTGCGCTCAATATCACTTGGCCCCTCAATGACCGCCGTCTCTTAATGTTTGTAAGCCCTTAGATCTGTTCTGAATATAACAACATGCATAATCTTTCTTGTCAAAGTAAGCTTAATACACTGCGATATATAAAAAGTGTCTGCCACCATCACTTTATAAATACATTTGTCCAGGCATACTAACTTCAGTGAACACAAAAAGCATTTCCAACAAAGAATTGTACTTCTTTTGAACTACATCAACTGGTTGATACAGAACCTTTCTGTAGCCCTGTCTATCGGCACATATCATTATTCTTCCCTGCATGCAATGCTTACAGAAACGAACAAGCCTCAGGCCTTTAACTCTTTGTTTTTTTGCCCTGCACTACACCTTCGGCCAGCCCGGAGCAACAACGTTTCATGGCTCTGCTCAATGCTAGGTCAATAGCAAACAAAACGTTCCTGCTGAGCGACTTCTTCACCTCTCGTGAACTGGATTTTATGTTTCTGACGGAGACCTGGGTCCACGCTGGCGAGTATACACCGTTCTCTGAACTTCTTCCTCCCGACTGTACTTCCTTCAGCTCCCCCCGTACCACCGGCCGTGGTGGGGGTATAGCATCAGTGTTTAGAGCTAGCCTCTAATGCCGATTGCTTCACCCTGTAACTAGCTATGCTAGCTTTGAGTTGCAGCTTTTTTAACTGAACCCGGCCTCGCCTATGCTCTGCGCTGTCGTGTATCGTCCGCCAAAGTGCAATAAGGATTTCATAAATGACTTTTCCAACTGTCTGTCCGGGATCATGTGAAATATGATCGTGTTTTGATTTCTGGAGACTTCAATGTCCATGTGTGCTGCGACTCCAAACCTCTGGTTAGGGACTTTTTAAACCTCCTCGACTCTTTCGGTCTCATTCAGTCTGTGGCTGGCCCAACACACAAAAAAGGACACACCTTAGACATAGTATTATCGTTTGGACTCTCTGTCTCTGTGGATGAAATCTGTGCAGCAACGCGTATCTCAGACCATTTACTGGTTCTGTTTACAACCTCGATCCCTTACGCAGGAGTCGAATCATGTGCCCCTGCGGGTCGTGTGCGTTTGATTAACCCCTTGACTGCCTCACAGTTTTCTGATGTTTTTAATGCTTCCTGTAAGGGAAACTTCTGCAGCAATGGAGAGTCAGGACTCAGAGAGACACGAGCAGGAGCTCTGATGTCAAACACGGATCTTTAATACAAGCATCGGCCGGAGAAATTCACATCACAAGTCACACAGTCAAAGGTTCTGACTGCACGGGTGGGTTGCCATGTCAAATCTGATCAGCCTCGCATCTTGGTAGACCCTTTAACTAGTTTACAGAGAGTCAACCCACATATTGGGGGAAGGTACGTGAACACCTGGGAACAATGGAGATGTCTCTGACATCCGTGGTGCTTAGAAGCCGCGTCCTCACAGTCGTAAAACCCCCCCCTGTGTCCGCCAGGCCATAAAACCTGGTAGTATCAACATACGACTCCATTATCACATTCCTGACGGGAGATTAGAAGCAGGGATGGTCGTAAATGTCAACACACAGAATAGGTTAAATATTTAGAAGTTAAAACAGAATTATTCCCAAACACTTTCCTAATCTGTAAATTAGAGGTGAACTGTGCTCTTAGTGCGGATGAGCTTATCTCCATGTTTGACTCGACATGTACCCAAATATTGGATTATGTTGCTCCTTTTACGCTTTGACGCACCAAAGTTCTCTATATGACTATACTCGTGCTCTCAGACGCACCTACAGGCGTGCAGAGAGAAAATGGAAGAAGGATAAACTCCATGTCTCCCTAGAAATCCTTCGTGCTTGCCTTTCCGAAAACAGAATCATATAAGTACATTAGGTTTCATAGAGCCAAACCTTCAAACATGCCGTGGTGCAGCCCTTACTTAAAAAGAAAAATCTCGACCCCTCCATTCACGCACATTTTAGGCCCATCTCCCAGCTACCTTTTTTATCTAAAGCCCTGCAGCGAGTAGTCTACGCCCAGCTGCAGTCGTTCTTAACCACGCATGGTATTCATGAAAAGTTTCAGTCTGGCTTCAAACCCATGCACCGTACTGAAACAGCCCTTTGAAGAGTTTTTAATGATCTGCTCCTAGCCGCCGACTCAGATAGCCCAGCTGTCCTGGTGCTGTTAGACCTGTGGACCATAGCATCCTGTTGTCATGGCTTTAACAGTCCGCAGGCATCACAGGCTCTGCCCTTGCATGGTTCAGGTCTTACCTGACAGACGGCAGCTTCTCAGTGCAGCTAGGTGCCTTCTCCTCTGCTAAATCCCCTCTTACCTGTAGGGTTCCCCAAGGCTCTATTCTGGGCCCCATCCTTTTTCTACTGTGCATACTGCCCCTAGGTTCAATTCTCACAAAACACAACATTCCCTTCTACTGCTACGCCGACGATGTACAGATCTATCTGCCTCTCAATGCAAACCTCTACAGCAGTTGATGGACTGCTTAACAGAGATAACATCCTGGATAAGCAAACATTTCTTTAACCTCAACGAGAGCAAGACAGAGGTCATCTTCTTTGGACCCCGACCTCCAGCCTCTCCGGTTAATATTCTGGGCTCCCTCAATAAAAATATCCTCCCCTCTGTCATGAACCTTGGAGTGACCTTCAACAGCACTTTTAAATTCGACAAGCAGGTCAGCACTGTAGTCAAGACCTGCTTTTTTTAAATACGACTATAAGCTAAGATCAAGTAGTAGTAGAAAGGGTCATTAACGCCTTTGTTACCTCGAGACTGGATTACTGCTCTGTACGTGGCTATGGACCAGGCCTCAATTAGACGCTTGCAGCTAGTGCAGAACGCAGCTGCGCGTCTTCTGACTGGCCACAAAAAGCGTGAGCACATCACCCCAACTCTGGCCTCACTACACTGGCTTCCAATTCGGTTCCGAATTGATTTTAAAATCCTATTATTTGTTTTTAAAGCCCTAAATGGGTTGGCTCCGGCTTATATAGCAGAACTCCTTGAAAGCCGAACTGTAATCAATGAACAGCATGCTCACATAGTGTTGCTCTGGTCCAGGTGTGAGAGGGCAGTGTGGAGGGGGGGGGCTATGGCGTCGTCTGTGCACCGGTTTGCTCTGTCGGAAAACTGCAGGGGGTCCAGCGAGTCAGGAAGGGAGGAGGTGATGAAGGGTTTGACTAACCGCTCAAAGCACTTCGTGATGATGGAGGTGAGTGCTGCTGGGCTGGTGATTTTTGTCTTTTTGGGGACAGGAACGATGGAGTGTTTGAAGCATGTGGGGACTACAGACTGCAGCAGGGGCCTGTTGAAGATATCTGTGAACACCTCTGCCAGCTGAACTGCACACACTCTGAGAACACGGCCAGGAGTGCCATCAGGTCCAGGAGCCTCGTGTGGGTTAACCCTTTAAAGGATTTGCACACATCCGCCCTGTTGAAGACAAAAGGTTAGGGCTCCTGGTCCTTCTGTGCACCCACCGCCTGGCTGCTCTCAAATCGTGCAAAAAAACTGTTCAGCTCATCTGGGAGAGATGGCATGCAGACAGTCCCGCAGCCCCTCTGTAGTCTTTGTTCTTAGTCCCGCCCACATGTTCCGGGTGTTACAGCCTTTGAAGTCAGACTCCACCTTATCTCTATATTGTCTCTTTGCACTGCTGATTGCTCTCCGGAGTTCATACCTCTCTGTTTATCCAGGGCTTTTGATTCGGGAATGTCCGTACAGTAACCTTCGGTACCGCGTCATCGATGCATTTCCCAATGTAAGCGAATGACCGTGTCCGTGTTGATGTTATTGTCCTCAAACACACACCACTCCGTGGAGTCATAGCAGTCCTTCAGAGCTGAGTCTGACTCCTCACTCCAGTGCTGTATGGTCCGTGTCACCGGTCTGACACGTGTTCGATCACGTGTCCGATCATGTGTCCGATCCTGACGAAATATAGTGTCAATATCATTCAAATATATTTACATTTTTTAATAAAACGTTTTTTTTTACATTTTTATTTTAATGAACAAGGTACATGTTATAACGTCAGTTAAATGTATAATCTACGATAACATATCGATAACAATTGTTTTACGATGTCTAAAGTTACGCATAAGTCACATGTTTTCCTGCTTGGGGCGCAGGAATCGTTGCCCTTTGACACTCGTTATAAGTGGTGCATGCGCAGTCCGCACCTCTTCAATGCAACAGATAGGAGCTGCTTGGGGCGCACCAAACTGCGCCCCAAGCAGCTGTTAACACCGCCAACACCTAGGAGCGCCAGAGTGAGTGATGGACGTTTGAAAGAGAGAGAGTTAGACAGAGTGTCAACATCTTTTATTCTCCATCTATAACAGTTAGGTGAAAATGTGGATGAAGCGATTTCACATTTTTATGCGGATGATACTGTGATGTTCTGTGCAGGTCCCTCCATTCAGGAGGCTGGTGTTACATTACAGGCTGTTTCTAACACTATTCAGACTCAGCTCTCTGAACTCAAGCTTCTTTTAAATGTGGATCAAACCAAGGTAATGCTCTTTTCAAAAGCCAAAAAGACACCGGAGACCACTTTGGATATTGTTACTACGCAAGGAAAAGTACTTGAAGTTGTTGCCTATTACAAATACCTTGGTATCTGGCTTGATGATTGCCTCTCTTTTAAACTTCAGGTCAGTAATCTGCTTAGAAAACTGAGGGTGAAGTCTTTTTCAGACACAAGTCCTGTTCCTCGCTTGAGGCCCCAGCACAGGGCACAGGCTCTGTAGCTTACCCTGCCTCCCTTTTCAAACGTCAGGACCAGACCCAGCCTGGATCCAGACAGGTGTGAGCGACTTAAAGCACATATCAGACACACAACCCTTCGATAAAGCACATCTCAAACATTCTCTTTCACTATTGTACAGCCATCTTGGGATACCAAGATGGCTGATGGTGTGTGTCGTGGCTCGGTAGCTCCTGATTCAAACCACCGGCCTCGATTAAAACCTACAATATACAAGACTGTTGACGGCCTAGTTATTGGAGAGGATGAGTTACTCAACTTCCTGGCGGTTAAAATTAAAACTATGACCCAGGACGAGATAGTCCTTGTAGCCTCTAACACCTTTGAATCCGAATGGATCGAGACTTCTAAAAAGACGTTGTTTGAACTCTGTCCTGAAACCAAGCAGCGGTGTGTGACCTTTAAAGGCAACCAGAAGGATGCAAACAATATCAAAAGCTGTCTAAAAGTACTAAATGAATGCGGTGAAAACATCCCCCGTTTTGTCTCCCACTACCTGGATGAGCTGCCGCCGGTTACGTTTAACAACCTGGATGTGTCCAACCTGCTGAGCAAGATGGAGCGTCTGCACAGCGAGGTTTGCGTATTAAGACACGTAGTGGAAGTTCAGGCAGATATCGGTGAGGACCTGCGTGCTGTGGCTGCGACCATGGACAGCAGAGTTGCTGCCGTAGAACGCCAGTTGGAGCCGAGTCATGGTGGAGGACTGGCCGTACCAAGTGACGCTGAAACTACCTGTGGGAGCGCTCAGGGTGATGGCCAGGATGGTGCGGTGTCGGTGAAGGATGCGAGCCCCCCCGGCTCTTCTACTGATGTACATCCCAACTGTGTTGACCCGCTCGCTGCGACAGGGACCGTGAGTGCCTGTGTGAGCCCTGGAGGAACTGCGGTAAATTCGCAGGTATGGAGTCAAGTTGTGAAACAGGGCCGAGGTCGGAGGAATAGGGCCGAGGGCCAGTCTGCCTTATCTAAACAGCTTGTTGGGAAACCTGAACGGAGGATGCCTCAGCCTATTGTTGGCACTGCTGCACAAGGGAATATAAAAGTGATCCGTACGAAGTTGGTGAGTGTTTTTGCTACCAAACTCTCGCCAGACCTTGACGCTGAGACACTGTCCGAATATCTAACTGAACAACTCGGCCGTGATGTTAACTGTCACCGTATTGACACTGCGAGCAGCAGATATAGCTCGTTTAAAGTGTGTGCTGAGTGCAATGAAGTTGCGGAGATGTTTAACCCAGAACTCTGGCCTGAAGGCTCAGTTGTGAGGCGATACTATGAACCACGTAAAGCGGAGGTGATAGGGGCTAGCAGAGCTAGACCTTTTGCTGGTGCGAGGGTACTGAATGGGGCTACGGCTGAGCTGCTTAGCTAAACGTTATGCGGGTTGGATCATTTAACTGTCGCGGGCTGCGCCTGGGCAACAGCGCTGCTGATAGGATCCGACGTGTAGTGGTGGACAACTTGCTACAAAAATGTGACATTTTATGCTGAAACTTTTTTACCAAAGCAGGACTTGGGAAAGTTGAACTCTCTTAATGACAATTTTCACGGGGCTGGTGAGTCCACTACGGACCTATCTCTGGGAATAGTGAGAGGAAGGATAGCAGGGGGCGTGGCTATCCTGTGGCACAAAAAGCTGGACGCTGTCATTAATGTCATCAGGCTTGAAGTTGACTGGTGTATTGCTGTACAGATCAAAATGAATAACAAGGAGTTTAGCATTCTCAATGTATATACACCATATGAGTCACAGCATAATGAAGATGAATACCTGAACAGACTTGCTTTTATACATTCTTTTATTGTTGATAATCATTCCTCCAGTGTTTATGTAGTGGGTGATATGAATGCTGACATATCAGACAAAAGGTCCTTGTTTGCTAAGCATATGCTACAGTTTTGTGATGATAACAATCTTATATTATCAAGCCAAATACTTCTGCCTACAGATAGCTATTCATATATAAGCGAGGCCTGGCATACAACTTCATGGCTTGACCATTGCATAAGCACTCCTAATGCCCATGACATTGTACGATCAATTGAGATTGTGTATGAGGCATCAATGTCAGATCACATTCCTTTTATAATGTCACTAGATTGTGATGGTCTCCCTGAGATGTCTCAGGAGGTTAAAAATGCCTGTACCACTAAAGTGGACTGGTCCAAGCTCACAAATGAGGATAGACTATGGGAGAACTGATGTCCTATTTGAGTGATGTATATCTACCCAAAGTGGCAACTCTGTGTGTTGATGTGGGTTGTAATGAAAGCTCTCACCGTGAAGACCTCTGTAACATGTATGATTGTATTGTGGGAGCTGTATGGGAGGCCAGTAGACCGTGCTGTACCTACTCTAGGAAGAGACACAACGTCAAGCCAGGGTGGAATACACATGTGGCGGATCAATACGCTGAAGCCAAGAATGCTTTTGGGGCCTGGGTCCAGACAGGAAGGCCCAGAGAGGGGCCTGTCCTGGATCTCAAAAAGCGTACACATGCTGGATATAAATATGCAGTTCGTTATGTCAACAAACACACAGAAACATTGAGAGCGGACTCGATGGCTGAAAAGCTCCTTCATAATGATGTGACTGGCTTCTGGAAGGAAGTGAGAGCTCTGAACAGGGCCAGTATGTCATTACCGTGTACCATAGAGGGAGTATCTGGAGCCGATAACATAGCCGAGTTGTGGAGGCAACATTACTCTACTATACTTAATTGTGTTAAAAGTGACCCCTACACAGTTGGTAGTGTTGTGAAAAGTGACACAGTGGGAATCACAGCTAAAGAGGTTTATGGAGCAATTGAACAGCTAGCTGATAACAAAGCATGCGGCTCTGACCGAATCACTGCAGAGCACCTTAAACTGGCAAGCCCGAAGGTTGTAGTTCTTCTTGCCATTTGTTTTACCGGCCTCATGACTCATGGTATGTTGCCAGACTCCATGTTGACTGTTACCTTTGGTCCCTGTCATTAAGGACAAAGCGGGCAAGGTAGGGAGCGTGGATAACTATAGACCAATTGCTCTGGCCAGTGTGTTATCCAAAGTCCTGGAAAGAATTTTGTTGGATAGACTATGTTCTTATTTATGTACCTCAGATAACCAGTTTGGCTTCAAGGCTAAGCATGGTACTGAGCTATGCATCTATGCTTTGAAGGAAATGGTAGAAACATATAGAAGACAGAATTCCACTGTTCTGATTGGTTTCATTGATGCCTCTAAGGCTTTTGACCGAGTTAACCATCAGAAACTGTTTTTAAAATTGAGACAAAGAGGTGTGCCTAACAGTATCATTAGGATCCTGGCTTATTGGTATGCCAACCAGAGCATGCGGATCAAATGGGAGAATGCAGTCTCGGCGCCATTTGGTGTTGGTAATGGAGTCCGCCAGGGGGGGCTCCTCTCCCCGAGCCTTTTTAATATCTATATGAATGATCTATCAGATGATTTAAGTGTCTGTAAAACAGGGTGTGTGATTGCTAATGTGATTGTAAACCATCTTATGTATGCCGATGATCTGGCAATTGTTTCTCCTAGCAGTGCTGGTTTTCAACAGTTGCTAAATGTTTGTTCTGATTACGGAGTCAAATTTGACGTTCAATACAATGCTAAGAAGAGCGCTGTATTGATCTGTAGAGCAAAAGGGGATAAGAATCTTTGTTTTCCAACATTCTACCTGTCAGGACAGGTGCTGTCTGTTTGCTGTAACACCAAGTATATGGGACACATCATCACAGATGAAATGGCTGATGATGATGACATGTATAGGCAGCGGCGTGTCTTATATATACAAGCCAACATGTTGGCTAGAAAATTCTCTTGGTGTTCAGATAAGGTTAAGGTGAACCTCTTTAGAGCGTATTGCACTCCTCTCTATACTGCCCCCTTGTGGGTCAAGTATAAGAAGGCGAGCCTCCGGAAGCTCCAGGTTTGCATATAATGACTGTTTGCGTGTACTGCTTAGGAAACCAAGGTGGTGCAGTGCAAGTGAAATGTTCTGTAATGCACGAGTCAACACGTTCCATGCTCTTTTGAGAAATCTAATGTACAAATTCATCTGTCGATTGAATGTTTCTCATAACTCTGTCATTATGCTGCTTTCAAATCCCTGTCTCAGTGCTGTTCGATACCAGTCACCTCTGTGGAAACATTGGTATGGCTGCCTTTTTTTAGTTTGTATTTGAGTGTTGTATGTTTTGTAATAATGGACCAAGAGTCTCTTTAAATAAAGATGATGATGATGATGATGATGATGATGATGATGATGATGATGATGATGATGATGATGACTAAAAGGCATGAACAAAGAGAGCCCATATAGATGATGCGAGCCACGTGTAGGAAAGTAAACCCAGCTGTCCAGTGAGGCTGCAGGGTAGGGATCAGTACGCTTCATAAGGAGGCTGACAAACAGGCACTAAAAGAACAGACTGTATCGAGTGCTGTGTGCCGTTGAGCTCGCCCTGCGTTGCAATGTGACAGATGTTTTGAGTTTCTTTAAAAATAAGCTTAAATTAAGGCAATATTTCAACCCTAATTGTTAAGTATAGTTTGAGTCCCTACAAAAACACACCTATGTTCACACACACACACACACACACACACACACACACACACACACACACACACACACACACAGTATATTTGAAACTTTCTTTACACATACATTCACTTTATGAAAGGCAAGGCAAGTCTATTTATATAGCACTTTTCAACACAAGGCAATTCAAAGTGCTTCACAAAAAACGAAAAGACATTAAGCATTAAAAAAGAAAAGCTAATAAAATAAACATTAAAAGAAAAAGTACATGGATAAAAGTTACAGTGCAGTCTAAGATATGAATAGTTCAATTAAAAGCAGCGACAAAGAGAAAAGTCTTCAGCCTGGATTTAAAAGTAGTCAGAGTTGCAGCGGACCTGCAGGTTTCTGGGGAAACACTAAGATAAAAGCATTGCTCCTTTGCTGCAGCAGCTTTTCGGAACACTTGAATCAAATACACACGCTCACACACACACACACACACACACACACACACACGCAGGGCAATCAGTATGACTAAACAGACTGTGTGGCGCAGTGAAAGCCCTATCAATCATTCCTGAAGTTGAGTGCAGGTGGGGACCCCTAATAGCCTGTGTGTGTGTGTGTGTGTGTGTGTGTGTGTGTGTGTGTGTGTGTGTGTGTGTGTGTGTGTGTGTGTGTGTGTGTGTGTGTGTGTGTGTGTGCAGTGTTTGTGTAGTGACTTGAGTGCAGGAAGGTGGACTGATTACTCATGGCCTGCAAGTGAATGTGTGAGAGAGGAGGTGACTGAGTATGTGGCCACTTACAGCCTTCCTCTCCGTGAAAAGACTCACACTCCCATCTGCCCATCTGGTCATATCTCATACGGTGTATAGGAAGGCTAAAAGGTCGCCAAACCTGACTATTGTTATATTCAAAGTGGTAGAAAAGTCAATACATTACTTTGACCAACATACTGTACCTTATACTATTAGTAGTTCTTGAACCCTGAGAGCAGGACAGACTGAAAAGAGTCAAGGGAAGCTTATAAAAGTTAACAGCATTTAATTACACAAAAGATGCGGTGGTGTACAACATGAAATGTGCGAGTGGAGGCGCTCTCCCCATCTCCCGTCAGCCCAGGTCAGGAAAAAGAGATCGATTATTGGCTTGCCCTTCCTGTTGTCATCTAAGGTCTTCTCCTATTGGCCGGCGTCGTCGGGGGCGGGTCCAATGCAATTCCTGCCTTTCTCTGTTGCTAAATTACATCATTCTGGTGTCTGTGGTTATTTAAACATTCCCTGATAAATGTTATTCAGCGGCAATAGATGAGTGTTCAGTGTACAACATCATGTCGTTTCACCTTCGATTCACGGTTTTGAAAACGTAGCATTTCGCCACATGCTAATGCGAACCGGCAATGACGAAATTCACCAGCGGAAAACCGGAAGTCATCTTCGGTTTTTAGAATAAAACAGATTTAAATGAAATACATTGTATTTAATTCAAGTTACGCCATATCAACATTGATTTTAATTTCTAACAATACCCAATATACTCAGTAGTGTACTGTCTTTCGAAGACCCTTTATGTTTAACAGTTTTTATCGGCCATCTCATGTTACCCACACGAGTGCCACTCAGTCTAGAAAGAAATGGTTGTAAGACGTCTTATTTAGCTTTTGGAAGCTTTGTGGAAACGGTAGGGTGCAGACACCATGTATTAACCCGTTAAGCCCCGAGCCTGTTTTTCAGGACATTCCCTGAACAAATGACCATATCTTCTAAAAGGGCTACATTAATAATCTTTTTTCTCAAAGCAAAGATACACCTGTGAGTTGGATGTAGAAAAATCAGAATACATATCAATGTTTTTAATTTAAAGACAATTCAGATTGAACACAGTAAAAAAAATTAGATTATAGTGTCCGTCAAAAACATTACTTAAAGTGAAAACCACCCTTGAATGATGGGATGGTAGACTAAACGCTGTAGGAATCCTAAATACCCTGTATCAAGAATACACTTTCGCACTTTCCCCAGGAACTATCTAGTAAATCGCGTTCACACCCAAATAAGTCCCTGAGGGAGGATTACGCAAACGAAGCCGCTGACGTCACTTCTTCTGCTTTGGGTTTACTGGCAGGCCGCAAACAGCTTCACGGCGTATACTGCCACCCGGAGTCCCGGAGCCCCCCGACTTCGGGTGGCAGTAAATCGCCACCCGAAACCCCGGATAAATCGCCAGAAGCGTCGACACCTCATCACTCCACCGATCCCACGTTTTATTTGATTTGCGTTGCCATAAGTTAGTCGCTCTCCGTTGGTGAGGAAATAAAATGGCGGCTTCACAAACATTTTTCCGAGTTTAACGGGGTGTGGTTTGCAATTCGCCCAGCCAATCAGAAATTTGAACCTTTTTCTCCCCAGGAAAGTCCCTGTTCTCTAGCACATACTAAACAGGGTTCGGGTTCGACTAAAAAGGAACTATCGGAACTATTTTGGGAAAAGTACCCCGGTGTGAAAGCGCCTACTTTTTAGAGAGATTTAGAAGAAGAAAAAAACCCACTTTAGGGTGTATTTGGGTGTATTTGCCGTTTCTCTGGAACCCATTGGTCGATGTTGGTGATTGACACCTCTTTTGAACCGTTAGAGCCAATAGAATCGAAGGGGAAGTTCCACATACACACACACGTTACCATTGAGGAGTGAGTGTGACGCGCACGTAGTCGAAAGCTATGTTACGCTCTGAAAACTGAAACCCAGGCTCAAACTAGTAAATATGAAGATGGATTATCAGTAATCATTTCAAAGTGACACAGACACATTGGATTAACCTTTGGATTAACCATTGGATTAACCATTGGATTAACCATTGGATTACCCATTGGATTAACCTTTGGATTAACCTTTGGATTAACCATTGGATTAACCTTCAGCAGCGTGTTGACGCCATTGAACACAAGTTTTGATCAGAGACAGCAAACGGTAAGAATTTGGCCGTGTTTGCTCCGTAAAGCTCTGTGTTGTGATGTCTGTGTTTGCTTCCCCTGTCGCGAGTTCTGATCGCTTAGTGATGATACTTATATTCCTGGAATCTGTGGAATCTCAGCTTGCTAACCGATATCTTGTTTGTGCAGATCCGATATGTAATAAGGGTATATACCTGTGCTAAGTGCGTAAGCATTTTTCCGCTCAGGGCACATTTAGACGCTTCTTGTGAGACTTGTGTTTTTGTTTCGATAAAATGTTTTTGTATCGTCAGGTAGCTGAGTTTCTTCCCGGTAAGTCGGTATGACACATTCATACGTTTTTAAATATTAAGAAGCCCTGAGACACAGGTGAGCGGGGGCCTCCGGGTGGAACAGGTTAAAGGAGCCCTCTTCTCATTGGTCAGCATTGACTCACAACATGATAGACAGAAGGGGAAAGCAGTATTGCAAGTGAAACAATATTTTCTCAAACACAAAACAGCGCTTTCATTGCGTTACATTTTTCTGATGCTTTTATCCAACGCAACAATAGAAATACCCATAATGCATTTACTCCGTCTTTCTGGCTGTTTGTACCTGTGTACTCTCATGTTCCGATTAACCCAGCTTCCCCCAAATCTCTTTTTTGTGTCCATATCTACGCTGGGATCCTGAGTGGAGGCTGATCCTCTTGCTGTGGTCGTGTGTCCTGGATCCTCCATCCTGAGCACTGGATCTGAGTCCTGGACTTCGGGTCGTGGCTGAACCTGTCTCTGCGGTCCTGCCAGACTCTCATCACACTACTTCCCTGATGGCTCCCACAGGATTGTTGACATCCTCGTGGATTCATCTTCCTATTATACACACATGCATTTCAAAACATTTGGACTACCTATGTTGCAAATGTATTATCTCTTGGATTTAAACACGGCATCTATTGCACGTCTCTCCGTCCTGGGAGAGGGATCCCTCCTCTGTTGCTCTCCCTGAGGTTTCTCCCATGTTCCCTTAAACTGTGGGGTTTCTCTGGAAGTGTTTCCTTGTACGATGTGAGGGTCTGAGGACAGAGGGTCTGAGGACAGATAGTCTGAGGACAGAGGGTCTGAGGACAGAGGGTCTGAAGACAGAGGGTCTGAAGACAGAGGGTCTAAGGACAGAGGGTCTGAGGACAGAGGGTCTGAGGACAGAGGGTCTGAAGACAGAGGGTCTGAGGACAGAGAGTCTGAAGACAGAGGGTCTGAAGACAGAGGGTCTGAGGACAGAGGGAATCAAAGAAAACATGTAAATATATGTACTAGGTGGGGTTTCCGCTGCGACAGAAGATGTGTAGCAGCTTTTCTCTCATGTAATCTGAATTCATTATCATGTTGTTGTTTTTCTGTCTTGGAAGCTGCTTGCCGGTTCCCATGCTGGCCTTGACTTCTACTGATGTGCCACCAGGGGCGCTGTTCTACTAAAACACAGATACAACCAATTTGGGGAAAATATAAAATCACCCTTTTCAAAATGAACTCTGTTTTACAGGTACAGCTTGTATGAATACAGGATGTCAGCAGGTGCAGGCGGAAGCCGATACAACGGCTGGGGAGTGAGGGGATACGGAGACAGACCGATGCAGGGCTCCTGTGCATGTGGCCGTGGCGCAGGGCTGCCACCTGCCAGACGTTTATGTTTGCAGCTTTCTTGCAAATCAATTGCTGAGGTTATTTTTGAATGTCTTATTTCTTAAATGCCAAGAAAGGTTTTTTCTGGCTGCATTGCAAATGAAGATATATGAATATATACCTTGAGGGGAAATTACAATGGCTGGAAACCTGAAGTTGAATGATAAGATGAGCTCCGGAGAAGGTTCTGTGTGTAGGTGGGGGTAGCCAAACGTCTCAATAACTTTAAGAAAAGTGAGACAAAATGTGTGTGTGTGTGTTCTCGACGCTTTTCCAAAGTTGCTTAGGTAACGGGAATGTGTATTTCCATATACATAGAGTGATTGTGTATGCTTTATCCAACTTTTAACACACCTCATCTCACAATGTTGAGGTGTATGCAGACTTGTCACAGTATGCACAGACATATTTGAATAATAGCATGGGATGTGATGGAGGAATTGCCAAACTAAGATGAGGTGTATGGGATGCTCCAATGATCTGTTTGGTATCTCAGCCAAACACTTCAGAAACATGTTTTGTATCTCAGACCATATTGTTGAGTCCGAACCCTTTTAGAAGATATGGTCATTTGTTCTGGGAATGTCATTTTCCAGCCTGAGACCTGGAAAACAGGCTCAGTGATTGGTTAATGGCCAAATTAGCAAAAAAAGACATGTGCATTTGTGCAACAAGCACTAGCTCAGAGAGAATGTTCAGCACAGCTGGCAACATTGCTGCCCCAGAGAGATCCTGCCTTCAGCCCCACGAGGTAAACATATTGATGTTCCTTGCTCGGAATCTTTGATTTACAGATGTGGATATGGCCTATTGGGGCATCTGGGTCTTTGTGACCGAGGGGCCACGACGACCATGGCCGTAAAAATCCCACCCTGCTGTCCCACAAATAATTGTACATCCTACGGCCACCATGGCCTTTGGGCGCCTCGCACTGTTACAAGTTGCTTTAAAAGCGTCAGAACAGGTTTCTGAACTGCTTTATGCTGCGTTCACAACGGACGCGATGCGAATACTATCATTGTTTACTCCTGTCATTCGAACAGGATGCGCTGGAGAGGGGGCGGGGTTTATATCCATGTAAATACTGTGGTGGAAACCAACTACGACCAAATTAACCTATTTTATCGTGATTTAATTGTAATACACGTTTTCAAAATGATGCCGAAGTAACTACATACTGATACCGGTTAGTAAAAACATGCTTTAATGCTTTGACAAGTGTGCAGACAAGACGGCATGCAAAACCTTTTAAAATGCGTGTTTTGTGAATGGAGATTGGATCGATCAGGCTAAACTAACGTTGTAGCTGCTCCGTCCAAACTCACAACAACGTCCTAAAGACCGAATTAAAGCAGCGACTGTATTCGCCATGACATAGACAGTCTGTGGTTTGTACATCTTTAACTTTTGTCCAGTTTCTGAACAGATATGACGAGCTGATTCAAGACCCCATGAAGCGTGCGCCTGTGCATGATTTGTTATGCTAATACGTATAGTAACGACCAAAAGTGTCCATTGGAACCCATATCAAAAGATGTTGGAATAGCAACGAATTTGACGAGTTTTGAATTTGCCGCCGTGAAATCCGCAGTTGACCTCCGCCTTTGTGGGCGTGGCTTGCGATCTACTGCGTGCCGTCACGAGATGGTCGCCGCCGTAGTGTTAATCATCACAGTTTATTGTTTCTCTGTTTCAAAGTCGAATTTATCAAAGTTTTTGAAAGAGTATTTTACTGGAAAGTGTGTCGGAGTCGACTGGAAGTGATTGCCAATCGAGAAAACCTGACAATGGAGGCGACAGTGAAGAAAAAGGGAGGAAAAACACACGGGAAGCGATGCATTGCCGCTGGCTGTAGTAATGTCAAGTCTGCCGAAGTGGCGATGTTTCTGTTCCCAAAAGATGAAGGTGAGTCTGGCTGGTGTCATTGTTTCGTAGATTCGTTGATTGTTCATGACAAATAAAGGCCACTGGTCGATTCGATTCGAGAGAGAGAAAGAGAGACTGAGAGAGTTACAGGGTTGGTGTTAGCATCTGGTGCTAGCTCGGAGATTAGCTGTTTCAAGAGGGAGAGTCCTCTCCTGTTGGACTTAGAGAGATAACGTCAGCTCAGGGAGGTAAAGGACTCTGAGTGATTAGATTGTAAACTGTAGCCTAAGTTATCTCAGTTGGTTTGGTCATCTATGTAAACAAATATTTCCATCTATGTAATATTAGTTGTATAAAATAGGTTAAGAAATCCTTCCAATGTTTTTTGATTATTGAAATATATGTTTGATATGAGTGTTGAGAGCTGTATCCATACATCTCTTAATGTTGCCCTCAAAGTGCACCAGATTGATGCCTTTAACTTCAATGTAAAGAAAAAGATCTTCCATGTTGCTTCCCTCCGGACCCCCCTAGAGGGTGTGATGTCATAAAACAGGTTCACATGTATAGGATACTAGATAAGTGTGCACACTCATTATGTACACTACACATTCTTCTTGGATTTGTTAACACTATAGTCCCTAATATATTTGTAGAAAGGCAGGAAATGGAATTAAATCGAGAACATTTTTCATTGTTTTGTGTCCCCCCCACTTCTCAAACCAAAGTTACACCCTTGTCTAGATCTATGACAAAAGATTGTCCTCAACTAAATTGACTTCCATGGCCATGTTAATGATGTCATAATAGATTACCTATAGAATAGAGAGCTTATCTTTTGACTATAAAGGGTTGGATTAATTTTATTTCTACAGATCTGTCAAAGGCCTGGGCAAAGCAAGTACAGAGAACCAGGAAGGACTGGGAGCCTACCAAAGACAGTGTTCTTTGCAGTGAACACTTCACAAGGGACTCCGTAGTAGAGCACCCTGAAAGTGCTCTACTACGAGCGCAGATGGGCATTGCGACAAAGAGGACCTTGATCCTGAAGGAGGGAGCAATTCCGACTGTTTCCCCCAGAGTTGGGACTTCAGCTGTGGGACAACTTTCAACGTCAACATCAAGATTGGCTCGATTTAATTCCGGTGGCTAGTAGTCTCCTGAATTATTATTGTTGAAATGGTATGAGCAAGGTGTAGGCCTATACTGTTTTGAATAATGTTGTAATCCATTTCATATTGTGTAGATTTGCAGAAAGTCGAAGAACTCCTGGCAGAATCAGAAGTGGAGAGTAGCAGTTTTGCTTCCACAGAGGAATCGATGGAGATGGCCACTGACACAGACATGGCACCGGAATAGGTTTGTGATTGGCCCAGGTTTTGTTCATCATGACTGGCACACACAGTGGACACATGAAAAAACCTTCTTTGTAATATGCACACCTTAGATCTCACACTTGTTATGTAAAACAAAAAGCTTAGCATTAGTCTTGTTCCAAACACCAAACATGCAACCGGCAAACAAGTCTGCTAAATATAATTAGTGTAGAAAGTTGCTAGTCAGGCATGATATTGACTTACATATGCATTGGCTCTAGCTAGGCATTACTGTAGGGTACATGTTTATCATGATAATATTGTCTAGAACTTCTAACCCCTCGAAAATATTTTACAACATCACACTATGACATGTATGTTTTCACCTGGCAGGAAGGACAGAGTCAAGATCAGGCCTGCCAGACAGACTGGACATATAATACTGTATTACAGTACGGGATATTCCTTCTAATGTTGACTTTGTTAGCTCTAAATAGTAAGCAACAGATCAACATAGATTTGTGGTTTTATATAAACACAATATAGTATTCCATTGATCGTTTCATTTCCAGCATGCCAGGTGACGCCCGAGATGCTGACTGCAAGTCTACCAGTACCAGGGAGGCAGAGAAAGCTGAAGGTCCATGGCACCAGAGACCAAGCTGCACCTGACCAGCCACCACAGGCTGCCTCTAGCAGCAGCCAGGCGTCAAAGCTGGAGCAGCACCAACTGGAAGACGCCGTCCAGCAGTCCAGCTGCACCACCATCAGTATCAGGCTCCTCAGACTGGGAACCCAGTAGCCCCATCTCAGCGGCTGATCCTTCTGACAAATCAGATCTGTCAGAAAGTCGGGAAGCGTTTGGGGATGAGATCTGCCACAAGGAACCCAAATACATCGTCTTTGGCTCCAGCCTCGGGACACTGCTACAGTGGTGCCACTGTCCATCTTGCGGCAGCGTCGACATCCGTCAAGTGTGGACAACCACTGAAACGCTACTTACGATCCACCAAACATGTGACTGCTGTCTCCAGGCAACTAAGTGGCAGAGTCAACCGAGCATTGCAAACTTCCCTGCAGGCAACGTGCTGTTGTCTGCAGGCGTACTGGTTGCCGGTGCGTCGCCAACAAAGGTGCTGCGAGTCCTAAACCACATGGGTGTGATGACCTACGGCAGGGGTGTCAAACTCAAGGCCCGGGGGTCAAATCCGGCCCGCGACTTCATTTCATGCGGCCCCTCAAGAGATTGCAAAGAATATAATATGTTTATTATACGGTTACATGCCGATTTACAGAAGCACGTTGCCCATAAACTACATATCCCACAATGCATCTCAAATTTGACTTTTTTCTCAGAACAAGTTTTTTTCTCAGAATTAGATTTTTTTTTAAATCATTTTGTAACATTCTCAGGAAAGAGACCTGCAATGATTTGCCCTAGACTTCTGCTTTCAGACGTAGTTAGTTATGAAGTTATTACCCTATCCGATAATAATCTAATGCAGAGGCAATAATGTCATATAATATATATTTTGATATATGGTTTTAAAGTTACAACCGGCCCTTTGAGTGCAACCATAATGCTGATGTGGCCCGCGAAGAAATTGAGTTTGACACCCCTGACCTACGGGAAACGAACATTCGTCTCACCCCAGCGAGACATCCTGCAGCCTGCAATACAGGGTGTATGGACGCAACAACAGGCAGCCCACAGTGCGATGCTGCAGACTGAAGGGCGACCTCTGGTTCTGGGGGTGACGGCAGCCGACAGCCCTGGACACTGCGCAACATCTGGAACACACACTACAATGCAGCTGGAATCAGATGTGGTGCTCGACCTACAGCTGGTGCGGGTACAGTTTATATTGTTCAAGTTCAGGGTTCTGTGTGAGAAATGTAAAACTTCAGTGTTTCAAATCATATGCACCTCATTGCAGAGCTCCTGTCTCGTTATCTGCCCAACTGGAATGTTCCCTGCTGTATTTCCAGAGCAACGAGTGTGGGGGGAGCTCCCACATGGAACTGGAAGGCCTGAAGAGGACGGTGGCCTTCTTTGAGGACATCCTGAAGATGGGCACTCTCGTCACAGACCGACATCGCCAGATTGCCAAATGGATTAGAGAGAATATGCCGTACACAAAACATCTGTATAACATCTGGCATGTAGCCAAGTGTATGTGTCCATGTTGTTTCTTTTGAAGTTTAAGGAGTAGAGTCTTCTATTGAGTTAGAAAGACGACGCGGAACGGATTGTGGATAAATGGAAGTCGGTGGAGCGACATGTCCTAAACCTCCACAGGGGCCCCACATGTGCGCACAAGAGACTACAAGGCAGGGCTCACAAGAAGAAGTGGATC
The DNA here is from genome assembly GCA_036324585.1 of Champsocephalus esox. NCBI lineage: Eukaryota > Metazoa > Chordata > Actinopteri > Perciformes > Channichthyidae > Champsocephalus > Champsocephalus esox. Next base: position 43,420,901 of record CM070498.1, read on the forward strand.
AAACCAAGTGAGTTGAGAGTCAATACTCCTTTCTCTGATATGGCGGCAGACGTGACATTTAAAATTACGTCTGTACTGTACATGTAACCGTCATCCACCACCAAAAGGAGTATGGCATGTATACAGTGTACGCATACTGAGTGATTAGAAACCCAGGACACGCCCAGCAACAACAATGTACTGACTGTCTAACGGGCCGTCCACACTACAGCGTCGACAGCGTTGAAAACTCCAATCTGCCCATTCACTTTCAATGGGGTGACGTCACGTTGCCTCGCTTTTTCGCCGAACTGAATTGTGGGTAGCAGAGCGGTCCGTCTCCGGAGACGCCGGAGAAGCCAGCGCCAGCCAATCAAATCCCGTTTCTGAAGATCTGACAGCTGAAGCCGTAGCCAATCAAACCGCGTCTAAGCTGGGAGAGATATCCTGCCGTTCATTTCTATATTTCAAAAAAAGTTGGAGGAGAAACTAATTATCGCCGTAGCGATCACCCGGTGTTGTATGACCAGACCCTCTTCACCTACCGGGATACAAACCGGAGGAACCAGCATGGAGGGAGGTGGCAGAGACAGTGGGGGGAACTGGTAGGGTTTCGCCTGTTTGGGGAGTTTATATTGCTCGCATAAAACCCCCGGGGGTTTTTGCTTTGTATGTCCGGGGCGGGAGATTCATGTGATTGGTTGTTGGTCGTGTTGCTTGAATAAAATCCCCAAGCTCCAGACACGCCCAGCTCCAAGCTTTTTTTGAAGCTGTAGTGTGGACGCTCCGTTAGAGTTGGGTACATAATCCAAAAAGTTCCGTCTGAGCAACAAACATTATAATTGATAATCCATAATGTCAAGCACTGCCATTGAATTGTGTTGATGAGTTATTGATCTGTTGATCGCAGGTTCACGATCAGCTGAACACACAAAGAGCTGAGCTGTTGTCAGGCTGTCACTGTGAGACAATGTCAGTGTCAAATAAACTGTGAACTTTGAATCTCACCATGCAAAGGCTATTCAGGTGTTTTAACTACGTCAAGACTTTTTATCGAAAGGTGGCCTTGTTACTAAGCAAACAGTGTAACTATAGCCAATAGCTAAAGACAGATTATGTAACCTTATCATTCAAAATACAATTGAGATGCATCGACATCTACATATGTTTAATCATAATAACCGGAACCTTTGTTTGTCTCGTTCTCTCAGGTCAAATTCTAGTTGAGCATATTTATCCAAAGGAATATATCAACGTTTATTTTTCGTGGGTTATGGTTAGTACAAAACAAGTACTACTCTTGCATGACAACATTTAAGAAGTGGTCTGGAACATGCTTCTCTGACTTGCATATCTGCGGACATTAACAGAGCTTGTTAGGAAATATTTGGGTGTTTTTTCTGTTTTACACCAGACGTCCAAGGTGGAGGGCTTTCACAGCCTCATCACTCAGTGTGCGCCAAAGTGTCACTCCGACACTGGCATGCTGTGCCGGTTGGTCTCTTCAGCATATCATTCGAAGGCTTGAACTGTACCAGCTGAACCAGGTCCCCACGCTGTATAAAAGCTTGCGACGTCACATCTCCCATAGTGTGTCAAAATGGAGGGAGGAACTGTGATGAAGTCAACTCCAAGACACACATTGCGTTCTGAATCAATATCAAGTTCAATAGAGCTGTTCATGTATAGACGTGGGATAATTACAAAAGAGAGATATTTCTTTTCACATTTTCAAAACCGTTTCTTTGCTTATGTTAACGGAACCCTTCTTGCCGGACTGCATTACAACGAGAATGCCAGCAGACATACGGCAACTACGAAGAGAACAGAGATTCAAAATCCGCTACCCCAAGTACAAGGCTGGAGGTCATGCTGTGAAGAAGATCCTAGTAGAGGCAACATTCAGTGAAATTACTCAAAATAATATTGTCCAGATTGGTAATGAACCGGTACTAATGATTTAGGAACTAATTCAGTTCAAAACCCCAATTGAAAGAATGATCTCGGCTTGATGACAGACACCATTTATTATTATTAACAGCATGTTGTATTCTGTTGCAGGCTGTGTGGATGATCTCATGAGAGAGGTGGTCGACCCAGCGCAGACAGGCCTGTGCGGCCGGAGGCTCCTCCCACTCTGTCCTCGGCAATGGAGAAGCCTGACAGAGCAGAGGCCATCAAGGCACATGCCAGTCGTTTCAAGACCAAAGAGTCCGTCTCTGTATTAAACATTCACTTCAGAACTGTATCGTCACTGTCCTTCTTCATAACCGTGATAGTCCATGGATGGAAACTGTCGACGAATTCGGTTCACTGCACAAGAGGGTAGTGGCACTCTTATGTCGCGTCCTAGGTAACCCCAGCAAAGTCTCACCAGCTGGCGGTAGGCTGTGTTGGTGGCGTCTGCAAGATAAAACATTAAAGCATTGATATGACGACAGCTACTGTCGAGAGACTACTACACTACTGTAGATGATAATAGGTCAACTTCAAAGTTACATTTTCTTATACTCAGATCATAAGAGACTAATATTCAAATGTATAAAGTTGTCATGACATCATATAAACCGATACATGTATATACTAGTAATAGACTTTATTGTAAATAGCGTTTGTAAGGCTTACTCTTGCCCTCTTGCTGGCGATACTGTTGCCTGTATCCATAGTATGCTATACGCAGCAAGATGGCACTGTTTGTCAGAGCACTTCGTCCTTCTGGGTTTCATGAAGAACAGCTCCAACGCCTGGGAGTATGGGAACGCCTCTGGTGCTGGTCCGTTAACGGCTATCCGCAGACATGCAGCCAGGTGCTCCCTTTCAGTCGCTTTCTCAGGCCAGTATTCACCTGTGAAACAGACAGTTTGAAAATTGGTGAAAACACACCTTAACTTTCAAGCCGTTCAGACCAAGAGCGGCAGATCTCAGTGTGGCTGACCTAGGTGGTTCCTGAAGTGTGCCAGATATCTGACAGCCTTTGAGGCCTCTTTGCATGCCAGTGCTAGTCTGTGAGCAGCACACGCTACAGAAACCAGCTTTGGAAATCTGTCTGTGAGCTGCTTTGCCACTCCGTTCAGACGGCCTAGGGTTAAGAATTAAATGTAGTGTTGAGGGCGTCATTTTGTTTCCTTTAATAACAGCTGACAACACACATTTCACACAATCCATTAGATTCAACAATAAACTCCATACCCGTCATCACCGCGGCACCGTCTGTCCCGCGTCCATAGAGCCCGTCTACCGGGAGCTCCTTCTTCTGTAGTACACTTACCCGTCATCACCGCGACACCGGCTGTCCCGCGTCCGAGAGCCCGTCTACCGGGAGCTCCTTCTTCTGTAGTACACTTACCCGTCATCACCGCCTGTCCCGCGTCCATAGAGCCCGTCTACCGGGAGCTCCTTCTTCTGTAGTACACTTACCCGTCATCACCGCGGCACCGTCTGTCCCGCGTCCATAGAGCCCGTCTACCGGGAGCTCCTTCTTCTGTAGTACACTTACCCGTCATCACCGCGGCACCGCCTGTCCCGCGTCCGAGAGCCCGTCTACCGGGAGCTCCTTCTTCTGTAGTACACTTACCCGTCATCACCGCGGCACCGTCTGTCCCGCATCCATAGAGCCCGTCTACCGGGAGCTCCTTCTTCTGTAGTACACTTACCCGTCATCACCGCGGCACCGCCTGTCCCGCGTCCAAGAGCCCGTCTACCGGGAGCTCCTTCTTCTGTGGTACACTTACCCATCATCACCGCGGCACCGTCTGTCCCACGTCCGAGAGCCCGTCTACCGGGAGCTCCTTCTTCTCTTGATGGCAGCAACCGTGCTGTCAGCTTCCCATCTTCCAGAGTTACCAGGTCAAGGAAGTGGTGGAAACACAACCCTCTTTATCCAGGTGTCTAAAATAAAATTAATAGGTTTTCACACATATTAATAAGTGTTAAGTAACTAGGCCTACATCTTTATTCAAATGGGCATCACTCCTTTAAGAAACACCCCACCTAACATGTGAATCCAGCTGCGGCTCACAGATACATCAACCTCTCGGCTGCCTGCCTGAGATGAGCAACCCTACTATCTGTGCCAGGACCTCCAGCATCTCATCCACTATTCTGTGTGATCGGTCACTGTTTCTTTGATCCACCTGAGAAACAAAGGAGATCATTTAACATTTAGCTGGTTCAAGTTTTTAGTTTCACAAGCATCAACTTGTACTGTAGGTTTACCTTCAGCTTTTCAAAGTAATCGCAACCCAACAGCTGAGGGTAGTTGGTGTGGGGAGGCATCTCGTTCTAGCCAGTAAAGGCATTAGAATCCAGCGATGACGGCCTCATGCTGCATAATAACTGTGGGCTCAAAGCCTGCATCGCTGAGTAGCCTAAAGCGCAAAGACATCATTCATCATATGAGCCACACATGATTGATCCATTGCAGAAATCAGCTAATACATAAAAAAAAAGGATATGCCTGATGCAAGTGAGACCTGATGCAAGTGAGACGCTATATTCATGAGACTCTGAGGAGATGTGGCGCTCGATATAATCCTTGCGGAAAACAAGAATCCCAACTTCTATGAAAGCCCGTTTTAGGGGCCTTTCTTTACTGGAGGCTTGTGTTGCCGAGGCAACACATTCCTTTTAAGAAGAAAAACGTGTTAATTCTTACAAAAACTAAGTGTTATCACAAATATGACCTTTCAAATGCCATTCAGACCATGCCGGGTGAGGTAGAGCCAACTCTTGAACTGTGGCACTTTGACACTGGGACCTGCTGCCTCTCCCTCAGCACTCTGACTATTTGTGCCATTAGCTTCACCGACCACCTGCTAGAATTGAAAACAAGCTTGAATCTTGTTTGGTCTCTGCATTGCAACTCACTGTTGACTGCACTTGTATAATTTCAGGTCAAATGAACCGACACATGTAATTATTGAGACTTATGCATTTATTATTGCCATTGCAAGCCAAATGCTAACATTGGCTAAGTTACCTGTCTCTCCTCCTCGTCTCTCCTCCTCATCCTCACGCCGTATTCTCTTAACATATTTTTGAATACTCGTATCTGAGGAGTAAATGCAGGGGAAATGAACAGTCTGACCTTAGCTAAAGCTTATCTGTGTCCTTCTAACTGGCATAGCCCGAAGAGAAAACGAATTATCATTTTTTTTATATTTAATTTAGCACACGTAACTCGCACGCAGCAAAGTTGGCCTGGCTACGTTAAATACACCCCAAGTTGCCACTTTCTTCCAAATAATTCGAAGCTCCTACCAAAGTCAGAAAACAACAACACAATAAGGAGAACATTAGTTGCTTTACCTTAGTGTCCGCGTCTTCTAACGCAGTCTTCTCCGTTTCTCGTTTCCCTCCACGCGATGGCAGCGCGAACAGGCACAAGAGGCAATATGGTCGAGCTGCGGCCGCGGCCAGTACACGGCCACCTGACGACACTACGGTGGCTGAGAGGCACCACCGTTAAAAGCGAATTGACTAGATTGACATCATACAGCCCATGTAGTATACACATTGATTTTAATTTTTACAGTAGGAGAGGGTTTGGGTTTAGGAGGGAGGAAGATTAGGATTAGGTAAAAAGGTAGGGAGTGGTTAGGGTTAGGATGGGGGGAAGGGAAGGGTTAGATTGAAGGGAGGGAAGAGAAATGTATACCCGGGAACGTTCATACTGGGTAGTTTATTTAGTTTAAAAAAAAATACCACAAAGGAAGTGAAGTACCGCCGTTTGGCCACAAGACTCTGGCGCACTCCTGGGGGCTTGGTTCAACCTCCACTGTCCGCGGCCGCAGCTAGACCCTTCTCACAGGAGGCGTGGAACGAGGGATCATTGTCCATTAGTTAATCGATCGCAGATGGCGTCACTCGCGGACGGATACCAACAAAAAAAAAGGGCCGCGAAATATACTTGTGCGGGCCATAATATACCTGGGCGGCCCGCCCAAGTATGGTCTGTGTGTGGGAAACCCTGAACATTATGATTAGCAGGAATGCCAGGATGTTTCAGTGTCGTCAGGTTGCGACATTTTGCAAGGTCACTGGATTTTATCATGTTAACTTGGAACTGTATATTGTTGAATTTTATGCAGAAGATCCAATAAAGTTAGACTATGTGCGCATGAAAATAATTTCTTGTTCTGGCCCCCTGATTATCTGATAGGTGGAATTATTCCCATAAGCTGTAGAAAAACAGGGCTGGTCACCCTGGCGTATGTTTTAATTCAATGACCAGAAAGTTCTAATTCTAGTTTAATGCTGCTCTAGCACATGACATGTACATAAGCTAATTATTTCCCAGAGGCTGAGCCCAAGCCCCCCCCCCTATTTTCCAATCGACAGTGACAGCACAGTCACTGCTAACCATTCAGTGTTCTGTAGCCGGCCAATGTCTTCCCCATTGTCCATGTCATCGCCATCATCCTCGCCACTTGACGTCCCTGACGGCTCAAAGCTGTAGGGTTCAATGATGTGCTGCGCTTCTTCATCGTTCTTCTGTGCTACTTTCCTCATCTATCCTGTACGAAAAGCCGTCAAAATAAATCATTTCTCTCGCACTTTCTAAAGTCTCCGCCATGTTGGGCCCATCTTGTGACATCACAGCCGCTATCGTCTGCAACTTCCGGTAGGCTCGGACAGCCGTTATTATTAAAATTATATTTATAATAATTAATTAATTAATTAATTAATAATTAAAAAATATTGTAGCCATGAACAGGCACAATGATATGTAAGGAATGAAACTGCCATTTCATTTTGGCGCAAAAACATGCACTTCACGGGCACTTTAAAGAGACACACACACACACACACACAGAGACTTTTGCATTTCAAAGTATTGCTTGTTCAAACAGTTGAATGTTGGAGCTTCACTGCACACTGCTGAATGATGTATGTGCAGAGTTTGACCCTTGAAGGCTGTTTCTTCTGCTCTGAAATGGAATATATTTGTTAAATATTAATTGCATTTTTGATTTCGGATTTGTGAATGGGAGAAGTAGTAGATGGAAAACATACCAAACACTAATTATTCAAAGTAAAGTATTTCATGTTATATACGGTAATACTAAGGAGGCATAGGCCTATATGATGATACGATTATTGATATTAAAAAAGTGATTTGTTTTTTTGTCATTAGAAAGTGAAGTTATTTATCTGTATGTTTTATTTTGCTTGTGTGCTCATATTTATTTAGATATATACTGTTACTTTATTTATTTATTTTTACTTTTTTTTTACTACTGCATTTTCAAATGCAATTGCGTATTTTGGCCACAAGAGCTCTGTTTTCAAGCCTGAGTCTATTTAATGTATTATTTTGGTTGTGTGTGATTTATTTAGTAATTTTTTTATCATTTAATTTAATTGTTTTTATTATATAACATTTATATATTTCAATATTATTTTAATTATTTAATATTTAATTTGCAATGTTCAATAAAAGGTTCTGTTTGAAAGGTTGTACTTGAATTATTATTATATATTATCATAAAGGGGTTTCTGAAAGTAATCTGGTACTGGGCATGTTCAAACTGCTCCTTCACTTGACCCGCCACATTCTGCTGGTGGTTCTGATTAGCTAACGTTGATTTTGTTACGCTTACCAAACCTAACAAGTAACGAGGAATATGCAGTCGGAGTCACGCCTTTGCCATAGACGGGGGAAACCATTGGTAAGGTTAATCAGAGTGTGTAATCTATGGCCATGGACAGTGTTTGCTTTTGGGCTACCTCTACGTTTGGAATGAGGGCTTTAGGGAGCACAGGCTACACACATGGTGCTGTCCTCCCTGCTGGACAATGTGTCCCTCTCCAGGACACCCCGTCCTCACTGGGCAGCTCCTTCAGCGACAGGCTGCTGCCCCCCGCTGTCTCACGGAGAGATACGGCAGGTCCTTCCTTCCTGCAGCGGTCAGACTATACAACCAGCACGGCCCCTAGTCGACCACACACACACACACAGCTGTTAAATACCAACCAACTAAGTGCAATATATACCTGGCTGCTAAATCCTACGAACTGTTACAGGATGTGTATTTTGTAAATTGTTTAATTTTAAATGTTATCCTATGTTAACCTTTATTTATTTTTACTTTAATACTTTTGTATGCATGTAACATACGTAATATGAAGCTGTGTATGAATCTCTTTCTGCCGTAACGACGTCAATGTCCCCTCTGTGAGGCCAAACCAGACGCTCAGAAGACATCACTGGTCCTGAACATCTGTTTCTTCTTCTGTTTTCTTTTGGAGTTTCTCCCCATGTGCAGTCATTACTTTAGCATGCATTAAACAGCTGCGTGTGCGTACCACTAACTATTGTAAATGAGATGGTGGCATAGCAGATGGCTTGATACTTGGAGCAAGGACCTCTAGTTTCATCCTCTTCATCGCGTGTGGCCTAATCCCCTCTTTCTTTCTGCCACCTCCTACGGTCTGCATGCTTTACAGCGGAAATGATTCCTCGCATGTTACGATTTTTTTTACCAAGTGTATCCCCTAAGAACACGCCTTTTTGTCAAAGTCAAAATGTATTTGAATTTCTCCAAGTAATTGTTTGGAGAAAATTGTGGTTTTCCCCACACATTGTCTTTTCCTGGTGGTGTGGACGTGTCAGCGTAATCATCCAGAGCAGGTCCCACATGTTATTTAGTGTTTCCAAATCCATTTTTAATCAGCTCAGGGATGCTGTTCATTTTCCCGATGTCGCTCCATCTTGTAATAGTTGTATCTCTTGAATTGAAAAGTGAACATCTTGCCTTGTCAAGGGCATGTTGTCAATCCACTATTCATGAGCTGCGAACGTGTCCTAGTTGTGTTGGTGAGTCGAGACATATTGCATATTCCTGAGGCATTTATTCCACTATTCGACTTTTCTTTCTGCCAGGCCAGAAGATGTGCTGGGTGTCTTCCAAAATACAGCCATGTTCAGTTGAAAGGTCTTTTCCTGTCATATCGCATGTGGAATCATTTGGACGACATTTTGTGTATACCTGTAAAGTATAAGTGTTGTTCTTGACATGGGCCCCAGGAAAAGTAGCTTTTACCCCGGTAACAACCAATGGGATCAAACTAAAAAGAAACCTATGTTGTGGTATTGTGTATGATCAGTTGTTGAGGTGCTCGTTCTTACTATTATCAGGTAATTGCCAAACAACCAATATTACCCTTTTCTAACATAGTATATAATATATAATCCATATAGGACCCTGATAGAAGAAACACAAGAACTATAGAGTGGTGCACACCAGGGTTTCCGTTAGCCGGTAAAATGTATTAAAAACCGGTCAACATGTCTGGTAATAATTAGGGAGGCTCCGATCGATCGGCCGCCGGTCATTATCGGCCGATATTCACTCTTAATAGTTTGATCGGTGCTCTCTATAAAGGCCGATCAGGAGAGCTGGATCTGATCGATATGGACATGAACGCGAGTGAAGTGTAACCGGACGAGAGAGAGAGATCAGATCAGCTGCTGAGTCTGACCGAGACACGCAGCTCTGCATGAGCACCTGAAGCCCCACCCTCTGTTTAGCGAGCTACAGGAGCTGCATGAGAAACTGACGGTCTCCCGTGTTATTATTCAAACGTAATACGTTGTAATACGTTATCTACTACAAGTAGTTTGTTTGAATGTAATAATCATGTTGTTTGTTGTTTGTGGAATCATTTATTGAAAAATGAATCCGAATTGTTCGATCTGTTACGATTATAAACTGAAGCAATATAAAAACGAGCCCCGTGAACTGAGTTTTAAACTGAAGCATATCTGCTCATAGTCCGGTGATTACCTGCTAACGGAAACTCTGCTACACAACTATTATTATTATTATTGAAATATGACCGGTAAGTTTCAAATTTGTCCGGTAAAATAAATTCTGCCTGGACATTTGACCGGCGAGAAAAAATCCTAGTGGAAACCCTGGTGCACACATGAGTCCTTAAACCCGTGAACACTTCGGGTTCCCTCGTCTCCCCCGTTTCTTCGGTTAGACGGCTGAAATTAGGTCAACACAAGTCCTGTCGCCCTACTCAGATTGGTGTGTCCGGAACCGTCGTGTCTGTCGGCAACATAAATCACTCCGATTGGCTGTTCAGCTTAGCGAATCAGTGCATGAGAAGCAAAACGCAAGTGAAGAAGGCACACGCGGCTATTCTTTTTCATTTTCCCGTACCGCACGAAACATGTTTTCGATAAGTCGTTATGTGAAACAGTCTGCGATGGACGAGAGTGAAAATCGAATGCACGCTATTTGTTGTTTGTATCAGTCTGTCTGTCGGTTGCCTCTTTTGAATGGCGGATACACACTACCGCCGCCTGCTGGTAAGGAGAGTTATTGCCACTCACGCATGCGCAGTGCGTACGTACCGGTTGTGTTCCAGTGCGATGTATTGGCCAAGACGCAGAGACGCGAGGCGACACAACAATCGGGTCCGTCGGGACGTGTTCTTTGGTGTCGGCTTGTGTGTCAGGGCCTTAAGTGGTTATTTTGTGTCTCCTTTTTAGGTGTCTTTGTAGCCGATGTATGTTTCTTCCTGCTATCTTTGGGTGACATTTCATAGGTAAAAGCCAAACAGTGGACGTTTAAACCCATTTTAGAATCCTTGAGCTCTAACAAATGTGTTGAATGCATTTTCTTCCAAGTTAAGACAAGGGCAGAGCCGAATTTTAAAGTTGTTTATACCCAGCATTTTAACGTCCATGTTTAGTAGCACGCAGTCTTATTCTTTCCTATTTTTGTTGGCACTTTGCTGCATATCTTGACATGCCTATACCACCACCTCTAGATCAGTAAAATAGTGTGGAGTGGAGAGACTACTTGTCGGTTGGGAGGACATTAAGGCTATAGATCGCCTTGAGTTGTCAATTGATAACGAAAATGAATTGCGTTAATCAAAACATTTTATTTTTGTGATTTATCATTATATGGTTTAAAATACTTCACCGATCATGAATGCAATTTTCCGACACAGCATCTACAAAGCTGCTGTCACGGAAAATAATATACAGTCAGTGTAGTTTGTGCCAGTTTCTCAGTTGTCCTTGCCTTTTCACTGCCACGCATTTCATAGTATCCATCTGCACCGGAATCATGGAAGGACGCTTTTATTTTGTACGCGTTGAGGTTCCGAGATTAATCCCAAGCTTTAACGCATTCACATTGACAGCACACTTTATTTAGGGTATTCAGTGAAAGTCCTATCTTTTCACAATGAACTGTTAAGAGGTAACATAGGGCCTGATACTGGCCATCCAACCCTTTCTGATTGTAGAAAGATATATGAGTAGTGTTCACAGTGCAGTGTGTTGAGTTGTGCTTTGCTAAGAGTGTCCTTGCGTGGAACTCACCATTTCATTGCCGTGTACTTCTTCTGTTTGGATTTCTGTCTGAATGGACTGCGTTTCGAAGGTCCTTTAGTTCAAGAGATATAAACATGCGGTAAAAAAGGTTCTGACACCTACTTTAGAGATCTAGGAGTTTTGCAATGATGGTGTGATGGAGGCATATTGAAATGTGTAAATATAATGATTTACTGTGTCATTGAACTATGTAAAGGAATCCACATTATAAATACTAGTTGGTCTTTAATGCATCTGATTGCATCTAAAAGACATTTGCTTTGATAGGGCGATGGTGTCATGTCACATCTGGGGCTTCGCATTTGAATAATAATAATAATACATTTTATTTCGAGGCGCCTTTCAGGACACCCAAGGTCGCCTTACAGTGCATTTAAAAGTTAAAACAGCAGCATAAAAGCATAAAACAGGCAAGACAAGAGAGTGGAGTGGAGTGAGAGGAGGATCTGTGATGGCAGGTTGAATGTGTTTTAGAGTGAGTAACCCAGTTTAAACAGGTGGGACTTGAATGTCGTGATGGAGTCAGACTGTTTGGTGTGTGTGAATACAGTCTTATGCCCGAGTTATGAATGGATGGCCGTGTGTGAGTACAATATTACATGCATATGTTGGGGTTATAGAGCCTTGGGAGGAGGCTGCCAGCCACATAGCAAACTTTAACTCGACACACACACCGAGGACCAGTTGAGCAAATATCACACATGAGTGAGCATATGTACGGAGGGCACGGCCAGCCCAATGAGTAAATATCACAAACACGTACACAACACGTACACACCTCTACATTCACTGACACAGAGACAGCCGTGCCAGGTGAGTAAATATCAGATGTGAACTGATTATTTCTGATGGGCAGGAAGCCCGCTAGGCCAACTCCGGAGGGTGCAAATGGGCCTCCGGCGCTCGCCGAGATGCGACAAAAATCCATTTGTGGGCATAAATCAAAGGATGAGCAAACACGTCAGAACTCTTAATACTGTAGACATGGTAACCATAGCGACTGGTAGGCCTTTCACAGCAAAGACATAATAACAGTAACAATGGCTCCATTTTATTTCAAGTCCAGGTCATGTGTTGCATAACAGGGATTTGTTTCACGATGAAATGTGAAATATACATTTTTTTTTCTGTGTTTCATTTAAATGTTGCTACTATTTTTTTCCATGGAGGTTTACTGACTTGGTTTTTATCAACATGTGCTTGACTCTTTTTCTATAGCAGCCTCAAAACTGTATGCCAAACTGTCAACTTCAGTCTATCCAAATCGTCAAAACTTCAGTATTGTATCTGTCAACTCTCGAGTTTAACTGAACTTGAAATGTGGCACCGAATTGTAATATCAGTTGCTTATCAAATCTATGTCGATATTACGCTCATGAGAAAGGTCAAAATGGACACGGATGCGTTTGGGTTGTTTCTTCTGTGTCTGTACGAACAACCGGAAACCTAAATGGCCTCCACCCGGCTAAGCTGTTTCATACCATCGGCACTTCAGACCTGAAGAACCCCGGCGAGGCTTTCACGGTGAACAATTCACAAGGAGAACGTCCTCCTAACTCGAGTGTCACCTAATTAAACTTTCGCTGCCGGATAGTCATGAATTCTGGATTTCGTTAAGCTGGCCAGCGTGAAGGACAGATCTCTCTCATATCATCTGTGTTTTAATTGCCAGCTCTCCTTTATGAATCAGATGACCTGAAGAGAGCAGCGAAGAGCCAGATAACACAAAGAAAGCAATTGAATTAGAGGCGAGGCCGGAGGGAGCACCAGGAGAGAGGGTTAGAGAAATATGACTGGATGTGAGCGAGGAATCGAGAGTATTGGAGATTCAGAGGCAGACATAAGTGAAGTGGGTGAGAGCTGCTCACCGATAGGCTCTCCTCCACGGTATGTTGGCCAACTCGTAGTCGTGCCAGGTCTGCATGACGGCGTTGGCTGGAGGCTAGGCATCATCATTCTGTTTATTATAGGGTTATCGTTATGGCAACGGCTCTGTCCGCCTCTTGAGAAGATAGCGGTTATCAAACCCACTCATCGTGCTGATGGAAGAGACGTCTGTTATGGTCTGATCGGGAGGGGAAGGGGAGGGGAGGGGAAGGGGCCAAACACACGGATGCATGTGTGTGCAGTATTCTCCATGTGTGTACATTTGGAACGTGGTTGATGTATATGATGAGCCCAACATAATTATTAAACAGCCTGGCTGGCACTACTTATCGGAACTGCTGGATACAAGGACAACATGTAATCTGTTTGAGAATAAAGTGACATTTAAAGTAAATGCGCTAACATCATTTGATGAATGTATTCCGGAAATGTCCAATGTACTCCACATTTAATTCTCAAAACATTTTCAACTTCATTCGGATTATTTGCCTTTTCCTTTTTTTTATTACACATTTTATATAAAGCTTAATTCTTATGCTTTGCCCTAAGACTCTCCATGCAATCATCGACGCAGAATAAAGAGGACAACATCGGAAATAGTACAAAAGAAAACACATATTAAAGACTGACAGAGGTCGTGCTCTGCACGGTGTCCTTCACCTCCAGCACACGTCCCCCCCTGCTGAGCCACCGGGGAGACCCCATCATGTCTGCTTCAAAGCGCCGCAGCCAGCAGGGCGCACCGGCTGCCCCTGGGCAAGCCCTCGCAGTGTGAGTAATCTCACGGCTAATGTCTAATATCTAATGGCCTTAATCGAAAGCCCCCGCCACGAACCTCTCAGAACCGGTTTGATAAATCACAGCGTTAATGTCGGCTGCGGCACAGCCCCATTTGTTAAAGCAGCGTCCTGCGGTTCCTGCGTCTACTTTTCCTCTCCTCTCTTTGGCTTCCCTCTCCATTTATTTAACCTCTCTGCCTGAGGCGTTTTAGCTTCTCCTCATTTTTGATTCAGCCTCATTTATTACCCAGCTTCCTGTGGTTGTCTTTCTTCTCCTTTTACATTTATGTTTCCCCATTACTCCCCGCCTCCCATTCGTCTTCTATCTCTATCTCCCAACACTGTGCAGTAGTTTCAGCGGCTCGGCTTCTCTTTAGCTCTCCGTCTAATTTGTTACCCAGAGGTGTCGTGCTCTGTTCTGTGGTCTCGTGGGCAGGCTGCACGGCGACCAGGGCTGCTGTGAGGAGGTAATTAACCGCTCCTAATGTAGACAACAGGCTCAATCAGCGAGACACAATGACGACATGTGGGCTGGAATACCAATCGTGCAGGCCCCAGGCACACGCACACACACACTACACACACACACACTCAAACGCCCTTCAAAGAAAAAGAGAGGCCCAGAGTCTACATTCATGCTGGTGATGCAGTTTGTTCTGAAAATGAGATGTGGAAAATCGACAGTTTGTTTGTTTGTTTCCAAAATCTAATTTAAAACGGCACTCGGGACCTAAGACCGGCAGCAGCTCCAGACGACAGCAGCTGGTAACCGTCTGAGATGTAACCACCATTCCCAGAACTCCATAACATGTGCTCACACACTCCAATTGTTACCGTCTGCTGATGTTCGTGTTTTGTATATTAATATGTATATATTTTGGTTTTAACATATTAATCAGAAGCATATCATATATAGATCGGACCGCCATCGGACCGCCAGATCTTAACATAAGTGATCTCAAGACACTTCAGGAAAGTTGCATATCCGAAATGTCAAGCTCCTCAAACAACAAAAATAAAAAATGGAAACAGAAAATGTGTTAAAGCTTCTTTACTTAAACTTGACACAGGTTTTCCTATCACAGTTGTCACCTTCTGTGTAAAGAAGTTCTAGTTTACAATCACAGCACCACAATATCATTGGTTATTTGTAGGGCCGGGACTTTAACGCGTTAATTAAGATGAATTAATTACACGAAAATGAAAGCGTTAAAAAAATTAGTGCATTTTAATCGCACTTATTTTTGCACAGCGGAACGTTTCTCACTGGATGAGTTTCAGGCGTACCGATTATACTGGAGCACCAACTAACGCTCATGACTTCAGCATGGGACTTCAAACAACAACAAACCACGGTGAACAATAGTCAAACATGAACGAACAAGCTGATGAGACCGCTTTGGTCGGCCCCGTGGATGGGACATTTAGTTTTAAAAAACGGACGGATGGAAGCGTCGACAAGAGCACGGTTGTGTGTAAATTATGCAAAAAAGAATTAACCCTAACCGAAAACTGCTTCTCACTGTTCTCAGGTCAAATATGTATATTTGATTAAAAATGCGATTAATTTCGATTAATTAATTACAAAGCCTCTAATTAATTAGATTACTTTTTTTAATCGAGTCCCGGCTCTATTGGTTTCCCAGCCACAAACACGTGGCTAAGGTTAAACGCCGTCTTTTTTTTAGTTATGGCTGGATCACACAAAAGAGAATGCCACACAACCATCCACACACTAAACAATCCTTCTTACTTTCTTTGTGCTAAAGTAAATTAACCTTGACCTTGCCAAGTATATTTGTGATAGACTCTTTGTGTTACGCTGTTGATAATCCGAGTGGAGTTTTGTGTAGCATTTTTTAATGTTATAGTTTCTCAGTTTTGATCCTCCTAGTGAGCGTTTTGTGTTTTTACCTTTTATTAAATACTTAATCCTGTTTCTGGTGTCGTGCGTTTGGGTCCTAAGCCTTGTGACATTCATAATAAGGGCAACCAGTGCCTTTATTTGAGTTACGGGGGGAGACGCGGCAAATGGTGCCAGGCCGTATTCCTCCGCAGAACATTGGGCATCGCTCTACCACCTAAGAGTATAATCAAAGCTTTGATGTCAGGCAGACATAGCTTGCTAAACATTACTAACCCCCACTACAGACCGTCTTCTATACATGTGTACCTACTGTATTGCCATTGTGATGTCTGTCAAAAAGCCAATAAAAAAAACCTTACGAACCCCTCAACAAAGTTGGACGATCCCTGTTGTCCGAGGTCCTAAAATGATCAGCACTTTTCTTTTATCCGGTTTAATTTCTCCACTCGAGAATCCATTGTTATTAGGAAGCCACTGACGATGATTTAATTGTCTCCAGAACACCCTCATCACTCTACTTGTTGTTTATATTACATTCTTACACAAAATCCATCCAGTGTTTTAAGATCCTGATTAAAATTAATGTTAAAATCATCAACATAAAAATAAAAAGAGCCCTCATTTAATAAACTGTAATTGATCCACTCACCTGCCTGTATGCGGTGTGGCTGATTTTCAAATGTATTGACTATGTGTACACTTTGGAAGATTGTTTTTCGCAGCAGTGATTTATTATCTGTAAGAGTAAAGATCTTTTTCAGCTCGGAGTCCCAACATCACGCTGATATACAGTATGTCTGTAGACGCTGAAGCAAGCATTGATTAACTCTTCCTATAACCAACACGGGCCCGTCACAACATCCCCTCATTGTTCTGTGAATTTATATATATAAACAGCATTAGTAAAGTGACGCAGTCCGAAAACTGCCCTGATTAGACTCGAAATTAATGAATCTAACTCAGAAAAAAATAATGTACCGCCATCTGTAGACTTTGGCACTGATATCCTTTCTGTTTTCTCTGGCCTGACCAGAATTATTCCTCCGTTTGACTTTGTTGTGTTGGCCAAATGGGAGATCTCTCCCTCTTCATCCTCTCTCCCACTTTTTGTCTGTAGTAGCGTCCAGTGAGATTTCTCTGTAGACAATTGTGCATTGGCGAGTGCCAGAACCAAAATCAAGCCAAGCCAGATTTTCAGTGCGTTGTTAATGCGTCATTAACCCTCAAATAAGCATCAATATGCTATAATTATGGACACGTCCAAAAGCTAAACTTCAAAAGCTCCAGAAATATCTCACATATCAGTCGAGTTGCTTCCCCTGCAAAGTAAATACGTCTTCATCTGATGCGGCTTTTGCAGGCAGGCAGGCAGGGGCAGGGAGAGAGAGAGAGAGAGAGAGAGAGAGAGAGAGAGAGAGAGAGAGAGAGAGAGAGAGAGAGAGAGAGAGAGAGAGAGGAGAGAGAGAGAGAGAGAGAGGAGAGAGAGAGAGAGAGAGAGAGAGAGAGAGAGAGAGAGAGAGAGAGAGAGAGAGAGAGACCGTTCCTGTTTGAGTATACACTGCACAAAGATGCAGAGTTGGCCAAAATAATGGACAGCATTCCCCACACAGCTCTCACGACATGCCGTAATTGAGCTAACGGCAGTTCATCATCTCCATCTCTACTATTTCTCAGTGTCTGTGCTGCCACGCACACAATGTTTCAAAGTGGTTTCTCTGTTGCCTTTTATTTGTGTGTGTATTTGCGATAAGTGTGCATCTTTACGCAATGCTGTTGGCCTTGCTGTGTGATATGTCGCCGGGTCTGAGTATGGGCAGTAGAAAATATAACAGATTGCAATAACACGTTCAACCTACATATGGGCATACAACTATTAAGATATTTTTGATACTCTGAACATATGCATCATTTTTTTCTCTGGTGACAGTAAATTAATGTTGGAGGCGTTACAATCCAGATTGGAAATAAGTTTAAGCCCCAACAGTAATTCAAGCATGTGAATGTTGATCTTAACTATATTGATAGATTGACTTGACATTTCGTACAGAACGTCAAATCCTAATCAAATGAATGAACACATGATCTGTCCTCTAGCTTTACCAGCAGTTAGCCAGTTGTATTGTCCAATACTGTCCTAAAAACATTTATTGTGACACATGGAATTCACCTGATTATAAATCTACTATCGTTTTATAACGTTTTCTATGCGACTGCACTTTTGCAGGTTACAATCTACTGTATATGTGACCCGCTCTATCGAAATCAGTTGCAACGGCTCATTTAAAAATAAACGTGGATTTGCGTTTTGTTTGATTTAAATAAACAAAGTCTTGGCTTTCAGAATATGAAACTTTTATTTCCAAAATCACACGATAAGTACATGTTTGAAGCTTGCAAAGGGACGAAGACCGCTCTCTCTCCACTCTGCTCTTCCTCACCGCCCCCCCCTCCCTCCAGCTGACATTATGAAGGTAGGCGTAGAGTAATCAGATAACACGGCAGGGTCCGTTACAGTTTGTTTTCATCTGATTTCAAATAAACATAGTCTTGGCTTTCAGAATATTAAACTTGTTTCGGCAAATTCAGATGATAAATACAACTCTGAAGCTTCGGCATAATTACAAGCGGAGAACGGAGTAACTTGAAGTCACAGCAGGCACAACAACAGCCGGTGATTCTCGTGAGGGTTTCCCCGGGAAACAAACACAATACACACACATGCACACATACACAAACACACACGTATACACACACACACACACACTCACCTGCGAGCTTCCCCCAGACCAGTAATCCAAACGAAAATATCTTCCCTCCGTAGTATTTTGATAATTTGCTAATAACCATTCAGATCGATGGATTCCAGAGAAGAGGAAACTTTAACCAGTTAAACCCCACGGCCCCGCGGGCAAAACGCAACATCTTGCAAGAAACAGCGTCTGAGGGCTTCTTAACATGTAATAAACTATGAATGTGTCATATCCACTTAACGGGAAGAAACTCAGCTAACTGACAATATTAACAATTTTTAGCAAAACGAAACATAAGGGCCATAACAAAGGCTCGGAATTAGCCCTGAGCGAAATAATGCTAACACACTTAGCACAGAACTCACGTTAAAATACCCTTTTCACTTATCATATCTGCACAAAAAAGATATCGATTAGCAAGCTGATATTCCACAGATTCCAGACATATAAGTATCATCACTGAAATGAGAACTCGAGGCGAAATGACAACAGCCAAAACGGCTAAAAGCGTCTTAACTTTGTTGTTTTCTGATCAAAAGTTGTGTTCAATGGCATTCAAACAATAACAACGCTGCTGAAGGTTAATCCAATGTGTCTGTGTCCCTTTGAAATGATTACTGATAATCCATCATTCACTTTTTCTGTCAATAACGGAGATTTCATATTAGCTGCTACGCTAGCTACTGAGTGTATGACGGGTTCCGGGGCATTCTGGCTACGCATCACTCATTCACCAATGGGTAAGGTTTAGATGGATTTTAGGAACTTTCCCTCGATTCTATTGGCTCTAACGGTTAAAAAGAGGTGTCAATCATCAAAATCAACCGATGGGGGCCAGAGATATGGAAAATGCACCCAAATGACCCCAGAAGTGGGTTTTTTTCCTTCTAAATCTCTCTAAAAAGGTCAAATGTCACTTGTTTTGCATCAATCTGGATACTAATTATATGTTATAGTGTGGATTCCTGAAGCTTTTAGTCTACCTTACCATCATTCAAGAGTGGTTTTCACTATAAGTCAGCGTTTCTCAAAGTGTGGGGCGCAGAGATGTGATAGGTGGATCGCGAATGGACGCGATGAACGGGAGATTATTTTTTAATAAACTTTTTGGACTTCAGGCCGGATGCGGGACCGGCACTGTGAAAGTCCACGGCCCACATATGCCAGAGCTCTAAATGCATGAAAAAGTAGCAGAATATTTGAACTGAAAACTTTAGAACTAAAAGCATACGTCACCAATAATATCAAAAACATGTGGAAGTCAGTATGACGTCTCCATCAGACGGGAAAGAATAGGCTGAGACAGTCTGTTAGACTCCAGTGACCACGTCGTTATGTCAGCTGGAGTTATGACATCATCGTGTTTATATTTGAGCTGACGACGTGTCCAGAGATCAAAGGTTTCCATGGTGATCAGTGAGAGGGGAGCATTTTCATTGTTCTGAATGAGAGATAAACCTCTTACATGTGAACGTTTTGTTGAAGAACCGTAACAGATATCGGTGAAATTTCAAAACGTGAAGCATGTCAAGGAACTTGAGCATCTGAAGTGGACTTGTTGTGTACTTTCGTGTTAATAATGCGGCTGCTATGGTGGGGAAAGATGAGGCTGAAGTTACAATGGGGTTTAATGGAGACATGTTGAACGTTTTTTGTCACTTCATGCCCTCGAGGCATTTTGTTCAATCTTTCAAGCTACGAGATGTTTTCCTACGTTTGCCATGAGAAATTATGTCTCAGGAATGTAGGGTTTGGGAATTATGGCAGGTTTAAAAGAAAAATGAAATCTGTGACATCACGCACTCTAAAATCTGAAGAAGGCCTCTGTACCAAGGTCTGAACAATGTTTAATATCTGTGAAAGTATGAATCAGATTTAAAAGTTGTACACGGATAATGTCAGAAAGATGGGCCTGGCTCCAGAAGGGGACCCCGGGCTTCTTGTTCTTCTTGTCTGGCCCCTTGCCTGAGACCAAGGTTCCAGACAACACAGCCCCGAGGTTCATCAGGGCACACAAACCTTTCCACCACGGGAAGGCGCTGGTTCTTCAGAGAGGCTTTTTTAACTTTGCCATGAACAATAAAATGCAGCATCGCCTAAGAAGAAACTCAGGTGAAAAACCCTGCCGTTAGCTGCAAACAATCCAATCGATCATGAACACAAAGTAAATGGTAAAGAATGCCACAGTACAACACTTTAGGGACATTTTAAACAAAAACATAATTAAAGACGTTCTGGAGCCTTCTTTTTAATCAGACCGCGGTAAAGACATCTGTGGGTTCACCATGTCCTTTACTCTCAACATGTTCTGCCATTATCGACCTGAAACTTTGATGGAGCTGATTTATTATTCTGTATACTTCATTTTTAAAGAAGTATTCCATCTTGGAACTCTACTCCCTATTCTGAAAAGAAAACGGTAAACAAAGTCTCGTCCTTGCCACCCACCTGTTCACCCCATTCAAATGTCCAAAGCCCTCCTGAGTTCTTCATCAACTTAAAAAGCATCCTTTGCATTTTGGTCTATTATTGGAGAGGAGGAGGAGGAAGATGAGGGAGAGGAGGAGGAGGAAGATGAGGAGAAAGATGAGGAGGAGGAAGATGAGGGAGAGGAGAAAGATGAGGGGGAGGAGGAGAAAGAGGAGGAGGAGGAGAAAGAGGAGGAGGAGGAGGGAGAGAAAGAGGAGGAGGATGAAGAAGAGGAGGAGGAGAAAGAGGAGAGAGCCAATTAGACCAGTGATGTAATGCAATCGACCAATCCTATAATGCCCAAGCTTACGTTCTTTGGTCAAAGAGCTGGCTTTCCGTTTTTCTACGTACGAACACTTCACGGAGAGACGCACACACACTCAGCGAAATAAAGTCATTACGTTTTCAAATAAGCACGGCCTATTTATTTCTACCTGTGCGCTGTGTGAGTGTCACATCATATCACAGGGCTCCTGAGAGTCGTGCCATATCCATGTTGTTCTTTCATTACCGTGGGCTTATGCAGATTTACATGGATATTGAGGCTTATGTGTGTGAGTGCAGGAGTAGGTGGGCTTCTATTGGGGGTTCGTGAAAGCCTGTCAGCTCAGATAATCTCTCTTCATCTGCCTCAGAGAGTGACAAGCTATGTTTGCATTGCAACTTGAATTAGGTTTATTTCACCCATGTGACACAGAGACGGTCAGGCGTTGAATGTACATGTGATCCTGGTAATCCCAGCTTGATCACTATTAGAAAGTGAAGGAAGGAGAGCTCTAAATCTTAAATTGTGCATTGTATAGAACGTGGGAAATCCAACTCTCGTATAGCGTACCTCGTGAAGCTGTGGTCGGGTTGGATTCTGGCATTCCTGATCATTGGAGTGTACCTAAGTCTAGACCAGGGGTTCTCAAAGTGCGGCCCGCGGGCTAAAGGCGGCCCTCGGAAATGTTTCTGGCGGCCCGCGATAATTAACGTGACACGCTGAAATGCATGCGTTATATTTTAATCCTCCGTGGTTCGTGTCTAGTAAGAATTAGAATGGAATTTAAGAATGGTAAAACTGCGCCCCCTGGGTTGTCATTCCTAAATTATGAATGACAGCTTGTGGAAAGCTTGCTAGACTACTGGTTGCATGGCAACTAGGCATCTCGCGAGTTGCGGAAAATCTGTTGTAAGTTATCAGAATCAGAAACGGGAGTTAGCTAGCGATTTTAGCTAGTCACTGTCTGTAGATAACCCAACTGTGTGTCCTCTGCAAGTTCTTAATGTATACTGTATGTATAATGGGTTAGTGCAATAAAGAAAGGATTTGTTTTGGAATTATTTTGTGTTCCGTTTTTTCTCGGGCGGCCCTTAATCCAGTATTGGGTACCTAAATTGGCCCTCACTCATCAAAACGTTGAGAACCCCTGGTCTAGACAAAGGTAAGTGTGTGCATTTTATTATAAAGTTGTGTATATTTACAGACTGTTGCAAAAACTAAGAAGCTTATAAACATCAGGTTTAACACAATTAAAGATGTTGGAGTTATTCATTTTAAGTGTTGTCAAGCTGATTTGAAACCGTTGTTACAGTTACGGCACTTCCTGTTTCGGAGAGAGGGTCCCAAAGCTTGCCGCTGTATTTACTCCCTCCATCTGACAGGAGGGAGCCTTTGTGTCACTCCACGGAGGGGGAGTGTGTAGGGTGTGGTTTGGGATTGGGCCTATATCATCATGTTGCTGCTGTAATAAACTCAAGGAGTTGCCTGTGTGGGTTCTAAGGTATCGATCACCAGATTATGCAATTTAGTTTTTCTGTGAGATAATTGTTTCCAATACAGGGTTTGAATGTAATTAGGTACATTTACTCAAGTACTGTACTCAAGTTTATTATTGGGATACTTGAACTCCTATTTCCACTACATGTATTATACAGTTAAGTTATGTAATATGATATATAGTTTCTAGTTATTGACTCGGTACTCAAATTTGCTTTATATCGGGGAATTAGAACATAAATATATTTTAATATACTATAAATATTCAACACCTTGATGAATCCATTCTGCACAATGAGAACTTTTACTTTTGATACTTTAGTACATTTAGCTGATAATACTTCTGTTGAACTTGGCACTTGTACTTGCAATGGAATATGTTTAGATTGTGGTAATAGCAGAGCTGTGGACTCGAGTCACTGACTTGAGACTCAACAAAATCACAAAACACTTGGACACCAATGACTCGGGACTTGAGCCTTCTGACTTGAGGTGACTTGATACTTTAATTCAGAGGTCTCCAACACACCGATCGCGAGCTGCCGCTAGAAGAGCAGAATCTTCAGACGCTGCAACTCATGCTGTGAAGGGGTGGGTCTTTATTTAGCTGGGCCACCATGCGGCCAATCATATGCGAGGACACACTAGGATCATACCATTATGTGAAAGAAGGGTGGGGGGCACAGCAGGTGTAGTGGTACAGGCCAGCTGCACAGAGGCGGATTTAAATGCAAGCGCGTCGAAAAAAGTCAAGAGATTTGCGAAAACCGAAAAAAAGAAGCAGCATCTGGCTGCTTTTCAGTGATATTGGAGAAAGCCAAGCTGAGTGCAGGATTTATAAAATGAAAATAACCTTCAGAGCAGGGTTTTTTTTTGGTAACTACTCAGATCTTGTTCTTGAGTAAAAGTACCAGAGTGTAGGAATACAATAAAAAGTCCTGCATTCAAAATGTTACTCAAGTAAAAGTACAAAAGTATTAGCATCAAAATATACTTAGAGACCTATCATGATATATTTGAAAAATATATTGTACGGCCATACATATATAAAAAGGTATATTTATACGTTTTCTTTTTCAAAATACCAAACGGATCATGCATTTTAGCCATGCCTCATTTTGCTCTCCTCCACCCTGTCTTTGCATGCGCTGCAGCCGACCACGCCCCCCCCGCTCCATGCTGTTACCATGCGGTTACCATGCCACGGCAACCTCTCATTCCCCACTTGGTGAGTTCCCTGACACACCGGGGACACCTTCATGTATAAAAGAGTGCATTTTGCATGATAGGTCCCCTTTAAAGTACCACCTGCAGAGGGATCTAGATTCAGGTGTTCTTCTCCCCATAGAGACCGCCTCGCTGCACATTATCCCTGGCATAAAGATAGATTGTGGGTCCCTTATAACATGTTGTACACAGCAGTGGCATAGCCAGGAATTATTGTGTGGGTGGGCCTGGAGAAATGTAGGTGGGCCAGGGGGAGACATATTAAGCGTGGGGTCTGAGCTGAAACTTCATTAATGATTTTTTTTTATGCACTAATAGACCATGAGCATACATTAGCAGTGAAAACAAAATACATAGGCACGGCGGCCTCAGAATGTGTGTACAACTGACATCCACATAGGGATGGGTATCGTTAAGGCTTTAACGGTACTACTACTTTTATCAGTTCTTTTGGAGAAAAAAATCAGGTAAACTAACTAAACAAATTGTGAAAAAAACTAACATTGCTTTTTATTTAAATTAAATACATAATATTTCACATCAAAAGAAACAATGTTTTAACAAATCATATGAAATAATGTGAAGACAGAACTGTAAACAGAATAGCTGAAACTTTAACAAAATAAATAACTCAGTTTCCTCTAATCATTAACCCATGTTTGTATAATGGAGTTAACTCTGTGTAATGCTGCTAGCATACAGAACACCTGACGTGGAAACGTTCCTCGTGGACGGGGCTACAGAGCTGCTAGAGAGACAGTCGAACCCGGTGCATTCCTCCGTCTGGATGTGGAGCACTTCTGATACATGTTTAGACAAATAGCTCGTGTTGCCGCCCTGACATGCTGAACTCTTATTGCACTTTTGGTAACGAGCATTCTCCACATCGACACGGCTATAGTTTAACCACAGCTCGGAGCGCGTTCTCTCCGCCATCTCCTCCGTGTGTGTGTGTGTGTGTTGTTGCATGTAGCAGCTGCGTGTGTGTAAACTGCCCCGCCCCCGCGCTCACAGACGGGGGAGAGAGATCTTGCTGTCTTTTTGCATGTTAGAAACGGAGTTGGCGACACTTAAACCGTAATGTTTGTGTAGCAATAATACATACGACATATATCGGGACCTCAAGAAATAATACTTTCATTCACTCACGGCAAAAGTTACTTTACTTACTATAAAAACTCACGGTAAACAAATGCACTCCCTGTTCCATTGTCATGAAGGTGGCATCTAACGATATCCAGAATACGTTTTATTGGATCCAGGCTAGAAACATGGGGGTCTATGGGAATTGCTCGTTTCTGCATCCACCCCCTGTCGGCCACTAGATGAACTGCAGTTTGTGGCACTTCCTTCTGGGCTTCCCGGCTCTGCGCTATGAAGCGCTGATTGGCTGCGGGTGGGCCAGGCGCCACTGGTACACAGTAGAAATAAACATTCTGGTCACCTCAACATCAGGGATCTTATCCATTAAACTCCTTCTGAATCAATCCGTCACGGTAGCCTCACCTCACTGATCCCTCTTCAAATAGAAAACACACGTTACTTTACCAGCAGAGAGAAAATTGATTAATGTGACTAATAAAGAGCAGTTTGATTATTAAGTATTATTCTGTTGAAAAGCACATAAGGACTTGTTAAAGACTCGTTTTGTCAAAGTTTAGGACTTGGACTGGACTTGAGCGCAAAGACTTGACTCTGACTTGTGTTAGAAATTAAAATCAATGTTTTATGGCATAATGTACCTTAAACATACCGTCAGTTTAAATGCTATTTTATTCTGGAAAAAAACGGAAGTTCTCAATACCAAGCTTTTATTCTGAAAATCCGTCATGACGACATCCGGGACTACCGCCCATTAGTATCATTAAAGGGGCTATTGACGCCGTTAACATGTGTTACATATAAAGTTATGAAAGAGATAAGGAGGAGAAAAGGCATGTGGAAGTAAGCAATGAATGTAAAATGTGGAAATCCTCTGTTTAACGCGATATCGGACACAGGAGAACGAGGGGGGAAGTCCCCTACGTCACTACAGCTCCCAGAGAGGAGGAGCCAACAGCCAGTACGCGGGAAGGACGAATGCTTGTGAGCTCTCTTCTGCACGGCCATCACAGGGAGAGGAAGCTGCAGACTTTCTCTCCTGACTGAACAATATCCTGCTTGTGACATTACCGCGCTTTTTATTAATTAAAGTACCAATGTTGAACCTTCCCAGAGACTCCATTTAGTCTCCTTTTTAAGCTTCTTACCTGGACGCGAGAATAACGAACACAGCATAACAGTTGCAAAACAATGACTTGGTCCCACCTCTGGGTAATAGTACTTGTATTTGATATGAGTACTTCCAGGAAGGTTGCTGCACGTGTGCCTCAAATAAGGGATTACATGTTTAAATGTTTGAGTATACAAAATCAGTACAAGTCTCAAGTGTTTTTTTTTAAATTGCAGAGGTGTATCGAGAACGCAATTTCCTAAAATAAGCTCAAAGACTGGAATGAGAAGAAACTGTGTTAGTCTGGAGTTCAATAATATGATGATGTTTTGGTGAAGGAGTTATAAATTGGACCTATGGGAGTTTGCCAGGTTTAAAATATATCTTCCTTGAATCACAAATCCTTGATCCGAGTGCAATGGTGAATAAATAGTATGCTGCATGAATTGATTATTTATCAGATTTGTAAAAACTATTTTAAAGTGGCAACTTTTCAGCTAATGAGAAAAACCCAACTGCCATCCCGTCCTGTTGATGTAGTGGTCGACATACTTCGTTCTTTGGAAGATTGTTGAAAGCTAGGCCGATAGGGAATGTTACAAATATATATATTAGGGCTGTCAGTCGATTCAAATATTTAATC
Source organism: Champsocephalus esox (assembly GCA_036324585.1). Lineage (NCBI taxonomy): Eukaryota > Metazoa > Chordata > Actinopteri > Perciformes > Channichthyidae > Champsocephalus > Champsocephalus esox. The sequence goes on from CM070498.1 coordinate 43,447,835, forward strand.
GCACATTTTTTATCTGTTCTAAATGTTCCTTAGGGGAATATTTTTCAATACTCTTATCAACATACGAGTGGACAAAATGCTTTATGCAAAGGTTTGTTTGTTTATTATCCTTTGAACAACACATCGTTATTGCAGTGGGGATTTATTTCTCTCGAGACGATGAACTGCCGTTAGCTCAATTACGGCATGTTGTGAGAGCTGTCCATTATTTTGGCCAACTCTGCATCTTTGTGCAGTGTATACTCAAACAGGATCTCTCTCTCTCTCTCTCTCTCTCTCTCTCTCTCTCTCTCTCTCCTCTCTCTCTCTCTCTCTCTCTCTCTCTCTCTCTCGACAGGGCAGCTCGCTTCTTCTGAACGACATGCCCAGACAATGAAGATAATCTAGCGCTCAATACAGTCCTCCTCTTCATCAGACGAATTCTCTAATCATAATAATTCCTTACATTTATTCCAGTGCTCAAAGCGCTTTACAGATACACATATAATGGTCCCTGTGGACAATACCCACAGGAGCAAATCCAGGTGAAGTGTCTTGCCCAAGGACACAAAGGCCTGACGCAGTGGAGCGGGTTTCGAACTGGAGTTCCCCAGCACCCCCCATGATCGGATGCACAGACCACTGCGCCACCCGTCCCACTCTGGACCATGAGAGCTAATCTCTTTTTAGGTGGCTCAGACGTCTCCGGCTGTGCAGGCCTCTCCCCCCCCGAGTGAGGCAGTGATCGAACGCCACACCTCAGCCCTGGCAGGTCTGGACAGACACTTCAGGTCCTTAAACCTAGCATCCAGCGCTGTCGCAACTCTCAGCCACGCAATGTTTGTCCTTGCGTTTCTCCATGTCTGTTCTGAAGGTCTGCTTGAATGTCACCTCAGGCTGGGGCATCCTCAGAGGTCTCGATAGATGACACAAAGCAGGCAGCACCACCGAGCATGAAACAAACTTCTCTCCTACAAGAAGATCAGATATCCTGCAATAATAGAGAAAAGCACTTCAGTTATGAGCTTGCTACATTCTCTCTCACACACACACTTCTAATTAATACATTACCTGCAGGGCTCCAGCACTGTCTCCAACTGCTGCAGTTTAGCCAGCTCAGCTGTTGGCATGGTAACGTTGGTTGTTTGTAGGGCCAGCACATCTCTCAGAGGTTGTTGGTTCCTCAGAATGCGTCTGCATGTTGCCAATGAGCCGTCAAACGGACTGTCCTGGAGAGACACTGTTGTGGATCGTTGTAGACTATGTGCAGCGCAAGGCATGCTGGAACGGGAGCTGTAATCATGTTGCGCGCTATCCGTGGTGAGTGTGCTGACAATGTCCCGCTGTCTGCTTCCTGCATCAAGTGCTCGGCGCAGTTGTGGCGAAATGCCGCTCCTCTGTCTTCATAACAGTCAGGGCATGAGACTGAGGTTCCCGCTGTAACCCCGAGGTAACGGTCATTACTCAGTGAAGTCCAATAGTCTCCGGTGAGCGCACGGTGGAAGTCTCTCATCCTCCTCTACTTTCGCTTTTTGGACTTCATACAAGTTGACTATTTCCGTCACAGTGGTGGCTCTGGAAGGCGATTCATACGTGGAGTCGTTGGATGCGAGACGAATTATATCACGCAGCCCGCGTCCTCCACGATGTTTATTGGCCTCCACTCTGTAGCCACCCATTTAGCGATCGAGAGCTTGCTGCGCCCAGGCGTGTTGTCTGCCTCAAGCGGGCGGCGGGAGCGGGGCTGTCGGCATCACATGTGTGCTTGGCTTGCAGATGATATTTTAAACTAGATGTACTCCTATGGCAACTCAAATCACACCGACAGTAATTGCAAACAGAACCCTCTGGTAGGACTTTGGAGCTGAACTTGCCGTTTAAAATACGTTTTCTTGAATCCATAATGTTAATCTTTCTGCTCGTAGAATCTCCCGCCATCTAACTACAACATCAATGCTTTGCGCTCTGAAACTACGGGGCGGCCGAGGAAACAAAAACACACTATAAAAAATGTAAAAAAAGAAGAAAAAAATACACATGCGTTAATCGCGTTAAAATAATTAGTGCCGTTTCCGTTATTAACACGTTAACTTGACAGCCCTAATATATATAGATCTATTGATACTTTAAGATGGTCAGATTTCAGATGCAAAACAGTGCCGTTGCCTAAAATGTCCAATTTCACCATATATAGGATGACGAGAGACAATTGTAAATTGAACATTACCCTTTATTTGCCTGATGCTTTTATCCAAAGCGACACACCATAAAGATTCAAACTCTGAACAAGTTCCAATGCTTACATTAACTATAAGGTTATACTTTATAGAACAGCCGTATGTTTTTTACAGTACACTGTAAGTCTCAAAGGACTCAAAGGAGTTTTGGTGCCGACACAGAAACAACTTTTTGTGCTTTGATGTTGAAACCCAAAGAGCCTCCCCTCATCTCCAAAGCCTGATAATCTCTAGTCCTTCGTGTGCCATAAACTATACGTGTGACTGCAGCTGTGTGTACCGACACTTTGCAATAATTACCATGTGTCTCTGACGGGATAATGGAGTGAATAGTATAATGGATCCATGTGTTGCAGGGATGTATATTGCTGGTGATTTACAACCCTTACCCGGAAGTAAGCTGCGCACGGGGACCCTCGACAAAATCACGCTTTGTTCAGCCAGATAATATCCACATGTCTTCCCTAGTTTTAAATGTTCTAATCATAAATCTAATTTGCCAGCAGCAAAATGCTAACGTTATGCTATAAACGAACTACAGCAGGGTTGCACGACTTCAACGTCACGCCGAGATAAGATCGATATTCAAAAGTGTACAAGTTGAAGCGTTTGTTTTAACAGGGCAAACACACTTTGCGGGAGTGTTTACGTGTTCGGCGTAATGACGTACAACGTCCTCGACAACTTCTGTAGTCCTATTCAGCCGCTTGGTAGCAACCATCATTTTTCAGACAACTCTTCAGAAATCACCAGTGTATCAAACACAAGTACTGGCACAAGCTAAAAATAGGACTCAAGAGCACAACCAAGCATTTAATCAAAAAAGGCAAAATAATACATCCAAAATGAACAGACTGGAAGCAACGAAAAAAACAACTAAGTTCGTGAAAAAACGCTTAACAGCTGTAGCTTACTTTCGGAGAGTCTCTTGGAGCACTTCATGCAAGACAGACGAGACGGACTGGCACTGGCCAAGGCAACAGCTAGATACACAGGGAGGAGGGATGATTAGGCACAGCCGAGGCTTATTGAGGCAGGCGATTAACAGGGAGGGAAACACATCAGGTGGGGGAGTGAGGCGATTAGCCAGGGCCAGGATGTGACAGTGAGGTCGCTGCTGATTTAATGTCGTCGAACAAAATGTGATCCATCTCTTCAATTTGTGTCATCCAGACCTCATTTCGAGCTATTTTCCAAAATCCTATGGAGAAATCCCATTGGCTCTGAGGCGAGGGAACCTGTGGTGGTAAAATGCTAACTCACCTCCGGGCTTTAGGACTCATCACTGCACCACCATACTTGCCAACCTTGAGACCAACCTGGCCAACCCTCCCGATTTTCGCGGGAGACTCCCGGTTTCCTCCCGGTTTCATTGCCCTCTCCCGGTTTCTGACCAAATCAGATTTACTCAGGACTGTTTCCACTCCCACTTTAATACAGCTACACCAATGCTCTCGATTTCTGAGGTCTCAAGCATGCTTGCCAACCTTGAGACCTCAGAGATCGGGAGCATTTCAAAACTAGCACCATGTGCTTGATGGAGCGTGTGTGGGCTGGACCTGTATTCTTGTTCTGTTTTTGTGACTATCTTCCTCACCCTCTCTGACTTTCATTTGCACGCACTACCATGGAAACCAAACAATGGTGTAGCTGTATTAAAGTCCGAGTGGAAGCAGTCCTGAGTAAATCTGATTTGGTCAGAAATCGAGAGAAATGCGGGAGAAATATAACCCCGGGAGGAAACCGGGAGAGGGCAATGAAATCGGGAGGGTTGGCCAGTATGTGCACCACCATAACTTCACAATAATCAAAGCATATCAAAGTGGGTAATAACATAAAGCATTTTTAATCTTGAATGTCATGGTTCACTTGCTTTTGGGGCAAATAGATGCACTCTTAACACAAGGGACATACGTATATATTTTCTTTTAAAAATGTATGAAACACCACTGTCATGCGTTTCTTTTGGCTAGAATTTCATTTGTGTAAAGCCCCTTGAATTGCCTGGTGCTGAAAGGGGCTATATAAATAAACTTGACTTGCCTAGAATGGTATTTTAATGACATGAATTCAACTGTATGTAGAATATTGGGTGGTGTCGATCTTTAGCCTGTTGAGGCAAAAAAAAATACGGTCGTGACAAAAAGAAATCACCCACCAAAAACCAATTATTTTTTAACTGGATGGAAAAAATAACTTCAAGCAGACTTTGGAAAACGGATCACTAGAAAAAGAAAATATCTCAAATGATTGTCTGTGCTGAATCATTAATCAATGCAAATGATTTGCATCTTCAGTTGATTTTTGCTTAAGGAACGAAACAATTATCAAATCAGTGTCTCCTTCAATCAAAGCCAGCTTTCTGCACTCAACCCACCGTGCCGGTCACCCATTGCCTTTTCCAGTGTAAGATGATGGAAAGCATGGGTGACTCAAATAATATATATAATAATACTAGTGATTAAGAAAAATGCATGACACAAATCATGCATTTAAAGAGCAGAAAACATCTCGTGGTGCTCAACAACATTGTTACCACACCTTATACTTCCGTTTTAAATTGTCCCATTTCTTGGACACCTGGGAAGGGCTGACAGGTCCCTGCAGTCCCATGTTCTTAAGTATTTCCCTGAGCAAAGACATGTATGTACATCCATAAAAATGATGAATCTTAGTTAGTATAACCTTAAGACATGATTTGCACATAATAATTCCCACGGAGCTGTGAGCACTTTTCCACTCATCTTCCAGTTGTGGGTTTTCCTCTGTTGAAATGGACCAGCTGTGAAGGTGGGGGCGGGGCTTCTATACATGAGTAGTGACTACACGAAAACACCGTGTAGTCTGCTCTCGTGTCTCCTCCCTCCTCGACTCCTCCGTGTGCATGTCAGCTATTGGGACGTCCTTCAACCTGGCGTGTCTTGATCGATTTCCGGGTCAAGTCCCGGAGGAGGGGTGTTGGGATGAGGCTCCGGTCTCTTGGCAACACGACATTCCAATCAGCATTCGGCCGTCCTGTGGCAGCCCTCCCTACTCTGTCGCCACCATAGGTCATTTGTTTTCGCTAACGTTTCTACAGTTATAGTGGAAAACCTTCATAATGCTGCTTCCTAGCTATGCGGAGGCGTTGGACACACACACACACACAGCCAAGGCCAGAGCCTAATAATAACTCATTGTCTCTGCAGTGTGCTTTTGCAACATTTCCAATGCAAGCTAAAAACGTTCTTGCTGTGACTTTCTCCTTCGTTTCCTTTCCAACCCATCAAACCGTGGGATTGGTGATTTTGTCTATTTATTCCAAAGTCACAGCCTCGTGAAATGAGCACAATAAGCTTATAATGTAATAAGAATCAGTCTTTCTAACGTTGTATAAAATAGACTCCACAGGCTCGTGGGAATTGAGATAAAAGCCAGTTAGCGGCCGGCCCCAGATTAAATCTGTCACTCTCAGCTTGCTTCTGCCTCCTCCTCTCAGGGAAGGGACTGCATCCTGCTTACCAGAGGGTTTGGTTATGATCTACAAACAGCCGATGCACCACCACTACACCCTGGCTCTCATGTAAGTTACTGACCTTAATGCTGAACCTTGTTTTTCCCCACAGATCCCAAACCTTAATCATGATGTGTTCAATAACGTTGGAGGGCAGAGACAAATGTATGTAGGTCATTTGGAGGGCATGGGCAAACTTTATCATTTGTTGTTTGAATTGTAAGGACTTCCCAACATCAAAGGTGGTGTGATTGAACCAATAAGACACTTAAATAACCTTTGTCACATAGTAGGTAGGCTGCTTTTATTTAAGACTTCTTCTTTAAAAAGGAACTTCACTTTCTGTGTTACTATTATTAACATTCCTTTCCTTTTTTCCTCGGGTGGAAAATCCATCAGAGCAGTGGCAAAAGACAGAAACATTGACAGGTCAACCCTGCGGAGATTGGTAAAAAGGAAGGAAGTGAAAGCAGTCGGGTATAGTGGAACAGCCAAGAGGGTCTTCACGCAGGAGAGAGGAGGAGTTGCAAACAAAAAATTGGCTGACCAGTTCAATGGTCTTACTCCAAAGAAATGCTGAGGGCTAGCATTTTAAACGGCAGTCCTGTACCAAACAACTCAGGTTTAAACTGAAAAAGTAAATTGTTCAATGTACCTCCAGATGGCTCAACTTAGCCCTTAGAATGGGCATGTCAAGCCACATCATTTGTTCATGACGATTTGTTATAGATGCATTTTGATTGACAGAAGTCACCCTGAAGTAGAGGCTGTTGTTGTCATTGTACTTCCATCCCATTTGTCCTTGCCAAGAGGTCAACACAAGTGGACGTTGGCTCAGCTTTCTCCCCTCTCCCCTACGGTAAGAACAATACATATGTGCCTGGAATGAGCTCTATAGGTAGTTAGTAACTCAAAGTAAAGAGCTTTAACTGTTGCCAATATCTTTTCTATTCTACGGCTGCAGCAGTTAAATGCACCCACAGGACTGGTTTCATGCAAGGCTGGAGACGCAGCGCACCGTTTTGTATTCCACTGCTGGCTCACTGAGTGTGTGATGCATAATATTTTCATAGACTGGCTGGTGTGATTATCGGTTCCTAATCTAACAATGTATGCTCCTCATCCAGCTGACACATGGGCACCATATTGCCACAGAAAGTAGAACTGTTTATGGATAGAAGTTACTGGAAAACCTCACAGCAAAAACCTGCCTTGCAGTGACGTATTGTGCCAAAAGTCATTTTAGAACATGACTATTGAAAAATACATCAAGGTAAATGAAAAACAACACAACAAAATGTGTTCCAATTATTTATGTTGAGACACAGTATATGCTGAACTACTGCATGCTGTAACTGTAACTCAGGTGTACAGTAGCTTCTCTGCTCCGTGCCGGCCTGAGGCATTCTCCTTGTTAGGAATCCTAATTGCCTGAGGAAGGAAGCTCCTCATGGGACTATGTCTGGTGTTCAGGCTGCATTTCCCCCTTACGCAAAGAAAATATATTTCCCCATATATTAACTGTCAATATATTGCATTATTTTGCTTTCTGATTTACTGGTTGATTGAAAAATATTTAATAAAGTAAATATTGCTGTTAGCTACACCAACTGATACTGATTAATAATCAACATGAAAAACATATGTATTCATATCTACAAAATATATTGTGTTATAATATATGGGATAATACATCAGTAATTGCCGCTTTCCATATATTGAGTAATATATGGAAATATTTATAATATATTGGTTGTGTATATATGTGAACATACATTTACTATATATTAACATTTATATGGGGACATGTATGTCATATATATTCAGAATTATATGGGGAAATGTATGTACTATATATTCAGATTTATATGGGGACATATGTACTATATATTCAGATTTATATGGGGACCATAAGCTATCAGCAAACTCACCTAGTTCAACCTGCACCCTCCCTGAGCACCATGGAGGATCCAGCTGTCCTCCAGCTGCAACATCCAGACACCGGCCTGGGGTGGCCCAACGAGGGTGATCCAGCCGGGCGCCTACTCACCCCGAGCAACACCTAAATATACGAAGCTTAAAATGTTGTCTAAAAAATGACCAGATAAAGAATATGTTACTAGAGTCTAATTTAGATTACTTCGGTTTAATAGAAACTTGGCTTACAATAGCTACAGGAGGGACCGAATGCACACTATAGGCGGCTGTGTTCTAATTTTCGTGAGAGACACCATCCGTTGCGAAGAGATTTTATGGCACGACCCAATCGAACCAGAATGTGTAGGTCTAAATATGATCCTGTCGCCTCAGATGTCCTTTATTTTAATAGTAATGTATCGACCACCTTCCTCAAATGTTAGCTTCCATGATCAATTCAAGAAGGTTTTATGTCAATGTGATTTTAAGAAAGAGGTAATTGTAATGGGTGACTTAAATTTGAATTGGGAAGATAAGTCATCAAGGAAGAAGCTTAAGCAAATGACTGACCGTTTTAATTTGACTCAAATCGTTAAAGGCCCAACGTGAATAACTAACAGCACCCGTACCCAGCTTCACCTAATTTTAACAAATAGACCTGAAAGGATTACAAAATCATACAATATGGTAACAGGGCTGTCAGACCACAATATGGTGCTGGTATCTAGAAAACTAACTGGCAAACGGTTCACTGCGTGTGCAGGTCATAAAGAATCGTTTGGCATCCCAAAAAACAAGCAAGAAGACTTCAGATCTACTATACAAAACTCAGATTGGGAATATCTAGTACTTTGAAAATGATTTAGAAGTAACCAGTCAAAACTTTACGGAAAAACTACAGGCCACAATCAATGAATTTTCAATCATGATAAAACATAAAAATAAGAAACGGACTCTCCCCTGGATGAACGGACATGTCAGAAATGTAATGAAGCAACGGGACAGTGCCTTAAAATCAAAGATGTCCCATGACAGACATATATGTGCAGGGCTAAGAAACAAGGCAACAAGGGAACTGAGAAAAGCAAAAGCAGACTTCTTTATCACAATTATTGAAAATGCTCAGGGCAACTCAAAAGCTATATGGAGCCAAATAAAAAAATGAACTGGTCAAAACACTACGACAGCTAAGCCAATTGAATTGAGGGTTGAGGGCACAACTCTGCAATGCCCAGCTGATGTGGCAACTACACTCAATTATTATTTAGTTGAGTCAGCGGCTACCATAGCCAGTAGCTTCATAGCTCAGGAAGTTAATGCACTCCCGACTGTCAACACTAGCGAACCAGCAGCTGTTCTAAAGTCAGTGTCTGAGACAGAGGTTGCGGAAGTAATTGCCAATCTGAAATCCTCAAGGGCTAAGGATATCTACGGTATGGACACATTCGTGCTGAAAGACATTAACTCCTCAATTGTTAAGCCACTAACGCATATAATTAATATTACAACCAATCAATGGAAGCCTGCTGTTGTGGTCCCGTTATTCAAAGGTGGGCACCCTCTCATGACATCCAACTATAGGCCCATCAGTATCTTACCCATAGTATCCAAGGTATTTGAGGAATTGATTGCCAAACAAATCAATCATCTCAACAACAGCTCCTTTCCAATTTGGATTCAGGGCTAATCACTCAGCAGAAACAGTGACATGCTTCTTCGTGGAGAAAACGTTAAGGCATCAATGGACAGGCGTGGGGTTGTGGGGGCCGTGTTCCTTGACTTACGGAAAGCTTTTGACACTGTTAACCACAACATCTTATTACAAAAAATACTTAAATGTTTCTATAGAATTCACCAACCTCTTTAATTCGTATCTTTCATCCCGCTCCCAATGCGTTCAAATTGAGAACCATAAGTCTAGTGCACTAAGTTTGTCAACTGGAGTACCGCAGGGCTCTGTATTGGGCCCAATCATGTTTAGAATGTACATAAATGATCTGCCTTCTGTGTGTGGAGATTGTGATGTATTAATGTATGCTGATGATACAGTTGTTTTTACTCATGGCAGAACCGCAAAAGAGGATGCTACCAAGGTCACTGATGTGTTGGAGAATATTACATCCTGGCTTAACAATAACTGTTTGCAACCAAATATCTCAAAGACAGTGTGTATGTTCTTCTCCTAGGGCCACAGCATTATGACAAGATGTTTTCTTTTCTGGAAGGAGACTTCAGGTTGTCTCGGAGTACAAGTACTTAGGAGTACATATTGACACAAACCTCAATTTAAAACCCATATCAAAAAGGTCTGCAATAAAGTAAAGTCCAATCTGTCAAATGACAGATACATTAGAAACTTGCTATCATCTGCAGCAGCTAAGCTATACCTTCACTCCATGGTCCTCTCCCACATCTACTACTGTCTGATCAGCTGGTCTGATGCTCGCTCTAAGGCCACTGGAATCACTGTATAAACAAGCACTCAGAACACGAGACGAAAAGCCATTCCGGTATCATCATTGTTAAAGTATAATCTGTTCAGCTGGAAAAATCTCATAGTTTACAAGATCACTCGTGGGTTGGCTCCTCCCCCTCTGGCTGCATCAGCCTAAAGCCCACCTCAACCAGGGCTACTCGAGGTGCGGCTAGGGGAGACGCACCATCCCATTTAGGAAGAGCGCATTCAGCCAGGCTGTCTTTCATTCCACGCATCCCATCAATGGAATTCAATACCACAACCAATAAGAGAGTCCTCATCCTACTACACATTCAAGCACAGTGTTAAAAAGTGGCTCATTGATAACCAACAGTGTCAGCACTGATGTGTATGGTAAATGTTTTATTTATTTATTATCATGACTTGCTCTTATCTGTATTCAGTGATGTCAACTATTGTAAATAGTATGGTATAACAATGTTGTGGTATTTTATTATTGCTTTTAGGATGTCACCATCTGGCAAAGGGACTATCGGTGAAAACTAGCCTTTTGGCTAATTCGAGTACTTTTACATGTTTTTAATATGTTGATTAATGTCCCTTGTTTTCAATAATTCAATTCAATGTATGTACTATATATTCACAATTATATGGGGACATGTGTGCACTATATATATATTCAGATTTATAAAAAAACATGTACATACCATATATTCCGAACAAGAGTGCAACATATGTTCACATAACAAATCTTTAATTTTGTATATCAATGTGTAACAGTTAATACGAATACATTCTCACGTCGTAATAATACAGAAAAAGAGCAGTCTGTTATGTCTTAAAACATGAGCTGAACACTCAAAACAAGGTCCGGAACAGGGCAAAAAGAACAGTCTTGTTTAATGTAATTGTCCATCTTGTTCTTTCGCTTCACCTGGTGCCGTAACTCACAGATTCTCGTGTTAATTGATTTTCTTGATCCCTGGAAAGCGGTTTTTTACAGCATCTGTGGAACAGAATAATTACAAATAATTAGACGTTCGCAAAAGACAGCAGGAATTATAACTATCTATATCAAAGCGTGGGCTGGCTTGGTGAATAATGTGGGAAAGCAAATAGTGGAAGAATAGGCGTTGTACATTTCCGTCTGAGTGTGGCGCGACTAGAGGAAAGGTCTTGATGTCCCCAGGTTGGCATGGTTCATTCTTTGGGGTGCATTAATGTGCTCATCATATTTCCTGGCAATCTGCCCAACCAATTGTGAGATATTAAATTCAACAATGTGGCCTTTGATTGGTGCTTCAGGAAACATCATGAAGTCAGGAAACCCTGATAAATAAAAACTAAACTGGAAACTAATAATGATTCAGTTAACCCCATGTTCTTCGCCAATTCCATAACCTGCATGTGACATTAACGGTCACTGCCTCCTAAAACTCTACACAAATTGGTTTGTAACTATAGCCTGTAATATTTCACTGATTTGGTTTGGAGGTTTTTGTTCTTTAACATTAAGAATAACTATCCAAAAAAAAAGAATAAACAGACTAACAAACTGGAAACCCTGCCACCAGCTCTGATCGCATTGGATATCTTACCAAGTGTCTTCCCGTCAAGAGCCTGTTCAACCCTCCGGTTAGGTTGGACTTCAGGAGAACATCAATGCTGAAGGTGCCATCCCATTGGCTGTGCTTTGGCAGTCTCCCAACAATGAGCTGAGACAGTGGTTTCACAATCATTGCCCAGTGTCACCTTACTTGCAAAATACCAAAAAAAGCTACAGAAAATGCTACCTAGTGTTTATTTTATTTTATTTCTCAAAACGTACCAATTGCAAAAATACTTACTTCTGAAGGTTTGCAAGGTGTCACCGTTTCACCTTCACACTCAGAGACGTTGAGATCTTTGGTAGGATTATTTGAGACACTTCGTCATCCCCGAGCAAAGTTCGGTCTATATATCTATTGATATTGTTGTGAGCGGAATATCAGAGACATAAAACGCTGTGTTGTCATAAGAAGGCACGTAAACGGTTACGTCATGACGCAATAATTCACCTTTGAATCTGCATCTGTAACAATGAGTGGACCAAAGAAATGAAAAGTCAACTGAGTGCTGTGGGTTTAATGAGTGGACAGCTAAATGTTTTGTTCACCGATCTGCTACTGGCCCGGCCGTCAAATGTAAAACTCATAGCGGCACCCAAGCAAAACGCTTGCCCACCCCTGGTCTACACACACGCCAGGGTCCATACACTTTGTCACCAATGATGTTCCAGGACCTTCACCTAATTTCCCATGACCAAAAACATTACTCTTTCTCAGCGTACCACTGAAAATAGTTTATTTAACATGGAACAGGAAAATAAGATCTGCATATGAAACATGTTGAGCCTATCTAACACAAATCAAATAGTAGGCTTACTAGCTTCTACTCGCTGAAGCAACTCAAATCTCACCAGCAAAACACCTCGACAGTTAAATGCCTTTACGTTTCATTACTATTTCGGCGATCAGATCAAATATAAATTATATTTGATGCAACTTTAGTTATATTTCCATAACTTTTCCAGAGCCTGGAATTAGCATTTTGAATTTCCATGACTTTTCCAGGTTTTTAATGACCGTAAGAACCCTGACACACACACACACCTCACTGTACACACACACACAAACCTTTTTCGGAATTTCACAGTCTCCGTCTCCACTGGGAATTATATCCTGCTCTTCATCATCATCACCGAACAGGCGTTTGGGTTTCCTTGTGGTCTTTTGGCGCGTCCGCTTTAAAAAGTTCCCGCTCTGCAGTTTTCAGTGTAGACTCTTTTTCTACATTAATATAGGAAACAAAAAATAGCCAAATATCAACACCGAATACTTCACATATTGTATCCCATTATTGAAACATGACGGCAAATGTCAGCTAACAATATCAGTGCACTGCCAGTATGCATGGTTAAGTTAACGAGGCGTCCTGGCTACCTGTCTTCTGTTCCCCTTAATATCTTAATGTATTTAGACGTTCTTCTTAAAAAACGAATTATGATTTATGGCGGGACAATGCTATGGTTAAGGTCTGGTTAGGTATGTGCACAAAAACACGCTAACGTTACAGCTGGCTATACATTGCTAACAATATTAATTGTACCTTCATAGCATGCTGTCTGAGGAGTTTTCTAACGTAAGCTATGCTCATTGTTTAAATTAAAATGAAGAGCTGAACTCGCCTGCACCACTGCATGCTCAACTTGCCATCCATTGACAGGCTTCTTCGTGTTAGCCATTCGACAAGATATGACCTGGAAGTATCTGTCCGGTCAAAGTCAATAATCCAGGTTAGCGGTACAATGCTAACCGCATCTCTGTCTGGTCCCTGAGTCCAGGACACAAGGGCATATCGATAGTTTGACATTTTATCTAGTGAATGACGAGGTGAAAGTTAGCTATGAATTTGGCGGTATTTTCACCTCAAGTTCCGGTTGTGTGCACGCAAGATAAGTCCCTACCAATCACATTCGACTTGTCCGTCAGTCGCGCACCATCCCCACAACCGAACTACTATGTCCCAGGGGGAAAATGGACCGACTGAAAAGGAAATATATTCTCCCTGGCTCCGATAAAACGGAGATTCTGCCAAGAACAAAACGGTGGAAAAAGAGGTTAGTGTTTTGCTTCATCCTGGCCAACTACGGTGAGAATCAGCAACCAATCAGCCGTTAGCTGTTAGCACACATATCATTATGACTGTTCAGAAACTGGAGTAAAGTTATACAAGTACAAACCACAGACTGTCTGTAGGACGTTGTTGTGAGTGTGGACGGAGCAGATACAGGTTAGACCTCCATTCAGAAAACACGCATTTTAAAAGGTTTCGCCTGCTGTCTTGTAAGCACACATTAATTCAAGGTTTTTACTAACGGGTATCAGCATGTAGATATTTCGGCATAATGAATAATGCTCAAATATGTTGAAAGCTGAAAAGTGCCCTAAACGCTCAGTTAGCTGGATTATGACTGATTTTTATGACCTTTCATGAAATAATTTCCAGACATAACTGCTAATTTCCTCAGAGCCAACACACAGACAAGTAATTATGAATAGACAAGCTTTTAGAGGGAAATATTACCATATGAAAGATACACATGAATTAAAATCAAGCATTCTTGTCATTGTAATCCTTTATCACAGGACAACACTAACAGAGGCCAACGACGTTGAGATTCGTAATTCAACCCAGGATCTGGTGAGTCATGGACTTGTATAATATTTACATATATGGTTTTATTAGACTTTTTTGGAAGTTTCTTTTGCAGTGTATCTACTCTGTCGACACTCTATTATGCTTAAAATAGAGTGGAACATCCGATACTCAGTCTTGTATTGTCAGAGCCCTCTCCTGCAGCATTATCAATATCTTGAAATATATAAGATACTTAAACGTTGACAATGCCAAGCTACTGGATTGGGTGTGATCTTGCATACTCACTTTGTAATATTCCTTTTAGTCTGGAGACAGTATTGGAGATACATGTGTACATTACATATAAAGTATTTGGACCTAACATGTGGGAGCTTCCTTTTAAGCCAACAGTGCTGAGGTCTGGACTATCATCACAAAGTCTATCAGGAGCTACAGAAGAAGTAGATGTAACGGCCCGTCCACACTACAGCGTCGACAACTCCAATCTGCCCATTCACTTTGAATGGGGTGACGTCACGTTGCCTCGCTTTTTCGCCGAACTGAATTGTGGGTAGCATAGCGGTCCGCCTCCGGCGTCAGAAGCCGGAGTAGCCAGCGCCAGCCAATCAAATCCCGTTTCAGAAAATCTGACAGCTCAAGCCATAGCCAATCAAACCACGGCTAAGCTGGGAGAGATATCCCGCCGTTCATTTCTATATTTCAAAAAAAGTTGGAGGAGAAACTAACTATCGCCGTAGCAAATCACCCGGTTTTGGTCGCGTTGCTTGAATAAAATCCCCAAGCTTCAGACACGCCCAGCTCCAAGCTTTTTTTGAAGCTGTAGTGTGGACGCTCCGTAAGTGTCAGCCTATATGTCTCTGTGTGTTATAAATATACATATTTTGACTGCACGTCGATATGTCATAAGTTATTCAGGATGTTGTTTTCATAGAACCTGAATCATAATGGCTCTGAAGATGCACATGATGGCAGCCACATCATTGTTATAGTTTGTCCTAAAGTCCAGGCAGTTCCTCTAGAATGGAATTAGTCCTAAAAAAATATATATTAATTTGTAAAATGTCTGTGGAGGTATATGGATCACTATTTTTGTATTTATTGTTTTTGTCTCTCGTGTAATTTCCCCAAAAAAATCTGATTCACTTTTTTCTCCCATTGCAGCGCCTGCAGGCAGACTGATGCATTACACCCAGCGATCCGACATCGCCACTCGTGCCAGCCCAGCGTCATCAAATAACTTCCTGATAACTTTGATGACGGTATCGGTATGTTTGAACCGAGGCAGTCTTTTACAGACTCGGACTCTGTGGAGAACACATTTCCCTTGAATATGAAGACGGTATTGATGAATCAGTAAATGAGGAATCACGTTTGGGAGAAGCCGGTAATGTTAAGTTTCCTCAGGTAAAGGAAGAGCACTGGTTCACGACTCAACGCTCAGAGCTGATCCATAATCGGAGTTAGAACGTGGAATGGACTTCACCCCGACCTTTCAAGTGTCATATTAGCAGATTACTCCAGCTAACACATATTGGATATTCCCAGTATTACTTATATATGCATTTACTTTTTACTTGCCCTAACCTTTTTAAATTGTTTCCAGTTTTCTTTATTTCTTTGTCCTCCTTCATTTCTATACGTTTTTGACGAAATAAGTGCCATTGTTATATTGATGCTAATGATGACGCACGGGAGGGCTACTCCCCATCAGCTGTGCTTCAGCCCTCCCGCTTCTACTCATTGTGTTAATTTGTGTGTATGAATTATACGTTTTTGTTTTTGTATGATTTTAGTAGAATAAATAAATACTTGGCAGCACAAAAGTCTAAGCTTCCGTCAGCGTCAAAAGCAGATTCAGCGTTCAAGACTGGTTAACAATTGGAAGAAGGCACTGGAGACATTTAGCGTGCGTAAAGACAGCCAGTGTCACCAATTAGCTGACTAGGATTCAGGAGCCGGTGCCTGTTCATGTGCAACTTTCACGTGAGCTTGAAAGACGGCAGCAACAAGCGAGAAGACATCTGATGAAGATTGCTGGGGGTGTGACTGAGGTACTTGGCTTTTCGAGGCGATCAGAAGGAGAGTGGGGATTTAAAGAGCCTGTGACACCATCCCAACAACTGTTGTGCAATGAAATATTGGTCTACTAGTAATCTCGAACCGTCAGTTTAAAAAATAAAAAGCGATACCGTTCCGTTAAATATCAATAATTTCGAACATCGCGGGGAAATTCCTTCGTCTCATTTTGAAGTTTTGGGGGAAGCCGGAAGTGACGTCAATGCGGGAACGCTTCGAGAGCCAGACAAAGTGTGTTGTGTCATGCGTAGAAATGGTGAATTACTGAGATTAGGCACGTTAATAACGTTTTAATGAAGTTGACTACAGTATATTCATATTTGTCAGTGCTTTCATGTCAATTCAGTGACATAAACATACATGATCGTGGTGAAAATGATGATTACATTAGGATTACAAATCGGCAGTGAGAGCTGCTGAATTTCCTCCCGTCGGATGTGATATAAAAACAAATCGATTATTTTTGTGGTTGTAAACTCAAGTGGATGAAACTACATTTATTAGTGCTTTCATGTCAATTCGGCGAACATATGATACATTACATGATCGTTTGTTTGAGCCGGTCTGCATTTCCTGATGAGAAAACAAACCGATGCTTTTTGTAGTTGTAATACACCAACAACATGGATTAAACGTGTGTTTTTTTTTACCACAATGTTGGGGAAATTAATGGATAAAATGCACGGATTATTATTATTATTCCCACTCCGATCGGGACACTAGGTCCACCGTTTCCCCGCAGCGAGGCTCCCCCCGTTGACAGTGTACGTGGGCTGTGTGCGGTGGCGGACTGGCCATCGGGACGAATCCCGATGGGCCGGTACCGAAGTGGGCCGGTCGGATAAGTCACCAGCACATCCCCCATAGGCGGCGCGTGAGGCTCAGGTTTGAGAAGGCTAAATAACTTCTTTTACCTGACGCTGCCCGCCTCCGGCGTCTATAGAAAAGAGATGAGCTCAGTGTGCGGAGTTTAAATCTCTCAAGTCATATTACAGGATAAAGGGAATACAGTTTAAACTGCCGTATGCAGAGAAGACGCCGACGTGTCGCACTTATCATTCATATCACATCATCACTCAGATCATAGATCATATAATATATCGTATATTTCCTGATCTGAGTCAGCTGAGCCTCATCTGGCCGTGCAACACTCACAGCGTCACAGACTGGATGCAGAAGTATTATTTAACACATTATGTTGACGAAACACTCGAGACAAATGTAATTAAAATCAGATCCACGCGTGTCTTAGACGTGAACGCGCTCTCAGCTGGAGAGAGAAACCCTGGCTTGATTTACCGAGTTGATAACCAGCGTCGTCGGACCGCTCAGCGAGATCTCGTTTGTTAGTTTGTTGTTGTTCGTTTGTTTGTTACTCAAACATATCCAGGGTCTGTTGAACTGGCTTCGTAGTAGGCTACAGGGCACAGGTGGCTAGCAGCGCTAATGTCAAAGACACAGACATTATACATTATATTTGTATTTTACCAGGATGCAGTGACACACATATTTACATATTTACATTTACTATATACAGCACCTGCCGCCCCTGACATCCCCACTCCCCCCGTTGACAATTTACTAGCGGTACCGAAGTGGGCTGGTCGAGAGTCCCGGGATGATTTGTAGTCCCATTCCACCACTGGCTCCATGACCATATGATCGCCCATATTGACGCACCTCATTCCTAAACTTCTAACAGATACAACATAAACCGATCCTTCAGCCTCATATGAGCTCTCAGACACGTTCAACATTAACCTGTCATCGCTGTCTGAGCTTGCCGCTGTGTGCGCCGTCGTGCGTTCACATCTGACTGTATATATATAAAGGTTTACATGCAGATGCTGGGATCCTGGACGGTGCAGCTGGAGCGCTGTGCCCGCAATGACGTCACCCATCATTTGGCGGGACTTGAAGAATCCCCGAGAAGATCCAGAAAATTGTCAACATTGAAGGCAGATTAATGGTTATCAAAGTACAAATATCCGAAATCAGTTCAGTAACGGTTTTCAAGGGGACAATATGTACTCAAATTAATGGGTTTGGATGATGGGGGAAAACCGTGTCACAGGCTCTTTAAGGCAACGGTCGATGCAGAGCTGACCCCCTGGCTAACAGGTCCTCTCGATTTCACCAGTCCGGAATGGCAGAACGAACTGTTGAAGAGGACAAAAAAAAAGTATTTGTTCCTGAAACGTTCAGAATCTCTTTACACATACGGGACACATGTTTTAAAATACTTGAAAAAGAGGATGTTGTAAAATAGGAAACACTACAAGACTGAGTAAATATGGCTCTTGGTACGAACAAAATAAAGTCCTTTGCTTGGAAAACGCTGGCTCTCTTGACATGACGTGAAACGACAACTATATTTAGAAGGGTTAGAGCAGGGGTGTCAAACTCAAGGCCCGGGGGCCAAATCCGGCCCGCGTCTTCTTTTTATGTGGCCGCAAGAGCTTGCAAAGAATGTATTACGTTTATTATACGGTTACATGCCGATTTACAGAAGCACGTCGCCCATAAACTACATGTCCCACAATGCATCTCGTTTTGTGATCTGATCTGATAATAATCCAATTCAGAGGCAATAATGTCATATAATACATTATTTTATATATTTATATAGTCTTAAAAGTAACAACCGGCCCTTTGAGTGAAACCATAATGCTAATGTGGCCCGCGATGAAATTGAGTTTGACACCCCTGGGTTAACGGGTGGTAACCACCAAGCGTGGGGCGACAGACACTTGCGGGAAACCACACAATGACCTTTGAAGACGGTGTCACTTCGCAGTCAATCATATTCATGTCCTTTGAGATGGAGAAGACGGGATGGAGGTCACCGATGTATTCCGTATATTTCTTCCAGAAAGAATTGAGTTGAAGGCATGAAAGAAGTTGTATTTGGCTTTTAACCCCAATACCCACACGGTGGCAAAAGGTGATTTGAATATATTTGAACCCTGCTCCATCAATCATTAAACTGCTTTAAGAATATGCAGTTCATTCACATTGATAAACTAATGGTGTGCTTCTTGAATGTGTGTTCCATCAAGCTAGCTGAAGCAAAGCCTCGTTATTAACACTATCAAGCTCCATTACACAGACATGCCGTCACCTTCACACCGAAAGAAGTTTCGTTTGCACCTGTCCATCATCATTTTCTCTCTCAAGATGTCCTTCCATTAAGGTGATTGTTTGTCTTTACCAACAATTACACCACGGAGTGACAATGCACACAAACCCTGGTTGTTTTCTACGTCGTATTTTCAATAACATTCTCACTGTTTTCTGCTGAGGGAAGCTTCACCGAAATATCTTTTTTAATATGCTTTGCTCGAACACCCAGTTTCCATAGTGAGAAGAACGTCGGTAAGTAAGATGAGGAAGTAAAGCGGGTTTATGTAGAGAAAAACTGACATGATAAATTGTTTTGGCATGTGTATTTTCACATGTCAAAAATAATAACAAACCGCTTTTCTCCATGACGGGGAATTATCTAGCACTAAGCAAAGACTGGGATGCAGAACATTCTCTGCCTGTCTTTCCGTAACTCTCCGTGTCACGGGTATATTCAGCCTGCCCTAATGAGGGTCCATCATGGATTAAAAGGCCTGTGACGTTTAATACAAATCTGAAAGCTGTATTTGTGTGCAGGTTCTGACATGAGTACACACATTGGATTAAGTGGCATGACAAGGTACTTAGTACAAGAGTGCACTGCCACGCAAGCTAATCTGTAAGTATATGTTTGTTATGTTGCAACAGGAAGTAAGAGCAGAGAATACTAAAAGTCTTCATTGTCTTTACATGTTTAAATGTGAGAGAACCTCGTCACATTGGGCTATAGACTCCTCTCTATTGGCCAGTGGACATCACAGAGCCAATGGTGTTACCTTAAACTTATCATTGAAGGCTGCCGGATCTTACGGCCCGTTCCTTTGCGAGAGCCGTTTTTTTTAAAGGGTAAATGGACTGTACTTATATAGCGTAGCTTCATCCAGTCTGTACGACCCCTCAAAGCGCTTTACATACATGTCGTCCACCCGTTCACACAGAGCAGTGCCACTTGCTCTAGGACCTAGCATTCACACACCGTCGGCCATCGGGAGCAACTCAGGATTAAGTATCTTGCCCAAGGATACATCGACATGTTGACTGCATGGGCTGGGATCGAACCCACAACCTTCTGGTTGAAGGACGACCGCACTCCCTCACAGCCACAGTCGCCCAAAGGGGGCGCGGTTACTACGTTCATCTGCGAAATATACCTTTTATAATTCAATCAAATGTAGCCCTGTTTTGACGAATGATTTATATGTATACACATCACTTACATTATTCAATACATCCTTTGTACTGAAAAGTAAAAATTACATTTTTAATGTTTTCATTGCATTTACAGACCCGTGTTACTCTCTGATAAAAGGCAGATAGCAACGCCTATACAAACTGACATCAAATCTTTGCTGAGCCTAAAAATAATGATAAATAAATAACATAATGAAAATAAATATTGCAAAGCAGCAGCATCCAACCGTCTCTAATCCTTGGATATTACCTGTCACTGCATGACTCCGGATCCCGGCGTATATAGACACCAAAAAGAAAGAGATTTGGGGAAGCTGGGTTAATCGGAACATGAGAGGACACAGGTATAGACAGAGAGAAGGAAGAAGTAAGATGTCCCCCGACAAACTAAGCCTATATCAGCAAAACTAGGGGCTGAATCTAATCAGCCCTAACTATAAGCTTTATCAAAAAGGAAGGTCTTAAGCGCACTGTCACTGCATCATGCACGGAGCGCGGAGATCATCATATAATTATCTCTTGTATTACTTAACAAAACAAAAACGGTTTGTTTGCGACGGACACATCAATCGTGAGTGATTGTACAAATCCTGGTCAATCAGGTCGCAGGCTGAGAGTCAGAAGAAAATACTACAAGCAAGCCTTTAGACCAGCCAGTCGCTCGCGACCGGTCGCTCTGTGGTGTGGGTAGATCGTTAAAAAGCTCTTATTTAAATGATGTGTGTGTGTGTTCCTGATAACACACGAGACAATGAGCTCATAGGGCTGCTGATCAGGAGCTAAACAGTCTGTATAGTGCATTACATTTGTATAATGTAGCTTCGTTGATACTTTGCCCGCGGGAATACGGAAAAAATAGTTAGATATACTGAATATTATTTGATCTATTCCACCACTCAATCCCACATAATGTAGAGGTGCCTTAAATAACCCCTTATTTTATAGTGTCACCTGTCAACCCGCACTCTGCTGTTCCTCACGCCGCCGCCCCTCCCTCCCGCTGAAATTATGAATGTAAAGCGTATAGTAATCATAGATAACACTGCAGGGTCCGTGAAAGTTTGTTTTCATCTGATTTCAAATAAACAAAGTCATGGTTTTTTGAATATTAAACTTGTTTCGCCACATTCAGACGATAAATACAGCCTTTAAGTTCGTAACGGCATAATTACAAGCGGCAACTTGACGTCACCGTAGGCATAACGACAGCCGGTGTTTCCCGGGAAACAAACGCAACACACACAAACGCCTCACAGATTATTTTGCGGTATTTGGCTGCCGAATGAAATCATGTACGCAGCTTGCGACGTAACAAGGAGTCTAGTGGATGGTATAATTACTACTTTTTTTTAATTTTTTTTAATTATGTTATAAATGAATCTGAGGGCCGCAAAAAGGAGGTGGGGGCCGCCATCTGCCCATCCCTGATGTAGGAAGACAGTCACCCTGTGTGTGAGGCAAACCCACACAATAGCCTACATTTAAAAAAGAATCGCCTGGCCATCGGGAAACCTCGCGGTCCTCCCGATGGCCAGTCCGGACCTCCAATGCCTCCGTGGGAGCTCAGACGTTTTGGAAAGCATGTTTTTCTTTTAGCCCATTTACCTCGTTAACGTAAATAATACTCTTTACATTGACAATGCATTAGCGACCCCCACAGCTGTATGGTTTCACTGCCTCCGTGGGAGCTCAGACCCCTCCTTATGGGAGCTCAGCACCCATTGGCTCCCACATAACTCGAACCCTGGCTGTGACCAATAGGCTTCCCTCCCACCCCCCAAACATCACCAAAACCATCAACCTCTTTAAATGTATATTTATTTATTGTTAATACCACTGACTGTCTTTGTTTTTGTCATGCTCTATTTTAATGAACATGACTGCCAAGTAGTGCCGTTTGGACTCTAAGATGCTAAAGGTTTTTGTGTGTAAACTGTAAGTTGTGCTGTTTTATTAGCTGGTGATACATTTGTATTTGATATGAACCATAAAGGAATCTGAATTTCCAATGTGATATGTTAGTGCTTTCTTTAATGGGAAAGGGGCTTTATTTGAATTAAGGTAACACGACCCGGAATCAGTCAGAATAGATTTTTATAGAAATAAAAATATTGGACTTTTTCCCTTCAAATCAAGCATTTTGGGTTTTAAGTCATGTTTTGACAGTTACGGTTGAATGAATCCAGCTTCCAACGCCCATACATCTCAGAAAAACAAAGTTTCCGTTGCAATGATGGAAAAGTTCTTGCATGGTCCATTGTCTTCGAAACTATACATTCAGTACTCCCACCACGTCATGGCAATCCATCTCGTTACATCTTTGACGAACAGTAAATGCGATATAATTAATCTTCTGCGTCTCATGCCTATCTGTACTAAATCAAAGGCAATGGCTCAGACACACATTTTTAAATGGAGGAATTGAAATTGCAATCTTCTTGTCAAAATGAACCACATGCGTCCTCTGTATTCCTCTGATGAATGACGGGGAGAGAGTGTGCTTAATACACTCCAGGGTCAGCTCAGGTTCATAATTGAATTCCAAAGCCCAGTCCATTCGATATTGTGCAGCACTCAAAGTTATTCCTCTCCATTCTTTATAGGCTGGATCTGACAGGCTTAGGCCTTTCAATATTTCAAATTACGAGAAGACTCCAACTTTTTAGGGGGCTGGGAATGAAATGAAGCCATTCGTGACGCATTGAAACAAATCCATGTCTGACACGGTGCTCCCTAAGCATGAGGCATTCGGAAAAACACGCCACGATAATGTGGAAGCCCCGATTGTGTGAGTTGCCGAGAAGCATCCCGCTGGTTGTCGGGTGAAGGGACAAAAAAGTGAAACGCAAGAATCATAGTCCGAAATACAAATAACATTAAAATGAAATAGTTAATAGTTAGCATTAATTCTTATCCTACTTTTGACTTGAAGGGTCTCAAATCAGAACGCTACCTTTAGCTCATAGAACTCAGGATTTGTACCAAAGTGCCATATTTGGGAACTATCATAAATTCTCTTTCGTAGAAGTTGGCTTTGTTACGTTGAATATGCTTATTTTTTGGTTTTTAATAAGTTTCATGCACAGGCCGTAACCCAAATTCTTTAGTAAACACGTCCCCGTACTCCACTAGTTTCACCCTCAGCGCTTAACACAAACAGAAGCGCTGCCTTAAGCTAAACCCCTGATCGCTAAGGGAGAAAACTACTTTTGCAAGCAGCAGCAAAGACAATACATATCGTCTCTGGACTTGATCACACAAGCTATTTTTTTACCGTGGGGGTAAATGCACCGTATTGGTATCACCCTGACACCCTGGCTGGAGCCCTGCATAACGGGGAGCGAGGGAGCATTTCTCTACAAAGCCAGCGGTGAATTAGGACGAGACGAGGAGATCTGAGGAGACGGTGAATATTGCTTCTCGAGCCTGGAACATGAATCACGTCAAAAAGGCCCCAGAGAGACACAAAGAGGTAGACACACACACACACACACATGCTCAACGTATTGGCTGGAGCAGGTTATATTTCTCGTTTTCTTTAGTGTACCTTGCATTTCATACGCGTCATACTTTACCCCAGACATCATTACGGAGCGCTGAGCAGGATCTTATCGGAGTTATACTTAATAAGGAGTGACGTCTCTAGGAACAACGACACAGTGGGGCTGCATGAAGGGAGGACATTGTGGCAACAGTATAGACGGTACATGAGAACAAGAAAAACATACAGACACAAAATAATAATGTATGTGGGTAAGAGAGGTTGATGGATTACTAATGATACCAAAAAGTGCTTTATTTGCTTATTTCGTTGACCACGAGACCTCCACTGCCGTCCCAACACGATTGGAAAGACACCACCGCGCCACATTCCTTCATTACCATAAAAAGGTAATAATAGATGAATATTCCATCCATCCCCCAGCACACCTCAAGCACCAATGATACGGTTACACCTGACAGGCCTTCATTCTCCGTAATCTATTTAATCTGCGACATTTGCCACCTCTCCCTTGCCTCGCTCATGCTGCTGCTTCTCTGCCCCACCTGCAAGCTCTGGAGTTATTTAATCATCACTCTTCAATGTTCTATGGAAACATATTAGCGGGGAGTGATGACTCAAACCATAAGTTGCTGTTAATAAGCATTTTAAACGGGAGTTGTTTACCTGAAATACTCATTAAATTCACTATTTCCTCCTGTTGAGGCGAAACATGTAATACAATTACTCGGCAACAGTAGCTGGTACTATTTAAATAAAGTGTGTGTGTATATATATATATATATATTGTGACGACCCCTCCACACCACGTGGGGTGCCGTCTGTTTGTTTGTGGGTGTTCGCAGCTTCAGGGACTTGTTGTGTTTAAACAGTGAACTATATATTCTTACCTCTCGCCTCCCTGCTTTACGTTACAGCCCACGAGCCGGGTTGGAACACGATGACAATGCAAATATCTCTAAATAAAGATTGCATCAAAGCTGACGATTTAGCGTACTTTAAAAGCTCTGAAACAGACAGTTGGACATTACATTCAGATTGTTTGGTTAAAGGACTTTTCAACGGTGCTTAATATAAATTACGTTTGTCATCATTTTTTACATTTATAAGATGTATGAGAAGCTAAAGTTGTATAAAGTTTGTATTACAAAGCACGTATGACAGTTAAAGTGATCTCCCTATGTCCGTTGAACCAGCGGGACTTCCAGACAACGGGCTGGTTTAACATTCCGCCTCACTGGGCCGTCTCCGCTCTGTGTATCTCGTGCTACTTTAGGCATTTCCATTCTGTTATCCTTTGCTCTGATTCGCTGCAGTAACGTGATCCTTGCTACTTTTGGCCGAGTTCTTTATGTTCCAGCCACTTTCTGCAGATCACTGTCGAGCTAAATCAGAGCATAACCTTAAAGCTCCAGAGCGTAGTGACAAGGGCCGCCTCGCATACTGGCCACGACGTCACACCCCGTAATGCTCTCTCGTGGATTATTAACCGGGAACACACGCTTTTATAAATCTCTGACACACACACGGAGATTACACTGATCCAATCATAAGTTGGTGAGATCCTACAGGACCTCAGAAGGATAAAGAATAAGCAGCAAGGACGGGGGGAAGAGGAGGTTCGTTAACCGTGAAATCTGTTTCATTAGTACAGAACAAATATGTACATGTTGCGAAAGCAGAATCAGGCGGATTAGGCGTAACATCTGTGGAGAACTATTGGCGGCTAAAAGGCGGACCAGCGGGACTTCCACAGATGTGGTTTTCAGGGTGAGATTGAGCAGGTGCTGTCAGACGGGAAAGGTGCTGTGCAGCCAGGCCAGCGAGGATCTCCTGGCGCCCCAACACCTTCACACATTCATTCAAAAGATATATTGATGCATCAAAAACATGTCTCTACCAATGTAACTAATGTTAGCAGGACACCTTTGCCCTGATGGATGTTTGACTTTGAGGAAGGAAAGGCTGTTGCCCATTGCTATTAGACGGCAGCAATGGAAGTATGTAAATATAAGAACGGGGGATGCCAACTGATATTTCCGTAAAAGCAAACCTAGGATATGTAGCACACAGACAGATTTAATAATGTCTGTTCCAGCTTCTCTGAGTATCATAGATACCGTGGGATTTTAATTTAACTAATTGCACGTCCTTTTATTCAATGAAAAGTCCATCGAGTTAAGAATCAGTTATAATAATATAAACTATTAGTCGTGTAGGAAAAGGTGACATCAGTCTTTTAAATGTGCTGCATTGTCAATAACAGCTAGCACTGCAGTAAATGCTGCGTGTGTGTGTGATTAAAAGGGCTCTTCAGTGTAAAACTCATTATATCCCCAGAAACATCGAGCCGCTGGGTTTCAGATTAGCGGCTGTGATTCTGTCTCGCTCATTATTTCCACACGTGTTTGTGTGCATGTTTGAGGGAGAGGGGAAAAGACAGAGAGTGCTTTATTACACGATACACCCGGTGAGTTCAATGCTCTTTATTATTCATCTGTGCCTTCAATCATAGAGAGCTTTTACGATCCTGTGAGATATGAAGAACACGATGAGATGATGACTTTTGCCAGGTAGGGTTGTGTGTCTGAACATATTGATATTTCCCTGCAATTATTTCAGCATTTCTCGTAGAGTGATTTGTCGGGACCCAGAGAGAACAGACGGGTGGAGCAGATGTGCAGGAAGCGCCGTAATTACCTCCGGAGAAAACATTCCCTGCAAACATCTATTTTCCCCTCCAACGAATGCTCTCGCAAAGCGACTAAGACAAAGCGCTGCAGGGAGCTGCTGCCTCTCCACGGCTAAACGGTGAAACGTTCCAGCGCAAAGTTAATGACTGTGCGAGCACCATCATTATCCCAAAGTGGTTTTATGATAGCATGGTGCATCTCTGGAAGACACCGTGAAGCCCTTTTGTCTCGTACGTCTGGATCAAAGATCGCTTTAGCATGCGTCGTGGTGATTCCCTCACCTTCCCTCACGCATTGAGGTGAATGTGTTCAGCGAGACGTCTTGGATGGATTTGCAGGTTATTATACATATACATGGTTTCCAGAAGATGAATCCTAATTCTTAGTCGATAGGTGATCAATCTCCTCCCAAGGCCACCAACACTTCTGAGTGATTACATTACTCAGGCGTCGTATACCTGCAGGTGAGCTGGTAGCAACCATCTGATATTTCAAGTTATCAAAACATCCCTTTAACACAACCCACTAATTGTATCTAAAGACGTGACTGAATACCCCGTGTGCTTCCACAGGGTTCGGATGTAATGTAAGGAATACTGAGGACATATTTACTTTATCAACTATGCAAGTACCTTTTTTCACATATAATTAGTAATGTAACAATTCAATAATATGTTGTTGATAGTTGTTACGTGCTTGTGTTGCTTTTCTCTGTCTCTCTGCTGCGCCCCAGGCTCCGCCTCCGCCAGGTGTCCTAATGACATTCAGCTGGGGACTTCAAGGAGAAGCTGGAGGAGAAGAGGCTCTCTTTTCCTGCCCTGATGCCGAGGGATTATATCTGTGGATTTCCTCTCACCCCACGTGTGGAGCCATTATTCTGTTGCTGTCGTATACCGTGTGAACTCTGGAGGATGTTAGTGTAGGACTTTTCCCAGTCGGTTGTGTTAGATCGCTGGGTAGAGGAGGGAAGTCTGTGTGGCTGGCCCAGGCCCCCTTCATCTTTGTTTTTTGCCATCCTCCAGACGTGGTTCCTTTTTGCCGGTAGGCATGTGAGTTACGGCTGTGCTGACAATAAATGCCCGTCGTTAACGATATTCTGTGTTTGGCGTGGTTTGTTTTTATGTTACGGGTCTTCCCACGAGCCACTACCGCTTGGTAGGGGGACGGGCCGTAACAATAGTACACATCCTGTCTTAAGTCTTCCAGAACTATGTGTCCATAGGAAAATGAGAAAATCCCTTTTTATTTTATTGAACTCATCATTAACAAGTATAGAGTTCATATCAGCATCAACCTTATGTATTTTTATTGTGAAAGCAGAATGTTAACTCCTCCGTGTCATTAATTAAAACCTATTCATTCCAACAAAAGGATATAACCTTCCTTGGTGTTTATTTGAAGCACCAACATCGAATAATTCTGTTCAAGCGTTTCTCAATAAGAAGAATATCAACAGCAGCTCCAAATATCATTAAATGTGTTGACTAAAAGCCTTTTCACCTTTGGCTCGGGCCATTGTATCCGCAGCTTTTCAAAATGAAATGTTTTCTGCTGGAGGACCTTGACAAAAGATTCCCTGGCGAACTTGTTGTATGGGGCGACGATTTGAAATTAAATGTTATTTTTCTTATTCTTCGCCAAAAGGAAGACATCTGACGTCGGCCTATGAATGCGTTCATGAACCGGCAGCGAGAGAAAGTGCTGCAGGCAGTGAATGCATTTAGTCCTATTAAAAAGACAAACATACTGCCTCCTCAAGTGTCAAGGCACTAATGGGCTCTTCTCTCCGAATAATAAAAAGGGCAGGTAATTCCTGTCTTGTGTTATTATTGTTAAATTAACCTTTAAAACACAAATTGGTTTGAATCCAGGAGACATTTTGTTAAATCATCCACCCCTCATCATGTTGGTGTACAAGGTAAGCACATTTAGATTAATTACTACATAGACCTAATCATAAATAAAAGCGTCAGCTAAATGCAATGTTTTAAGGGTGGGGTGACATTTATTTCAACACCTTTGTCTTACGTTTGCACAATCTGCAACGTTATTTTTGTAATTAGCCGATTGAACTGCAAGCTGTTCCAATGTTCACTTTTTATATTGTCTTATTTAATGCTAATTGTGGGGAAGCCAAAGGAAATCTGTGACAGTAAATAGCTCACCTAAACCACAAGGCCATTGCAAATCTGATCTCCCCAGTTCAATCAGGAGGGACTTCATTTTGTTTAAAGAATATTTATTGACACATGTCATATGTTAGGTCTTTGGCGATGGCAACCCGATCCTGAAATTGTATATCTAAAGGGGGAAATGCAGCCGTGAGCAGATAGGGAACCCACTAGACACTGGTGGTGATGTTGAAGATCTGGATTTGATGAGGAGGTGTGATGAGGTCTTTGGATTAACTCCCTTGGCACTGAATGTGATGAAAGGAGGTGGATGGAGAGGAGGCAGCATGACAACCTGAAATTAGAGAATGCAATTGAAGAAATTGCTAGTGGGAATGCTTTATGCTGAAATGTAATGTGTAAGAAGAAAGTGAAGAATTTAGATTGAAATGATACGTGAACACAGGGGGCTTGAATGTGTGATGAGAGAAGAAAAGGCTTGGAAAAGCAGCAGAATATTTTAATTGCAAACTTTTGAACTAACTTGATGGCGAATGATCTGTCGTCATGCCAACGGCATTTGATGACATCCCATAATACGCTTAGATGCGTTGATGGCTGCATCGTTAGCAAACCTGTGAAGTTTTGGGGCGTTCGGAGCAGTTTCACTGAAGTTATGAGAAAACCGTGTTTCATGGTGAGCATTGTGAGCAGAAGAAATCTCAAAACTGTCCCGTAGATGTCTTCACGGCTGGACTGTTAGCACACATGTGAAGTTTGAGCACATTTTCATAGGCGTTACAACATCGTGTTTTATGGCGAGGGATGCGTTTCCATGGAAACGGCATATGGTGAGATGTCGAAAAATAGAGATAGTGATATACAGGTGAAGATTGTGGGACGATCGGACCGTGTCCATTGGAGCTACAGCGACATCGTTTTTGTTACAATCTCAGGCACTTAGGATGTTGGACCCAATTGCAGACGGAGGTAAAGTACTGGTAACGATGAACAAAAACAAAGGTCACTAACTAATCTCAGGATGAGATGAGAAAAAATAAGACCAAAAGGAAAATCGCTCACGTAGTGAGGAACAAAACTATTCTTGAGCACAAAAGAGCATAGACCTGACCATGGCAAGAGACAATACGAACTGACCCTGAACACTGGGAGACAGGGGAATTTAAAAACAGGGTAACTAGACACAGGTGGGAACAATCAGGGGCGGGGCTGACGCTGATGAGCACAGGTGAAAACAATCAGGAAATTAGACACACCAGGGAAACTAACGACAGACAGGAAAACACAGGGAAACAAGACCAGACAATATACAGGGAGGAAACATGACAAGGAGAACGGAAAAACACCAAGACATAGAAACGTGACATGAGAAAAGGAATAGCCATCGATTCCCGACCGAGCTGAACGTTTTGATGTTTGAACGGAGTTTCTGCGATGTGGAATCTGGGAGAAGAAGAGGGCCAAAATAACCCGGCGGAATAATAAGGAATGCTGCATCAGCGTTCCCACTAAATCACAGCTGACTGCAGGAGAGAGGAGAACCATTCTAAGTGTGGCTGCAGCGCAGTGATTGGCTGCTGGAGACTGAGGTGAATGTAACGGGCTAAAGACACCGTGATGAGCTGATTATAAGCAGCTGTGGAGTGAATGTATACAAATCCATGAGCACTCTCCAACCGATGTCTTCAGATACTTCTGCTTAATGTTTGCCTTCTAATCCATTTGAACATTAAAATCCCCCGACTCGTCCCCTCAGGTGAAAACCACACATACCTCCTTACGTACAAAGCAACTATCTAAAGCCACATGAACTTAAAGAGCAACTTGCAGGTTATAGACCCCAGTGAATCCATGTGTAGGAAAATAAATATACACTACAGTGACATCTTGCGTCATTTTTGTAAGATATGTTTACTTCCGCATTAAAAAAAGACCACCCGCGTGTGACGTCATATATACGTATATGTATATATATATATACATATGTATACATATGTATATATATACATATATGTATATACGTATATACATATGTATCTATATACATATGTATGTATCTATATACATATATATGTATATACGTATATACATATGTATATACGTATATACATATATATACACATATATATACATATGTATATATATATGTATCTATATACATATATATGTATATACGTATATACATATGTATATACATATACACATGTATATACGTATATACATATATATGTATATAGATACATATGTATATATATATACATACGTACGTACGTATATATATATATATGTATCTATATACATATATGTATATACGTATATACATATGTATATACATATACACATATATATACATATGTATATATATACATACGTACGTATATATATATATACATACGTATATACATATGTATATATGTATGACGTCACACGCGGGTGGTCTTTTTTTAATGCGGAAGTAAAAATATCTTACAAAAATGACGCAAGATGTATAAGTTGCAATGGGGATGGCTTTTTGATTCTTTCACCTCCATTGTTGTTTTTCTTCACAGCGTCACTGATGTTACTTCTTTGTTGTCCAGTCTTCTGTCAAAAAAATTAACTTGCGAATAAAGACCACCTTCAGATAAAGCAGTTTATTTTTTGGAGAATAACCAAGGTATTAAGTAAAAAAGAAAGATGTTATACAGTACATTTTGATTCATTCATATTTTTAAAATGTTGAATGCATGGTAACAATTTCACTTTTTTCAGAGACATGTGGTCTCCTGCCTTAAAATACTTAAATACACACAAGACACATGTGAGGAGGGAGGAGAAAACATAGGGACACCAGGTGAACACAATCGGGTAAATTAGACACACCAGGGAAACTAACGACAGGGAAGACAGATCTAAACCATAAGCATTTCTTATAAGTTTACATTTGGACCAATGTTAATCACTGTTTTTGTTGTTGTTGTCTTTTGCAGCGACACCAAGCACCCAAAAACGGAAAACACTCCAAGAAGAGGTTACGTTCTAATCCTAGTGATGTCTCGTGTCCCAACTGCACATCTGTGCTACAGTGTAAGTGCACCAACAAACTCAAGACGGCATATCAAAGATGTGCACAACCTTGACGCTGCACCCATGACATGCAGAGATGTACGAAATGGAATCGATGTCACTCCAAAATATGAACATAGTCCAGTCTTCCCCATCCATGTCGTCAGGACAACAACGCCACCAAATATTGACTAAGGGTGAGAACTGGCGTACTTCCATGCAGATTGCTTGGTGTTCAGGACATCCGGGAAAAGAGTGTGGGAACTGGGAGATCACATCGCTGTATACATCGAATGGTGGAGTCTCCAGGCACCTCTGACTTACACATTGAGGACATAGACGACTTGGAAACACATATGGTCGAGAGCAGCCTTTTCGGTGAGCCACACAATCTCACTTCTCAAAAAGTAACTGTGATGACAGACTATTTATCATCCCGTGCCTGCAGGAGCTGAGGCCTAAGGAGAGACAGCCACCCCCCTGTTTTGTCCCCCCAGAAGAAACCTGCCCCTCCTGTCCAGGGCCCTCCAGATCTCAACTCCCAAGAAATTGTAACCACACAAGCAACGGTGTATGGGATTAAGTATATCCAAAAAGGTAAAACCATTACGTTGCATGGTATATCTGTCCTGATATCTTAGAAAATATATTTCTTTAATGACAACTGTAACGATAACAAATTAAAGTAATGTGTAATATGTCTTTGAAACAACAGGTGTTCCAGCTGCTGTGAAACAGTGCCCAACATTTCTTACCTACCTACCGACCGACCGACCGACCGACCGACCGTGGGAGTAGCTGATGCCAACTGGAAACTTGCCTTTGATATCCCACATACGTTTTTGTTGCTTAATAAAATGTGTATTCATAATGTATTCACTTTGTGCCAAGTAGATACTGTATGCTTCTCTACAATAGGTTCTATGGTTTTCATGCATTACAAATCTCGTTAAGCTTTCAGGTGGGACATTTAAAGGCCTGATCCAGATACCAGTAAGTGACCTGGACGGTGATATCGCCAAGGCACGGTCAGAGCTCGAGAAGTCACTAGTGGCCGCAGGTTTGGACTACATTGTGATAGTAAACTGTATAATGACATCAACCTGATACTAATATATATATGCAATATTTAATACCTGCATTGCAATTGTATATGTGTTACTACTAGGAACATCTGTGGTCAATCCCTTTTGTACGTCTGTTCGCCACTCGACCTGGCACCATGGCAACAAACGAGAGTTGGGAACATTTTACCTAAAACTGAGGCAAAAAGGCTATAAAACAAAAAGATGACATCAAGCATCTGAACATACATGAAGACATCATACGGGGGACCATTGACTCAAAGAAGCTCCACCTTATGCTCATGTTATCTGTTCTCAATGCCGACGTAACCCTCTGCAGATCTGTCATTGAACTTGGGTTTCGTCATGCAAGATAATACAATATGTACTGTGGTGTTAATTGATTGAAACGGTCCCTTTCAATCGTTTAGCCTAACCAAAGGAACCCAGGACGCTTGTGAGGCTCTGGGTGTATCCTCAGAGGGATCCACTTCGGATTTGATGAACAGGCTTCTGGAACTCCTTCATTTTAAGGACATTTACCCGAAGCTTTTTGTGAAGCTACGGAAAGCTGGTGGTGAGACTGATTTTGAAATACAAACATTTATTAAACATCGTTTGATTTCCGATAACATGTCTTTGTTTCCTGTTCTTTAGGTGGTGTCCTTCATGTCTCCTGTGTACTTGGCGTAGTGTACTATCTGAACATTCTGTTTTGGACGGAGTCGGCAAGAGACCACACTGACGGTCTTCTGAGTTTCACGCGCTTTCCGATGTAGCCGGTCGGGTTGCTCGACGCACCGAACGGCTTCTCTTCCAACCAAACGCAATGCACAATGACAATATTAACAACAGTTTCAAGGCACAGATGGAGGCCATGTGCAACGCCCAGCTGTCCATTGGACTGCAATCTGCTGGTACATATAGTAAAAATATGATTAACATAATTAATGATAATAATTTCCGAGTTGTGAAAGTGCTCAAACAAGTGCCATAACCTTCAACTGGATCTACTTGTGTAAAAGCATAATCCTTGCATCGTAGTAAACATGTTTGAAAATACTGTTACGTCTTCATTTCTGGCACCGTCATATGCAACAGATTTAAAGGACACGGTGCATAAGCACACATCTCTATTGTTTCTTTAAATAACTTTAATTAGTTAACACACCTTATTTTGTAATAATGTTTGTATTAAAAGGAAAAACCCCAAGGCGTTTCCCCGTATCCAGAAAGGACAGTCCTCAGTACACATGCCACGGCTGACTGACGATGGGAGTGCAGATAAATACTATCGGTTTGGAAGCTCCAGAAATGTTTACCTAATACTGAGAAAAACTAAACGATGACAAATATGTTTTTATTATAACATGTATTTTCAACGACAGGCAGTTAACTATCGTCTGGCTCAAGAGAACAAGGGAATATATTGAACCTTTCCCCATTAAATGTAATGTTATAAAACCATTATAATACCATTATAATATCAATGCAACATGTTCTGGTGCAGTTCTTTGGGCACTTTCGACGTGATGGGATTGTGAAGTCCATCCCTGTAGGTCATGTTACTATTTTTAATGCATACTACAAAAGAACACACATGTGCTAATTGATTGTTGTGCCTTGGGTGTCTTCCTGCCAAGACTTTAGGTGATTATTCTCCAGAGAGGGAACCACTTCCTTCTTTGGGAGAGCCATCAGTAATATTTTATTATTATTTTTCAAAAATGACATTTTTATGGAACTGGATAGTTAAAGATAGCGGATTTACATGTTTGGCAAGTTCATGTTCAGAGGGCCAGATTAAATGTTGCATATCATGCACATGCCATAACCCAGACCATGACATTCTTTAAAACGTACTTTAACCTTTTTTCTTATAATTCTGAATTAAGTGGTGACGGTTATCTTTCTTCAGAGGCGCTGGACTTCAAAGCTAAACAGATTAAGATATATGATTCGCTGATGCTTTTCCCAAAAATCAGAGACATGGACACACTCGGGGAAAGGGACAGTCGAAGCCTAACATACAGTCAGGTTATTTGACAACATATTATTTTTGAGATATTGACTTTCTTTTTTAGAAATGTCTTCACATCGTCTGGTGGCCTTCAAGGATGGATTGTCGCGCGTCCTCCCCAGTGGAAGCAGCAGGACTCCGTTGATTGTGGAGTTTGTGTGTGTGTGCTGTGAGTTAGCTTGTCTTCCTGTTAAATTCATGTGCAGTCTGCTGAACACTTAAAGGTGGGGTAGGTAAGGGGGTTAATCCCTATCTCTATTCAAGAGCGTGGCATTTAAATTTGAGAGCATACTTTATGTATTTATTTCCCTCAAACTCTGTCCTCGCACTCAAATAGTGCCTGCTTGCACTTAGATTTGCTCTGCTTCTCCTCAAACTGTACGTTGCCTTCTGCACAAGACACTGCGAGGTGGTTGCTATGCAACAACAATAACAGCTAGAGAACATATCAGACAGACAGCATTGTCGTCGTTTAGGTGCTTTTTTTTCTGGAGATAGGCACTTCTCAATCCACTCCTCCATAGTAAGGCCACCCCGGAGGTCGAAGTTAACCTTAAATGTTTCCATTTTAAGCTTTGTTAGTTAGTTAGTTTCGTGACGGACGTAATGTAACAGTTGTAACCATATGGTTGTAACGGTTCTCAGACGCGGAGGGATACTGACTTGTGAAAAGTAACTACAATTATACCCGGGATATACGCTCATCATATCACGACAAATCAGATTGCTTGATTTGAATTGTCCGTGTTGTAAACATGTACCAACTGTGCTTACACCCTCCCCCAAAAAAAAGGTGTACAGCGAAGTGATGTACATGTTATGTTATAGAGCCGTGGAGGGCTGGAGTTTATAAACCAAAGAGTAACCGCCCTGACGGGACGCTGTAATGAGTAAAGCGAACGCACCCGCAAGGACACCTGGCCTCCTATTGGTTGAGGGATTTTGACAGGATTGTTGCACAAAAGTTTCGAGCGCGCACAGAATAATTCTGAGCAGCAATATATCTGAGTGCAAGCATACAGTTTGAGCAGAAGCAGAGCAAATCTCAGTGCAAGCAGCACTATTTGAGTGCGAGGACAGGGTTTGAGGGAAATAAATACATAAAGTATGCTCTCAAATTTAAATACCACGCTCTTGAATAAAGATAGGGAATAACCCCCATAGGTAGGTAAGTTTCAGAAACCGGCTCGAGATACACTTTTTGTTATATTCCATGGAATGCAATGAATATCTGAAGTGCTTTGACAACAAATCCATAAAAAAATGTCATCTGTGGAAGCCGTGATACTGTAAAAAGTACTTGCCGTCCTGTCTGTCAGCCTCCCATCTCGTGCACGCACAAATGTATCTCGTGCCGTCATTGGGCGTGCATTGCAGCAGCACTTCAATGACTCGCCAGCAACAGGCGGCCACTTCCACCAGTCTGCTGACGTCATGTGCACGTTCCTGTGTGTTGGAGGAGGTGCTCTGTAAGGAAGTCTGAAGGAAGGGGCGGATTCTTTTCGGCTGCGTACATTTGAGTGCACTGGAGCCGGTTTCTGAAACGTACCTACCC
Organism: Champsocephalus esox; assembly: GCA_036324585.1. NCBI lineage: Eukaryota > Metazoa > Chordata > Actinopteri > Perciformes > Channichthyidae > Champsocephalus > Champsocephalus esox. Next base: position 43,484,499 of record CM070498.1, read on the forward strand.
CACCTTTAAAGTAAATTGGTCAATTTCCCAATCCCAACCAGGCAGCTGAAAGTGAAGTCTGAACTCCAGACGTGACTGCAGGGACTCTGAATCAGTGCAGGACTCTTCGTCTGCACCATGCTTCAATAAGAGAAGTGTTGTGTAAAACTCACGTTCTTATTTTGTACAAAGGACTTCCCACCTACCACGGAAGAATTGGCAACGGTGAAACAAAAGGAAATGGAACTACTGGAAGCTGAAGCCGAACAACCAGTCTCCATTGCCCGGCTTGGAAAATCAAGAAGTCATGTTTGTTCCGTAACCGGGACAACTACGTACTTTTTTTATATAGCACTTTACACACACATCTATAGTTACTACTAGACTACTTGAAGCACTTCTAATGTATTGTGGCATATTAATAAAGTTGTCCCATTTCTGCCTTTTGACAGGTTTTTCCATGAACACCTCAAACGGTACGAATGTGTAAGAAATGGCTGCATTTTCAATGGGCTTCTTTGAAGGGAAAATTGACTTCTTCTATCGTGGATGCCACACACGTGATGTGTAATACATCTTCTTACACGTCCACATGTCAGTGTCAATCATTTCCAGTGTGTTCAGGTTAAACAATAATATGTTTTACTCCATTTACGTTTAAACAATATAAATAATTAAACATTGAAGGCCTTGGACATTTCCTTTTTCTAATTTTAAAGTGAAATATGTTAAAATGTCTGCGCTATTGGAAACATACTGTTGTCTTGAACAGAAGTGGCGTCTCGGAGGCACTGGAAGGCATGTCGGGAGATATAAAGAGATACGGGTAATAACACATTATGCCATTTCTATAGCGGACTTTACAAAGAGGCACTCGATAGTCATGCATGTAGTCTGGGCTGGTTACAACTTTCTCTACATCTAAATAAACATATATTTTGTACAGGACTCTGAGAGAAACCTGCGGAGGGGGACTGCTCTCTCCACCAGAATGTATCTGTGGAAACAAAGGACTAGATCTAGCCGTACGTCAGCATTAGACTTTGTTTGGCAAACGATAGCCTTTGATTCATTTAAATCTGCCAAATGCCGCGTTGTCATATGTCCCGTTTGGATTGCCGTACGTTGTCCAATAATATGGGAGACCAACTCGCGCAGTGCAAATCGGGCAGACATGCAAATGTATATACATATATTTTCACAGAGGGGGTTAAGGGAGTAATACATAAAACAATTAAGGAACATTATTATGTTTCAGTTTACAATTAGCAAGTTTCACACATTGTTAATTTCCTAAATATCAGGGGTACTTTTGCCAGAGGCGAGAAGATAAGTATTGGTAACATAACTATAGTTACATCACATAAAACACAGCATTAGCCTAATTTCAATGTCAGATGTGAACATGCTTTTAATTACAAATATATTTTTGTTTAAAGGTTTTTATTCAGTGGAAGTCACGGGAAAATAAACCCTGCCGATGCCAAGCAGAAAGTGTGCTTCTGGAGTGCACGTCCAAGAGAAGCACACTTGCATTGTAAGCAAAACATGCCTATGTGGAACATCAATGCATCGATTCTGCCAGGGACTTGTCGTGGTTTGCATATCAAGATTACATTAATGTAATGAAGGAACGGCACCAGCTTCCAGAGCTGACATGACAGGAGAGGAGGCTCACATACCAGAAGAGGCAAGGCAAGGTTATTTATATAGCACCTTTCAGCACCAGGCCATTCAAGGTGCTTTACAAAAATGAAAGACATTAAGATGAAGGCATTTAAAATCAGTCATTAAAAAGAAAAGATAATAAAATAAACATTGAAAGATAAAAGTTAAAGTGCAGTCTAAGATATGAATAGTTCAATTCTTTCGGTTCGGATTTCCGTGAATAAATAAAAAAATCAAGAACATTTCCGTCCCGATTGTTCATTTAGACTGATTGTTTCCACCATGATATGCTCGCATGACATCCAATGACAAGGTAAGGCATTTACTAAACGCCCACAAAAGATTAACTCAACAAATCTATTATATGAATGTTGGCAACCTTTATATATATATATATATATATATATATATGAAAGCAGTGTGTGTGCTTTGTTGGCAAAGATACGGGAAGATGTTATAGTTAGATTTGCAGTGATTTGATTCCCTAAAAGATCATGGTATATTTGCTGGTATTCACAATAGAAATGGTAGGGAACTACTATTCATTTAAATTAAAATACAACAACAACATTTCTTAGGTTATAATGTTATTGAATGTAAAGCAAGCCTTTTCAATTACACGTCAATCTCGATTATCTATGTTTGATGCAAAGGTTTGTTTTAATTATTCAATGCAATTAGAAGTTGAGGTAAATCTGGTTATTTACTAGATTTACGTTTTTAAGCATTAGTTAAAGTACAAACGTATTTTATTCTTGCAGGAAAACATCTCGATTACCCGCATGAGGGCTGCTGCCGTTTGGTGCCAACACACAGTTTTCGTGAAGGGACTAAAGTTGCCTGCTTCCCTGTCGATGGATAAGGACACCCAAGCTGAAACCCTGCACGCACTGCAAAGCTGGCGAGGGGAGACGGATGAGGATGACGCTCTTCATCTTTGAATTTGACGAAAGAAGCGACTACGAAACCTTCTGTCTCGAGCAGTACAAAGTATTTGCCAGTTTCAAAACCCAATAAAAGGGTTGGATAAAAAAACATGAATTGTGTCTTGCTTTTTTACTATACTGTCATGATTGTAGCTTGTGATTCACTCCAGGAGACTTGATTATATTTCTAATCAGAATCTTACTTTACTTATAATATATCTTGAGTATTATCATAAAAATAGCACGTTTATTTCTTTTAACAAACCACGTTCTCCAAGTAAAATCGAATAGAAATGATAATGTTTAAAAAAATAGAGATCGGACCATCAGTCCTGTGTACAGATCAGTTCGATAAAGTCGTGCCAAAACAGCGACATTTTACACGATAAATACGGGTTTAAATAGCAGCATTTGCCACGGAAGGCGAGTGGCAGCTACCGCAAACGTTCTCTTGCTCTGGCATCTTGTGGCAACTCCCGTTGAGCAGCAGCAGATGCCTCGGCAAGTTATGGCATCTGTGGCAGATGCCGGAAATATTTGCCACTGCCTGCAAATGCCAAGGCACATGCCATGGGAGAAGTGGCAACACTCATTGTGTTCTAGTATGATAAATAAAATAACATTTTATCTTGAAAATCAATATATTCTAATAGCGGGTACATTTTACACGTTGGAGGTTTTAGGTATGGCTGGTATGGGTGATGTACTTGGGAATGGGCCCATTCCCAACCATGGCTCTCCTGATCGGTCCCCAGCAGTGGTAGGTGTGAAGCAGTTGGAAGATAACCCTCGTGATTTTCTGAAACTCAGAAAAATCTTTATCCGCCATCTTTCCGTTTTCACAAATCTAAAAAGGGAGCGAAAACAGATGGTTGTTAGTGTTACGGTACGTCCACACAGCATCTTTTCAAAAATCTTGAACATCTTGGAGCTGGGCGTGTCTGACAGCTTGGGGATTTTTTGCGAGCAACGCGACCAACAACCAATCACATGAATGTCCCGCCCCCGACATACAAAGCAAAAAACCAACGTGTATATATATATATATATATTTATTGTTGGTTCCTCCGGTTTGTATCCCGGTAATAGTTCTGGTCGTAAAGAACCGGGTGATTTGCTCCCGTAACTTCTCGTTTGGAATATGAGGAAATGAACTGCGGTCTGGTTCTCCCTGCTTACACGCGGTTTGATTGGCTAGCGCTTCTACTGTCAGATTTGCATAAACGTGTTTGATTGGCTGGCGCTTCCAGCTCAGCTTCAAAAGTTGAACATTGCTCAACTTTTGAATCCTGGACTTCCTGGAAATCTTCGCTTCGCTCCCCCACAATGCAGTTCAGCAAAAAGCGAGGCAAAGTGACGTCATCCCCATTCAAAGTCAACGGGCAGAGAGGCGGTGGAAGCTTCTTCTGAAGCTGCTGTGTGGACGTACCGTCAGGGTAGGGTAAAATTAAAACCAAACCTTCCAAAGATGGTAGTAAACACAAGCCCAACCTAGGATTTAAGGTTTAGAGTTCAACGCCAAGACTCTTTTTAAACACGTTTGTTACGTTCCCTATTGGGCTAGGGGACCAAAGGGAAGCGACACGACCAGAGTGGTATTGGTATTAATTATAAGTGGTTTTATCATAAAGCAAGGTGTAACAAAATGGCAGGCAGGCAGCCTGAAACAAACAAAAGGGCACAGGTTGACAGATAACCAAACTAAGAGAGGACTCAAAAGGAGTCTAACGACATACAGGGAAAATAAATACTAATATACTAAATAGAAAACGAAACAAAACCCTCACTTCAAGAGTGGTACAACTAACAAAGGGAGTCTGGACAAAACACACAGCTAAACTAAAAGGCAACAGTCACAAAATCCTAATCTACTCTAAACACTAACTAAACTACTCTACACTCTAACTAAGCTACACCAGGGCTTTCCAACACGTCGATCGCGAGCTACCGCTCGTGGGCAGCTTTTCAGTAGCTCGCCGCTCGATTATCGATTATAGCGTAGTAAGGTTGCTTCTTGATTTTTCGGCCACGGCTGGACAATAACGTTTTTTGATTTTAGAATTGTTTCTGTCACACGAATATCAAATTGGTCGGTGACGCAGAGATCAAGGAACAGACGTGACAGCGGCACAGCGACACCACACACGGAGCAGTCTGCTTTCTCCAGCAGCACCAGTCAGGACCAACAGCAGAATGACCCGCTCTGAATCAGGCTCGCGTCGCTGCGGCTCAGAGACACAGGGAGGGATTTGTGTTTTTCAAAAACACTCGTTATCGTCGTGTCAGATTTCTGGTGGATTTAATCAAGTCTTGGATTGCAGAGTATGAATGTCCTCTTGCTATTTTCAGTTGATAAATACTTGTGTGACGTTTGTGAAGGCAGGAGGAAAGCTTCCGCGATCACCGTCTCCTCTCCGTTCCTCCAAGCCCTGCCCTGAAAAATAACTACTAATAAGAGTGACAGGCTGACAGTGACCTGATAGAAACTTTATTATTCACTTAATCACTGATTGAGATGATGAAGCTAACGTAATCTCATACATTCATTGGATGTATGTAACAGTAAGACAGAGAATAAGTGTGTTTTTATAATGCTGTTGTAAATACTCCCTTTTTTAACAGAAGGCCGTGGCTTGAAGCTGCAGCTAGACTGCAGGAGTATTAGTTTTTTGATTTGGAGGATGGAGCAATTTCACACACAGATATAGGGAGGCTAGACCTATACAATTCATTTATTATGGTTTAGAAATTAATGTCAAGACGAAGAAGGCTGAACTGTTCAGTGTCAATCCTGTGGAGATGTAAGTTATACATCTCCAAAATCATGTTCAGCCTTCTCTAAGGCCAGAGTGTGTGTGCTGTGAGTTAGCTTGTCTTCCTGTTAAATTCATGTGCAATCTGCTGAATACTTAAAGGTGGGGTAGGTACTTTTCAGAAACCGGCTCGAGATACACTTTGTTATATTCCATGGAATGCAATGAATATCTGAAGTGCTTTGACAACAAATCCATAAAAAATGTCATCTGTGGAAGCCGTGGTACTGTAAAAAGTAATTGCCGCCCTGTCTGTCAACCTTCCATCTCGTGCCCTCATTGGGCGTGCGTCCGGGAGGGGGAGATAAAGGAGGGGGTGCTGGGGAATAGTTCTCTGGAAAGTCAGCTCAATAGGTTATTCCTCATCTCTAAATATCTAATCTAATTCAGGGATATACCCACTCAGATCAAAGTAATAAAACGTAGCAACCAGTCAGTCCATTCTCTAAGGTCTAACTGCCCCCAAACTACTAATTATTAAAAAAACAAAATCCTACCAAAAACTCCCAATAATATTAAACACATCCTCAATAGTGGACCGAGAGATCATTGAGTGTTTCAGCCCTTTATCACTAGACACTCTCACCCCAGGAAGGCCCCTAACACCAACATTAAAAAAGTCTGAATTACCAAAATGTAACCAGATCCCATATTTCTAAAGCCAAACTCCTGTGTCTCATACGACGCACGACCCCAGCAGAATGACCAATACCGAATAAGATCTAATATTAACCCCAGAAATAGTCTGTTGGGTCAACCATCAAAATGACACAAAATGGTTTCCGACTATTTTTGGACACAAATAACGTGGGATGCCATTGAACAAACCTCTGCACGATGGAATGTCAGCTTAAAGGAAAGTGCGTGGATATCGTGGGATTAACTGGTAATGGGGGGAGAGAACCAGGCGGTGGCAGCACGGTCCTATTTTTAAAGCCAAATGACGCTTCTTGCCATTGGACAAACTACCGTACAATGGCTGAACTTTTTAAGGCAGGAAAAGTGTTTCAAACCTGGGGGAAATTGGTGAGTGTGGGACCCTGCAGTTTCTCGGACATGTCATGAGTCAGACGTGGCCGTAGCACTGGCTAGATGTTCGCCTCGGGCGCCAGATCTGGGGAGTAGTGGGGCTCATCCTAATTGTGGCCTTCATGTAACTTCTCCAGGTGCTCCTTTGAGAACCAGGGCTAAACAGTTATGTGTATTATTAAGTTTCCCCTGAGCAACAATTCAAATGTGTTCAGTCGTTTCTGACATTTAAACTACATTTAGTTTTTTCTCTTTAACTGACACTGTAATTGCATTCAGGTTCTAGTCCTTAACTTTTGAACAACAATTGGTTTTGATTTTCTAACTCCCACAACCTCCCTGTTCATAAACCATTTACTTAAACGGCTTACAATTTAGCTGACACTTTAAATCAGTTTGTACCCTCGAACTGCCACTAAAATCCATCAACCGCTTGCAACTTGTCCAGAACAGCACAGCCAGAGCTCTCACCGGTACAAAAAGGTCCGCACACATAACCCCCATACTTGCACAACTACACTGGCTCCCAGCCCACTACAGGATCCAGTTCAAGGTTCTGCTCCTCACGTCCAGAGCCCTGAATGGACAAAGCCCAACATACCTCTGTGACCTCATCCGTACCCAGACATCTACCCGCTCTCTCCGCTCCAGCCACGCTCCTCTTCTTTACATCCCCCGCACACGTCTCCGAACAATGGGAGACCGAGCCTTCTGCTCATTCGCCCCGCGCCTCTGGAACTCCCTCCCAGATCAGCTGAGATCTGCCCCTTCCACCGAGGTCTTAAGACCCTCTTCTTTCGGCAGGCCTTCCAATAAACTTTGAGCACGGTACACCTGGACGACTGCCATTTGTATCGCTATCTCCGACTTTTATTTTTGTACTCTTTTATATTTTGATTTCTTCTTATTATTATTACAATTATTTGTTTAATCTCTCAAAGTGTATCAGTATCCCTTGTTGTGAAGCACTTCGAGATTTGTCTTGGCAGATGAGACGCGCTATATAAATTAAATTTATTATTAAAATATTTCATTTTCCACGTGAAGTTCAATTGACCACAACGGACAGAGCAAGTCCAAAAAGTTAATACAAACCTGCATAATATCTAGCTGTGTATCTATCGCTGCGTCTCTGTTGGCGAAGCTGTAACAAGTCCAGGCTTAAAAACATTTTTACAGCTTATTTTGACAACCAGCCTGCTCCAATTTCTTTTCTTGTGTTGCAATATGATAACTGTAAGAAATGGTGTGCCATTCAACTTCCATGGAAAATGTCATATTTTGGCAGGCCCAGCAAATTGTGTTTTATCTGCTTGTCATAGATACAGCAGCTTTCTTCCGAACGTAATGTTTTTGTTGCGCATTGGATGACTTTCATTAACAGCCAGATTATTGAAGTTATATAGTGGGTGACATGGAATGTAATTGACAAGCTTGCCAGGGATACTTTAAAAATGTTTTTTCGTGAAATAACTTGTTACCAAAGTAAAGTTAGAAAAGAAGAAACCAAGATATTTTGTATCAAAGATGTGTCGTCGTAAATTATGGACTAAGCCAGTAAAGTTTACAAATGTTGTTGTAGTCCAGTGCCTCTCAAAGTGTGGTCCGTGAGCGCCCCCTAGTGGTCCGTGAGTATATTGGTAACATTTCACATTTTGAAATAAATAAATATCAGTTTTCCGCACTCTCGCGGGAATATCTCCGCAATGGAGCGAGGTTACGTTTCACTTTCGATTGCATGATATAGCCCAGTGCAACACCTTGATCACACATGTTGCCACTTGTTTGTACCATTTTCAGGCGATTTGTAATCTGTTCTAGAAAAACGATGTGTCTTTTGTGGAGTTAGGTGGTCCGCGAATGTTTTTTTATTGATTGAGTGGTCCTTGGAATGAAAAAGTTTGAGAAACACTGTTTTAGTCAATACAATAATTGAAAGCAAAATCAGGTTTTCACCTAACTTCTTAAAAAAGTAAATGTAGGCAGTATAATAATACATTACATTTATAAAGCGCTTAATGTATAAAAGTACGTCTACCTATAATACATTGCATTTATTTTCAAATGTACTGTAGCACTGTTATCTTGCTAATTATCCCCATTAAAAAAAAATAGTTTTTACCAGTAATCTGATTACATGAAAAGAAAAATATATGTTACTGTTATGGAATACAGTTATCAGTTTTTTTACCATCCTTTTTGGAGTTATACAAACGACATAATTACTCTGTAGCTATGTTAGTTTGACAATAAAGAACCTTGAACCTTATACAGCGAAAAGCTGTTCATGATGGTGATAAGGCAGATTCCGTGAAGAAGCGATTTAAATCAAATCGTCTGTCAGACACATCATTTTCTTTTGCTCAGAGGAAGTCACACATCGGAGCGTTTCACCACAGGCCTGCTCTCCCCTTCAGCTCGAAGCAGTCCTCACGTGACGGAATGACTGAGTTACGGAGAGGTTTCTGACTAAAATGTATCTTCTTACAAGCAAAAGTCCTGCATTCAAAATGAAGTTTGAAGCACAAAGTATCAGCATCCAAATATACTTATCGTACCAACATTAAGAATAATCGTTATGTGTTATGGCCAATTACAGAATCATATATACAGTATTTAAGTTACTGTGAATATTGATACATACATGTTGCTGATAAAGGTGGAATTCATTTGAATACTTCTGCTGCATATCTTAACCTATCATAGTATATATAGTTCATTTATATAATTTATTGGATTTTCTAATCATTTAAGCCTAAAAAGTATATTAAGTACAATGTTGGATTCCAAAGGTTGTGGAGTATAAAGTAGCACACAATTAAAACATCATTGTAATTGTACTTCATTACATTCCATCACTGATTTATACTTATTTACAGTGTTTTTTGCATTTTTAATGACCATATAGTGGTTCCGGCACTTTCCCTTCAGGGGATCCATTCACGGACAAAGACACTCTGACGAGGGCTTTGTATGTCCCCAAAAGAACCTTTCATCTTTACTCAAATATGGTACTTAGTGAATTGAGGCTTAAAAAGGCACCAATGTTACCATATGTTATGTATGTATGTTATGATACCAAGTCATGGCATCACATCACCCCGGTCCTCAAAGAACTCCACTGGCTCCCCGTTTCACACCGCATCCACTACAAACTCCTGGTCCTCACTTTCAAAGCCCTGCAACATCTGCCCCCCCCTTCCTCACTGACCTCCTCACCCTCTACTAACCACCCCGGTCCCTCAGATCCTCCTCAGCCGGTTTGCTTTCCATCCCCAAGGCCAGACTCCGGAGCTTCGGGGACTGAGCCTTCTCTGTGGCAGCCCCGAAGCTCTCGACCTCCCTCCCCCAAGACCTCCGTGAGTCTGAGTCCCTCACCCTGTTCCAGTCCCGCCTCAAAACCCACCTCTTCAACTCCCCATCCATAAGCCCCCCCCCCTCTCAATCAACTTCCTCCTGACTGCTTTTCTGTTGTGTTTTTTTTTACGGGATTAGCCGTTGTTATTCTTAAGGGGGCGGGGTTAGTCGGTTTATCTGTGAAATAATCGCCAGGATAAAGATTGACTGTATCGCCAGAAATCTACTGTTACTCACAGAAAAATGTATAACTCGCTCCATCTCTCAGTCAAACTACTGCTCAAGCGTTACGCCATCATCTACGGCACATTCGCATTCAGGAAAGCAAGTTCCCGTAAAGGCGAGTGGATTCATGGCAGGCAGAGAACCAACGATAAAAAGAACGGCTCTCACCAAGTACGACTCAGTTCCCTTCGTTCGTTCAAAATAATCGGATCGTTCGCGAACATCACTATAAAATAATAGTTTCATGATTTACGTAAAAGCACATAATCAAGACATTTAATGTTGTATTTTCTTATGTATCAACCATTTGTAAACGGCAGGCCTGTTGTTGGTACTGCTTGTGTTTTACCCACAAGGGCAAACTATGTGTGGTCAATATCGATGTCATCTCAGTAACTGTTATACCGTAGAGATGGCTACAGGATTGATTTGGGGTTAGTTAGCTTCAAGTTGACTTCAGGGGCTGGATATTGAACCACTGACCCTCTGTTTGGTAGACGTCCATATCACTAAGCCATAGCTATCTTATTTAGGCTAAAGAGAAAAGTTAGATAGAGCCCTGAGGAACACCACATATTAAAGCAAAAGGGACATTTGCATATTTGCTTTCTGGGGATGAATTGGATGTGAATATTGAGGTCTGTATTATACATATTTGTTTAAAGTCAAGCTCCAGCCAGCAGTCTCTTATGGCGCGTTTCCACGGCAGGCCTCGCTCGGCCTTATTAGGCCCGGCTCACTTTAATGCTGCGCTTCCATTACAGTTCAGGAACTGGGGCAGTTACTATAGTAAGGCAGTGTAGGCGGAGCCGAACAACACAGCCGTTAGCACTCAGAGCTCACAGCTCCTCATATCTGTTCAGAAACTAGACGGAAGTTAAACAAGTACAAACCACAGACTGCCTGTGTCATGGAGAATACAGTCGCTGGTTTATTTATGTCTGTAGGCCGTTGTTGTGAGTGTGGACGGTCGGAGCATATATAACGTTAGCTTAGCCGATCTCCATTCAGAAAACACACATTTAAAAAAAGGGTTTTTCGCCTGCAGACTTGTCAAAGCATTAATTCATGGTTTTTACTAACCGGTATCAGTATGTTGTTACTTCGGCATCATTTTGAAACGTGTATTACAATTAAATCACGGTCAAATATGTTCGTCTTGTTGTAGTTGTAGCCCCCTGGCCAGCGATTCTCTCTCTAGTTTAGCATGCTCAGCCCGACTCAGCCCGGTTGTTCCTGGCCCTAGAACCACGATTTTATGGGGCCAGAAAAACTGGGAATTAGGACCCGCTAGCCGGTACTAGGCCAAGTGGAAACGCAACCAAAAACGGGCCCCGCACGCTTAAAGCAAGCTCCCCGCTGCAGTGGAAACGCGCCATAAGAGAGCATCTAGCCAACCACCAAATGGTCATTAATAAACGCTACATATTATTTGTTTGATCTGTGAAAGCCAAAGTGTTTCTTGGCAGCCACTTTCTGGAATATATGCTAGTTGCTTGGCAACAGGTCTCAGCCAAGAAAAAGTCGAGCACATAAAACACTCAATTGTCATTTTTGATTTTGTACGGATTAAACAAACACAATATAACGTGTTAATTAGCGAGCTAACCAGGTGCTGATAGGATATGTGTTACCAGTGCTCTGTCCAGTACCATATGGAGACACCCGCTTAACGTTCGTTAAAGAAAACTAAGTGTAGTCGTGTCCTGTGTTATCCAAGAGGTGGGACCAAGCTGAAATATGTTGTATGATAAGGTGGTTTTTGGCTCCCCTGCAAAGACAATGTGAATTGTAATATTGCTGACTTTTGAATCAATACGCTGAATTGCCTGCCGACGCCAAGTCCCAGTGTTATGAAATTGCCTCGGTGGTAATGGGTTTAAATTTCCTTTTATAATTTAGCGCTTTCATTAAACTGCTTGAGTTCTGAGCGAGGCATCTAATAAGCTTTGTGAACTTTCATGCATTTATTTTTAAAACGCATTTTGAGAGATGGAACATTCTGAGCTGAACCACATTTTCATTATTTCACCTTGTGCTGGCTTTAAATAGCAACACGTCTGCTCACTCCAAAGTAGAGGTTCGGTGTGTTGACGGAGCTCTAAGGCATCAATGGTGCCACGGTTTAAAATGCTTCTGTCGTGTTATCTCTCACTCCAGGCTTCCTGATCGTTTTCACCTGGCATCCTTTCTCCCGTGCTCATCAGCGTCAGTCCCGCCCCTGATGGTTCCCACGTGTTTCCCATTCCCTTGTCTCCCCGTGTTCCCCGTCAGTTCCTATCGTCTCTTGCTATGGGCAGGTCGGCGAGAGATTTGACCTTTACCTTTTTTGTTGTTCAATGCTGTATTTGAAAAATAAAGTATCTTACAAATACTTTTCCTCTGTCTCCCGGGTCCTACATCCTAAGTGTCTGAGTTCGTAACAGCTTCAGCCAATGATGAAATGCTGATAGTCAAGTATTTTCGATTCACATTCACGATTTAAAGTTGATGTATCACTGTCAGCGTGATGGCAGAATGACTCCGGCTCACTGTCCTAACTCTTGTATTTACAACAACCGGGCCATTGGTTTCTCTGAGCCACGGAAGAAGACGTATGCCTCTGTCAGCTGGTGACAAAGGCTCATTATTAGATGCCTCTGGATTTATGGTCACTTTATGACCAAGTCAATATGGCCATCACGCTGTTCCAGAATTTATTAAGCAATAAAATCGTGTACGTACACTATATATATGTCTGGCCAAGGAAAATCTGAAATAACCGTATTTTTTGTTTTCCAAACTCACATGTTAGGCTTTCATCTCAAAATTAGCATGTTCGACTTCCGGTAAGTGTTATTATGGGAGAATATAAATTCCTGTGGTACTACTATCTTATTGGGCCCGTATTGAGCAGAGCATATTAAGACCAAAACTCATGACAACAACGTCCTTACTTGCAACAAATCGGCACTAATTAGAGGGTTATTGAGGAAAAACTCTCAACGAACGGTTTATTACTTGTAGAATATGGTCATTGTTGGAGATTTTAGTGGAGAACTTGTCCGCATTTCAAATCTCCGCGCGTCCCTAAAACAAGCTGGTTATATTACAGGAAGGAGTCCAGAGCATACAAGTAACCGTTTAACAATAATCTACTTTAATGGTAATATACAATGCAATACAATCAATACATTACCATACAAAACCATATTATATCATATGCATAATGTCAGGAGTAGGCCCACTCCTGGCTCCTGCCCTACAGGCCGCCAGAACCTTCCAGTCCGAGCGACGCGAGAAGAGAGAGAGAGCAGCAAGCTGGATAGGCTTTCATACCAATGATACAGGAAGGGGTGGGGTTTAAGGACAACTGGTCGTCTGTTCTGGTCATCTCACACAAACACCTCTGACCCTCACTGTCTCCTATTTCTGCAGCTTCCACATACACACATCCCCCCCCCCACATTCCAGAGACCACTGTGGGGTCTGGCTCCAGCTCCCCCACAGCAATAAAACCCTTTACAGCCCTTTGTCTACCGCCATTTTAGTCCTCAAAAACCACATGTTAGCAGGCCCAAAACCCAGCTCACAGTTCACTACACAAATCATTTTCCCTTTTAAGCTTATTCAATATTTGCATGAATACATACAAATATTTCCTTACAATTCCCTCTTTTGCACTCTTAAAAAAGAGTGCAACTTTACACAAGGCATTCACATTATAACCTGGGATTCAGACTTTTTAAACATTCAGGAATGGCTCCACATATCAACTTCATATGACCTTGTACAAATACCAAAATATGTAAATAACTCCATACATCAATTACATCACTTAGTAACAACAAAGTTAATAAAAAACCTTCAATCAGAATGATTGAGTACCGCTAATCGTAATAGAAAATCATCTCTCATCAGTGTTTAGAGCCCTTTAAACATTTGGAAACAGCCCTTCATGTTATGGCAGAATGAGAGGGAGACCAAAAAATGTCAAAAAACTGCATCCTTGTCTGCTGAGTCTCCATACTCGTGAGGAGGGAGAGAAGCAGCTTTTGCCTCTTTTGTGGAACTGATTAGTCTGAATGGTTTCATCAGACCCCTCTGAGGGCAGGATGGGCTGGTTACACTCAGCACATTTAGGGCGCCAGGACCCTGTGGCAGTCTTTCAGACAGTAGATTTTAAAGTCCTCTTCACAGAAAACCCTTCCTGCGTCATAGTAGAACGCCTTCCCTACTACAGGCGCTGCAGGTGAAGCAGCTGTCATGGTAGAGGCTGCCCATAGCTTGGCAGGCCTGGCTGGCTCCATACACCGTCTTGTTGCACTTAACACACACTCCTGTTTCAGCGGAGAGTGGAGTCCCCTGTGCCATCCTGGCTTGCCGTGTCTTTGTCCCCCCCGATCCGCTGGTGGCTTCCGAGTCGCTGCTGATCTTCCTTCTCCGGTCCGATGATGATGCCTCCTGGGACGACTGCCGAATGGATGTCCTCCCGATCCTCCTTCCCTTGTAGGCAGACGGCATGGGATGTCCTCTGGGTCACTCGGTCGGGGCTGACAGTCAGCCTCCTGCGTCTCGGGTCCCCCTTTTGGCGTCAACAACCTGTGTGGAGAAATCTGATACAAATCCCTCTAGCCCACGCTCCGGGCTCTCGGCTGTTTGACCCACCACTGCGTAGGCAACTTGGAGCCTGTTGGTGGGGTGTCTTAAAACAACAGACGTCTGTGCACAGGTTTTCTAAATTAATTGTGCAGCTTCAGAATCTTAATACTTGGACTGTGCCAACTAAATAAGAACCCCAACATCTTTAGGTAAACTAAATAACATATTTCAATAGCTCTGAATTTCTGACAAGCATCTGTGTTTATTTTAAAATGAAATCCCTGAGATCCCATTAAAAATCTAAATATGATTTGAACTGCTAATGTTTTTGGTAAAGAAACACACTAATGTTATGGATTCAAAAACAACCCAAATCACGATACTAACAAAGTGAATGGCTTCCTGGTGATCCTGCTTTTACCCGTCAGTGCTTAGATATTATCCCGCTGAAAAAATGAATACAGAATTCCAACAAACTGTCATCAAATGTCTTTCTATTATCAATGTAGATGAAATGTATATTTCCATAATGACCTAAACAATTAAGTCTGTGGCTTTTACTTCTTTACCAGGCTAGTTACATGATGTTGTCTGTTGAAACATTACTCACAGGTCAGCTTCTCCAGTATTCCATTCTGGACTAACATCTCTCCCAGCAGCCCCTTGGCCACTGATTCTTTATCTGTGTTACCTGCTATAACTCAATCAATATTAGAGACATGTCAACATTCATCCAACAGTGTGTTATCCCCAAATATGGAGCAGGTCAATTCTAAAACTGTCAATCAATGGTCAGATTGAACAATGGAGTTGGGCAGCAGGTCCCTTTCAGTCCCTAAATGAAAAATGTACATTGTAAAGTTTACACTCCCCCTTTTTTACACATTATCTCATGTGTAAACAAAATCGAAGAGAACCTTCAGGTCATAATGGATTATAAGACAATACCAAACATTTTTCCCAGTAAACACTTCAGTGAAATAAAGTGTTTACTCTCCATCTTTCAGTCGTAAAAGAAACAGAATCTTCATGTTTTAGTTTGAGTTTCACATTCTGCAAACGGCCACCTCCTGTGGGAGTGAAATATCATCAAGCAGATTAGATACGGTTTCCCCTTTTGTGCAATGTTAGGAAACCTCTCATTTCACACATTATTATCACACAAAGATAACGTGTTAGTCCGAAAACATGCTTGATTAGTCATCGTTTTAAATCATGCAGTTGCACTGATCAGGTGCAGACATACACTCACTCACACTCACACTGTCAGGTTGTAAAGTCAGGTTTGGTCAGGTTCACCTCAGAGTCAGTCATTGACAGTGCCTTCCCAAGTTACCCTGTCGGTCAGTTGGTCTCAGTCTTTTTGGCCATGTGTCGTGCTCTGCAGAGACTCCGTCTTCCAGCACAGGCCAGCATCCTTCGTCTATACAAATCTGTATATATGGAGCGCCATCATTCATTAATTCACAATTACAACTATAATGTTCAAGATATCACTAACTTTTCATTGGGACTTCTGCCTCCCACCTTTCCTGAAACTTGGTACAAAACTCACTTCCTTAGAGTACTACTACGACTGCAATTCATTTACACCTATTTAGTATTAAAATGTCTAATAGATCTATTTCAGCTTCAATTCTGGTGCACTTAAAGAACAATGTTACCCTCTTTACTAAAACTCTCCCTTTGAACTGATCAAAACTGTAACAAATTAAAACACTACCAAATTCACACACGAATAAAAAGTCCAGTGCATACTTCCTTCATGCCCCCCCCCTTTTCCTATCAGTGTGTTTTAGACTGATTTTCCACTTCACTTTAATATTTATCTTTTGTTCATGATAACAATGGTATAACAACCACACGTCTTCAATGTTAAACTCTTTAGCAGTGTGTGGAACCCTGGATGTCCGAACATGCCTACATTTACTCCCTCTTTTATCAAGGATTTAAAAACAGAAGTCATTTCATATTTCCTATGGCAATAACTATGCTACAATGGATGAAATCAATTATTTAGATTGGAATTCTATATCTGGCTTGGCACCAGCTCTCCCTTTAACATTATCCATACAGATAAAGATGTGTCTTATAGAGTGGTTCCTAAAACTATCCCTTTAATGGTGATCAATATTGTAACAAATTAGATCACTATTTTATTCACACGTGAATACAAATCTCTTAAAGAATATGTTGTTAACATGATGAAAAGAGTGAAGAATATGGTTCTACCGCCATGTCTCCTCCTTTAACCCTCAGTGTGTTCTCATTTTACTGTAATAGTTTCCTCTTGACTGCTATTCCTAATTTAAATCTTTCTGTATTTATGCTTTAAATGTGCGTTTTGTGAATAAGTGTGTTTTTGTGTAAACTCACTCATTCCCGTTCTCCTTTTCTCCTCCCCTGGTTTTCTCAAGCCGTGACCCCGGCCTCCTCACTTCTAATCGACCATGCCAACTCCTCTGATTCTGTCTTCTCTTCAGTCCATCAGCTCTTGAATCCATCCGCTGTAACTCTTTTAGGCAGCCATTGGCCCAGCTACATCTGCAGCCCCCATCATGCCACTGTTCTTGTACTGCTTTGCATCTCCTCCTTTACAGTCTCTCTGCTGTTTTTATGGAGGGCGGATTCTGCTCTCATGTCCCACACTTTGCTCTTGTGCCATATCTCGTGGCTCAGCTTGGAACGTCATGCCCTGCCCGAGGGACTGATGAGCGTAGATCTCTGCCTGTCAGCATGCTGTTTGGTTCTGGATGCCACAAGTGGAGATAGTTCTGGCTGCAGTCTTGTTGTTGTTGTTTCAGCTTTGGTTCTCCGTCTGTTCGATGGAGAAGGAGGAGTCTCCTGTTGGGTTAGGTCTTTTGTCTGCTTGGAGGGTCGGGATCGTAGCCTGTGTAACTCAGAGGGGGAGTCTAGGTCTCGGGACGCATTACCTATAAAACAAATCTAGCACACTGAGGTTAAATAAATCCAACCCTTTCCACTCTGACTCTTTCTAATCATACTTTCTGTCTTAATTGTTAAATGCCATCTAAACAACATCATTGATGTCTACTAATGATATTACAAAAACTCACTCTAAAAATTGTTTCATCCATTGCCACATATTTACCCAACAACTCTTTCAGGAAACCATTTTCTCATATACATTGAAAACGTACATGTTTCCAGCATCACATATTCCACACACTACGAAAGAACATCCACATGTTTTCTCCAATATTTTAAGCTAGTTTCTATAACAAGATTATCATGTGTGACATAATAATCAGATGTCTTGTTTGCTAACCAAGAATATTAAACTTTAAAATGTCTTTTGGCCAGTTGAAGTCCTGCTTGCTTCATCTTTAAACTCTTCTTTAATTTGAAACCAAAAAAGGTCTTCCTTCTCCACCATGATCCTATCTCGATATCAAAGTCCAGACAAACTGATGATTTATCTTTAGAAACCATGAGGAATGACTCATAAAACACTATTCTTCCTTACTTCAGTTCTAAATCAAATGAGCCAGACAGGAAACCCCCTTTAACCACTTGAAATTGTCTATCTAAGTTGTGTTACAAGCAGGTTAGACCTGTAATGAATTAAAATCAATATTTAAGTACGCAATGTAAGTTAAATATATTGTTAAGCTAATTACTGTTTTATTGTGAAGGCATCTCTGGCGAACAGCGGCCTTTGGCTTTTATTTTGAAAAGGCCGTCCCGGAACAGTGAGTTCGATTGCTAGAAACACGGCAAGTTAACAATCGTTCTAATGCATTCACTGAAAAAGAAAAGGAGGGGGAACCTAAAAATACAATTGTGATGAATAGCTTGCTCTTGTACCATTCTTAATCTGTTCCCCTTGCTCCCGAAAATTCTGACGCAATATATGGACTACGCTTTTATTTATCTGACTTAATTAATGTGCTTCCCCCCCTTTCAGCCACTAGATGGCAGCAGCAGAGCACAAATGAGCTTCACTCTTCTGAGCGATTGTCTGATTTCCACAGACAATCGCTCACACAGGATTATTTAGGTAAAAATCACACAGATTTATTCCCCTTACAGTTTGTCAGGCCTGATCTCGTCACGCAGGACTCTCTATCTACCTTGCGATCAACGTTATGTTTACATCAGCCTTTCAAATTAATTTTTACAGACAAGGGAAACGAGAACCGGACCCGTCACAATTTCTGTGACGTTTGCGTTCTTCTCCCAGGAATTGAACATATAGCAGTCCGCTGACACTTTAGATTTATCGGTCTTAGTCTGCTATTTACCCCCAGTTTTAAACGGCGACTCGATCTGAGTATATCGAGCTTCCAGGTTTCGCCGTGTCGGAATTTCACCTTACAACCCACGAACTGCACCGTTTCTACGCCACTCAGGAATAATCTACCTGAGATCCACGCTAACTGTCTAATTTCTTGTCACGCCGGACTCTGTTTACCATGCGATCAACGTTCACGTGTTTTATATAACTTTCCTAACAGCGTATAATATGCATCGTATATTCCATTTAAACTTTTTGTTTTTAACAACCAAAAAACACCGTGAAATGCCTACAGACAATCCTAATGTTTTAGATATACCCAATCACAGACAGTTGATTTTCATAACAGGCGTCTGGTACCTTTTGTCTTGTCCTTGCAGGGCCCTGCGATTGTCTGAGGTGTTTGAAAGCATTTGTTCCCGACCTATTCTGGTCGCCTGGACCCTTCCACAGCTCTGTTTATTCAGAAACGTCGGGGTCACCATTTGTTGGAGATTTTAGTGGAGAACTTGTCCGCATTTCAAATCTCCGCGCGTCCCTAAAACAAGCTGGTTATATTACAGGAAGGAGTCCAGAGCATACAAGTAACCGTTTCACAATAATCTACTTTAATGGTAATATACAATGCAATACAATCAATACATTACCATACAAAACCATATTATATCATATGCATAATGTCAGGAGTAGGCCCACTCCTGGCTCCTGCCCACAGGCCGCCAGAACCTTCCAGTCCGAGCGACGCGAGAAGAGAGAGAGAGCAGCAAGCTGGATAGGCTTTCATATCAATGATACAGGAAGGGGTGGGGTTTAAGTACAACTGGTCGTCTGTTCTGGTCATCTCACACAAACACCTCTGACCCTCACTGTCTCCTATTTCTGCAGCTTCCACATACACACATCCCCCCCCCCACATTCCAGAGACCACTGTGGGGTCTGGCTCCAGCTCCCCCACAGCAATAAAACCCTTTACAGCCCTTTGTCTACCGCCATTTTAGTCCTCAAAAACCACATGTTAGCAGGCCCAAAACTCAGCTCACAGTTCGCTACACAAATCATTTTCCCTTTTAAGCTTATTCAATATTTGCATGAATACATACAAATATTTCCTTACATCATGCAGCATACTGCATTAATAAGTGTTTGATAATGACTGACAAAGAGCCAATATACTGCTAATATGCAAGTTAATCAACAACGGTTGATTTGTGTACCTTAATATAAAGTGTTACCAAACATTGTTTGAAAAAATATATATATATAGCATTTTCAGAAAGCCAAATTAGTTTGTTTTCCACGGACCTTATTTCGAGCTATTTTCCAAAATCCTATGGAGAAATCCCATTGCTTTTTTGTCGAGGGAACCCATGGACAGCTTTCTTCCGGGTAAACCGGAAGTAAGCTGTACTATCTGTCAGTAACCACAGAAAACCTGAATAATCCTAGGAAATGTTGGAAAGCTATAACATCGATATCCCAATAACACAGATCCGGTGACACCAGCAGGACCAATAAACTGATCAGGAAAGCTGGGTCTGTCATCGGCATCAAGCTCTGTGGTTGAGAGGAGGACACTGAACAGGCTGCTGTCCATGATGGATAAAGCCACGCAGGTTCTGGTCCAGTCTCTCGTCACCTCACGCCTAGACTACTGCCACTCCCTCCTGGCTGGTCTCCCTGCATGTGCCATCCGACCTCTGCAGCTCATCCAGAATGCAGCGGCTCGTCTGGTCTTCAACCTTCCTAAATGCTCCCACACCACGCCGCTCCTCCGCTCCCTCCACTGGCTTCCGGTAACTGCTAGAATCCACTTCAAGACACTGGTACTTGCGTACCATGCTGCGAATGGATCTGGCCCTTCCTACATCCAGGACATGGTTAAACCGTACACCCCAGCGCGTGCACTCCGCTCTGCATCAGCCAAACGGCTCGCTGCACCCTCGCTGCGAGGGGGACCCAAGTTCCCATCAGCAGAAACACGTGGGCTGAAGTCGAATAGTCCAGCTTAGGAACCTTCCTAAAGGAGTGAAATGACCCGGAAGTCCCTCAGTGGCAGCCATGATAAGTGCCGTTTGAATTCTCTAGAATGATGAGAATGATAAGAAAGGAGGTTTCAAACTTCCTTTATAACCTCCTTTAGCTTAGGAACCACTGGACCTCCCTAACCGACAGGAGAAGCGAAAATGCTTTCCCACAATGCCTTGCAGCCGCAGCATTTGCCATCACTCGAGTCTCGGCCGTTCACGGAAACAACCGATTATGACCGAGAAATGATATCATGAAAGTTACGGTGCTTATTAAGCATTTTAAAACGTAGGTGGTAAGTTGCCAAAGTGCTTTTTTTTTAACGTTCATCAGTATTATAATCAAAGAGAGAAATATGAACGTTAGTTTTCACTGAAATGATCAAATAAAGTCTCTCAGTCTTTACTGAGCTGTGTGGGGTTTGTTCAACTTTTAAAAGATGTTTGAATGGTGATATACACAGTGATAGATGTTAAGGACTAACGTTTATTATAAATACATCTGTATTGATTTAAGATCTTTAGTTCATACAATCATACGTATTGGGATCATTTGTATTAATGTGGACCGGAGGGAGAGGGTGACGAGCAGAAGTTTCACTTTCCTTTTTTATTTCAATTCCAGCTTTGGTCATGAAGAATATGTTTCTCTGTTGTCCACGTTCATAAAGCAATGCAGCAGCATCAGAGCACGGTGCAGAGTCTCTAGATGAGTTCACAGCAGTCCCTCGTTCTTATTGAACATCCATGTTGTAGTCCGCTGTATAGAAAACTGTGGTTTCCATAGTTTCCCCACAGCAGCAGACGCACACAATGACGTCCGCTGGTGCATCATAAACACGTGGGATAGTGAAAGTGCAGTCTGATTCTCTAAAGTACCGCAGTCTCTTCTCCTAAGTCCTTATCCCTTAACCCCGTGACGTTTCACTCAGAGGTCAAGGAATAGACGATAGGGTTAGAACTTAGGAGCTGATTTTTAAACTATCCGACTGCAGCCGTGGGTTTGCTGTCCTGGCTCCAAGATGGTGGAATGAGCTCCCATTGACATCAGGACAGCAGAAAGCTCACACACCTTCCAGACTAAAAACTCATCTCTTTCGACTCCACTTCGAGCGATAGAACTACTAACAAAGCACTTATATACTAACAAAGCACTTATATACTAACAAAGCACTTATATACTAACAAAGGACTGGCTCCTCTAAAGCCAGTTGAGTAGCACTTGAAACGATTGGCTCTTTGAAACCTGATGTACTTTATGATTCTGTTTTCTTCAAGGTTGTGTCTTCCTGGTCGAACGCACTTATTGTAAGTCTTTTGGATTTGGATAAAAGCGTCAGCTAAATGTAATGGATACCCCCACCCATCCTCTCCACCTGCAGCTGGACAGTCAGCGGAGCTCCTTCTCCAACAGACTGCTGACAAAGACCGTATACAGGAACACATTCCTGCCCACTGCAATAACTCTGACAATAACTCACCTCTGGCTGGAAGAGAACTCTCTGCTCCATAGTTTCTCTTTTCTTCTGTTCACTGTACATTTATATAGTCAGTCTAATATTTAATATTCCATCCGTCACATACTTATGTAAATATAATACCTTGCTTTATATCTTGTTGTTGTTAATTTGTAAATTCAACATTTCCACTTTCTTGTCTTTTAATTTGTATTGTACAATGCCATGTATTTTATGCTGCAACACAAACATTTCCCACATTGGGATCAATACAGTTCTATCTTATCTTGTGTTTTATTGTAAACTGGTTAAACACATGGAGAACAGCACCACAATATTTAAACATTTCCAGATGATTAAAAACATACATTGTGATCAAAGATAATGAGATAAATTAGAATTGAAGCCGCTTCAAACCTATTTTCTCAATCTGCCTCTTACTTCGATGGAAGAGGTCCTACATGAAAACACAATGTTTAGAACAGCTTTGGTTGATAACTCCAACCCTGTCTCCTAACAATGACGTTCCCACATAACTAAACTGCATTCTCAATTACGTTTAGCTAGAAATTTATTTTCTTCCACGGTACGTTTGTTAAATACGTTTATTTTCTACATATATTTTCCATTTATTGTCTGGCTTATAATAATGATAATAGTAATTTAACAAATATCATTTTAGAGCACACATTTTAAATCGACAATCGGGCTCGATATATGGTTAAATTAAAATCAGTAGACGAGGCTGTAATTTCGCCAGCTGTTCCTCTCATGAGCGAGGCAGAGGATAATAGTTTTATCAGACAAAAAGCTGCTGTTGTTTATTGCACCTCAAATATTAAAACACATCCAGAGTTACGTGTTTCTGTACTTCCTCTAAGAAAAAGAAGAGCTCTGTGGCTTCAGGCTTGATCGCCGTTCAAATGACAGCGTTGGTTTCCCCAAAAGTGGGCGGCAAGTCCTTTTCTATCAGCTGTGCACCATTATGGTGTAAATACAGCCTATCTACCAATTGGATCAAATATAAAAGTCAGCCGAATTAGTGTTGATACTACAAGGAGACTGTGTGAAATGTGTATGTGAAAAGAAATGTAAGATGTTGTTTAATTGCTAATATATTTATGATCGACTCACATATTCAGTTTCGGCGGCAGTTCCTCCTGTTTGTCCAGAAGTCTTCTCATCAGGGCTCTCTAAATAAAGAACTACGGCAGATGTGTAATATGTAATGCAGCCGAACCGTGTATTACAATGCCGTTATGTGATGACTTCCAAAGAGAAAAGCAAGAGCACTCGGACCTCTCCGAATTTTACATTTTTTAAAAAATTTATTCTGATTTCACATCGCATAAACACCATTTCCCAGCATGCATTGCGGCTAAAACATCCAATCACCGAGCTGAGGATCTTTCCTAGGTCTGTTTCTGGTATTGTTTATGACGGATGTATTTAGTTACACACACATTCCTTCACATTTAAATGTTCATTTACATTAAAGTATTTCGTGAGGCCTTCTAACATGTTTTTAAATATAACTAGGGTTCTAGTTGAAGAGTTTGTAAATGAACATGAACACAAGCTGTTGCCTGGCAACGCAATCTCACAACGTCATGTCCGGTAATTCCACAACCACACGCATGGATTAACATCGATTTAATACATTAATGTAGCCTTTGTTTCTGCTGAAAGAGGTGTCGACCAGCTGGGCAACAAGAAAATGGGCGAAATTGAGTGTGACTATTAAAAAATAAATAATTATTATATTAATATTGACAATAACAACCGACCCAGCAGCTTTTTGACATGATAAAACTATTATGCTCTGCCTCGCTCATGAGAGTAACAGCTGGCGAAATTATAGCCTCGCCTACAGATTTTAATTTAACAATATATCGAGCCCGATTGTCGATTTAAATTGTGTAACATAAACTTATGTTGCTCTTGGAATTATCTCACCACAAATTCCAGATGGATTGAAAAATATTTTCTTTTCAAATGTACATTCAAAATCCATCAGCAGATAAAACATACCTGTATTCCTGTGTCAAACTGCATTGACAGGGCACAATGTGAATCGACACACAGTGAAGCTTCAAATACCAATTGGTTTTATTTGAATGACATTTTGCATTCTTTGAGATCAACTTCAGGCCTTCCAAATGTGTTGCCTGCATTATAAATATACATTGCCTACATTATAAATGCTGCATATTTTACATCCATATTGGCTTATTCCTTGCCTTTTTTTGGTGCAAGGCTGCAACCTGTTTAACATGTTCTGATGCCCAGCCCAGGAGCAGAGGACCTGAACATAATATTGTCCTTCAGGGATTAAGGCCCACATTCTTATGCTTATCAACACATATGACTCCAATCAGCCAGATGCAAGTAAGCCTCGCCTTTCACACCATAAGTACAACTGATTTAACATGTGACACACACATCCAGCTCAATAGAAACATGAATACATCAACACGTGTTTGTCCACTCATTTCAAGAAAATGTTTCATAACAGTGTTGAACCGAGCGAGTACAACTATTTGAAAATGAAAGACATGTGCACGGGCTGATACCGGTTCAGACCAGATTAGAGATTTAAAACAAATGCTCAGTGTTGAATTTGTTAGTTCTAGCTAACTATCTCTATTCATTATTTACAACAATTATTAGAAATCAACCATCCATCCATCTTCTCCCGCTTATCCGTGGTCGGGTCGCGGGTGGTATCAGTTCCAGCAGAGAGCCCCAAACGTTCCTTTCCCCTCATCAACCAGCTCTGACTGGGGGGTCCCAAGGCGCTCCCAGGCCAGCGAAGAGATATAATCCCTCCACCTGGTCCTAGGTCTACCCCTCGGTCTCTTCCCAGCTGGACGTGCCTGGAACACCTCCCTAGGGATAATCAACCATGTGCTGAATAATGCTGGAGAAGAAACTATAGCTAAATCATAAGTTAGCTAGTTACGCTAGCCATCTCTAAAGGTTAAAGGTTAAAGGGGAACACCACAGAAGCTTCCATAATTATGAAACATCTATATGTTGATTCATCTGACAAATAAACTACATGTTGGTTTCTAAAAACGGAGCTTACGCTTTTGTTGATGTTAGCTTTGATAGGGTAACATTCCCTTTTTGAAAATATAAGTATCCTTTCAAACCACTCAAGCTGCCCAATCTTTTTCAAACAATTCAAAAACCTAGGAAGTGCCGTTAAACACATCTTCCATTCGCTGGTTACGCAGGTTTTTTGCTTTGGCACTTCCAATTATTCCAGTATTAAATAAAAAGGGTGTTCTGCTTGTTGTGGGAAAGTATTTTGTTCTGAAATAAAAGGCACCTTCACCTGAAAGGACTGCAGTAATGTACGGTTTCCACACTCGTCGTCCATGGTGCGGATTACTTTCCCCACTAAGTGGCATTGACAACCATAGCCGCAAAGTGCTTAAGGTTAATCGACGTCTTCATGTGGAGCCTCACTGAAGTGCGCTCGGTGGTAATTGCCGTGCACTGAGGGGTGTGAGTTATTAATTGATATCTTGGTATGGATTTAATCGAGCGTATTCAAGTGTGTGAATATACACGCACATGGTCAGACCTGTGTGTGTGTGTGTGTGTGGCTGCTAAGGGAATTTGTGTTGCACTCAAAAGGGTTGTAATGAGATTAGTGGTGACAGTGGGCAGTACACACGGAGATGGAGCTATCCTGCACGATTTCTTTTTGTGACATATGACTCGCGTTATAGCAACCAACGGTAACTAACGGTAACAGTGGTTGTGCTCTCAATGTAATCAAAGCAAATTGCTAAAAAGCAGCAAATCTTGCACGGATCCAATTCTTAGATTAAAACATTTAAAAAGAACATCACGTTAATATTCAGAAGAGAAGACGCTAACTATGACCCACTGTGTCGTAAACATCTCGGGTAGACTTACCGTGAGTTTACACGATCCCAAATTAACGTGAATTCAAATAGGTTGATACAGACGGGAGTTTTTAATTCAATGAGATGAACCGTTAAAATATGAATGATTTGAATCCAGTGTCGATACACACATTTCTGCAAATAGTTGTGTAGACATTTCAACACAAGTCAAGTCTCTCTCAGTCAACTGCATAGTGTGTGTACGGCATGTGTTTCACAGCGAGAAACAAACGGGGATTCCAAACCCCATCAACGACTGTCTCCTATCGTTGCTACCATATGGATGTGCGACCCTGAAGGCTTGCACTATCTCAGTGTACACGTTGGTGTGAGAGTTGTTTTGGGAGCCGGGAAAAGCACGGTGGACGGCACACATGTCGATGTTTACACTTGGCAGAGCTCGGTTCGACACCGGCTTGGAGACACACACACACACACACACACACACACACACACACACACACACACACACACACACACACACACACACACACACAATAAGCCCCAACACACTCAGGCATTGAGATCCATAGGATTTAGGTTTAGCATGTTGTAATGTTTGCTTGAAAAATAATATATATAGTATATAATATATATTATTCATCCACAAAGACCTCTGTATATGTGTTCTCCTTTGGTGAGGCCCATATGTGATACATTGGTGAACTAAGACTACTCTATCACCCGTATGTTGCTACAGCTCACTCCAAGATCAATTTGGATTCACACTCCCAGTCAGAAGTTTAGCCACACCTTCTCATTCGAAGTTTTTTATTTATTTAAATAATTTCTACATTGTAGATTTATACTGAAGACATCAAAACTATAACCAGAATATGATTTCCACAGTCTGGGCCAAGAAACAATTCTCTTCTTCTTGGTTTTCATCCTCCGACATCCTCTAGTGACTTCTTCAGTCTAACTATAAGCATTATCAAAAAAGAAGGGGTGTGTGTGTGTGTGTGTGTGTGTGTGTGTGTGTGTGTGTCTGTGTGTGTGTGTGTGTGTGTGTGTTTTATAAAGCACTTCATATTTGACTTCAAACAGAGGCGGTTCTAGACCAATGTGACGGGGGGGGCCAGTTATTTTCTGAGGGGGGCCCAATAAGTGCAGGATGAAAAAGATGACCACATGGCTGCAGAGACGTGTACCATGTGTATGAGTTGTGTTCAGAATCTGTAGAAGTAGCAGCAGAACGTGTGTTTAGGAGAAAATGCACACTGGTGGAAAACCGAGTCCAGCACAAATGGTCATGACGTATATGGGGAGTTGAGTCATGAGCCTGTACGACCAAGGGTTCAAGAGTTATGGGCAACACACGGAAGTGGGCTGTTGCCACCATGAGGCGATTTGAAAAGCGTGGGGCAGAGGTTCCTCTTAGCCTACTGGGAGTGTGCGTGCAACGTTTCCCACGTATCGGTCCAGCTGTGCTGATGATTAGCTGCTCACATATGGGTAGGATTGATGTAGGACATGTGTGATGGCATCGCCTGATCCCGTCTGAAGTTGACTGTTCCATCATCTATATGTTTTAAGAAGTCTTTGTCCCTTAACCGATTCTCCACAGACTGCCATTGCCACTAACGCACCGAGTTCTGCAGACCCTTCAATGGAGGAATCCACATCAAGTAATATCCTGACTGAGACTTTGAACCTGCAGCCATCCTTTGTAAGTATCGACTAAAGAAATCCAAGTGAACATGCCATCCTAATGATACTGGATTTTACTTTATTCAACGATTTGTTTATTTAACGAGATGTTTGAACTAGAACAGGGGTATAACTGGATAGGGGGGGGGGCTACACATCCTGAACCAACAAACCTAAACATTTGAGGAAAAAAAAGTCCTCACAAAGTTTTTCATTGTGATTCATTCTATGTTTTATAGGCAACTCGCAGATTCTTCAAGGCACTACTCGGGGGGGAAAGAAATAGCAGAGTTTAGAAGAAAAGCGCTCCATCGTCAGCAAGCCGAGAAAGCAACTTGTAAGACGACCTGTATCTCACCTGCTGGAAAACAATGGGGAAACGCGAGTGAGCCGCATATGAATTATTCTGTGAACACTTTCAAACAGATGAGATGAGAAATGTCGGTAGATGTACGATGTTGCTGTCCAACACTGGCTATCACACACCTTCAACGACAACCAAGGAGTGCATGCGGTGGACAGCAGAACTCAAACGCACGATAAAAGCGCTTCACAATTCAGTGTTCAATTCGTGGATTTGAATCGTCATATATTTGTAACAATGATTACGGTCTCATCTCATCGTTCTTTGACAAACTTCTACCGTCTATGTTAACAGGCCATCCAGACGCAAAGAAAGCCCTTGCCGTGGCATTGATGTATGCATTGCCTGTTGGATGTAACCGTCTTCATGGTTTACGCCAGGCCAATTTCATCTGAACCTGATGTTCTCTTTCACAGGGAGCTTGGGACACACCTGGCCGAAATCACAAACCCGCTAACGTCAGGAAGCGCATGAGAATGCTGAAACGACCACGCCACCAAGAACAAGGAGGAACGGACCGTCCCGAGTACACCCGGTCATACTAATAACCAATGTTAATTATCCCCACCAGGCTAGAATGGAGGGATTATATTGTCGGTGCCATGACTCTTCTGTCCATCCATCTTCTAAAAGCTTGTCTCAGGCAGCGCTGGACCGATTGGCGACTTCTCACACACCCTCCAAGTAGGCCAGAACCCCAACTGTTTGAAATCAGCTATAATGAACCTGAGAACCTCTTCAACAGCATCTGATGTGCCTCCTGAAAAACCTCTAGAAATGGTTGAATGGATGAAGGTCGATAGGTATCCAGAGTCCCACGTTGAGGACTACATGAATCAAACAGCTCTACTTAGAGGCACGTGGATCTAAAAGCCTCCCGGAAACCTTGACTGAGTTCCCTAGGCTTTTAGACAATCCTGGCATGGTAAGAAATGATGTTGCTATTGCGTCTATTTGAATGATACTCTGTGTGTTAGGGTTTGAGGTAAGGCAGGACCCAAATGCAGATTGAGGAAAAGCGGGTTTCAAAGTGCAACAAAAGGCCAGCTTTCATTACAAAAAGTTGTTGACAATGAAAAAACAAACCCATGAATCCATAAACAGGTAGCACAAGGTAGCATCCAGACAAAAACCGACAGTGACAAACATGGAGGGTGACAGGAAAGACAATGAACCGACTAGGAACACAGGGGAAGCAAGACTAAATACAAAGAGGGTAAGACACAGGGAGGGAAGGCAGAAACACAAGGGCACCAGGTGAACACACTCAGACACAGGAAGGAAGACGAGACACAGGGAGGGAAGGCAGAAACACAAGGGCAACAGGTGAACACACTCAGACACAGGAAGGAAGACAAGACACAGGGAGGGAAGGCAGAAACACAAGGGCACCAGGTGAACACACTCAGACACAGGAAGGAAGACAAGACACAGGTGAGGAGGGAGGAGAACACACAGAGGCACCAGGTGAACACAATCGGGTTATCAGGCAGGAGGGAACACAGAGACAGGAAGCAACAGACAAGACGGGGGGGGGTGAACACTTTTCAAAATAAAACAGGAAACCAAAGACAGATCAAGACAGGACAAAACACAACACAGACAGGTACTACAAGCCCATATCATTTCTTTAAACACTGTTCTATTGTTTTTCATGTTTTTCAAAATGTATCAGACATCACAAGACTTCCAGCAGCTTCGTCCAGAGGCAGTGGGAACACTGTTTCAGAACTGGGCTCCTACGAGTGGCCGAACCCTTGCATATGCCCAGCGAGAGGGAGAACTGCCCTTGGTGTTTGATGACATGACGCCAGGTAAGCTATGTCTTACTATGTAACACACTAACACACACACACACACACACACACACACACACACACACACACACACACACACACACACACCGGTTCTTTGAAAATAGCAGATCTACACGCTTGCATTGCGTCCCAATGAGACTCGTTGTGAGCTTGTGGATCTGCAATTTTTTAAATGGTTTAACAATCATCTCGTATGGTCCCTTGCACAACATGTTTTCGGATGGGAGTCTGTGGACAAATACACAAATACATCAACAAGTTTGTGAACCACTTCATTAGATACCTTGTTGTCTTTCTTTGACTCCTGCTCCCCCCTTCCTTTTCTTTCTAAGATGTCACAACTCTTCCTGGGATTATAATAGGCTATACAATTCACGCCTTGTTCTTACCGTTCAACACCAGGGCAGAAAAGTCAATCTTTATATACTATTTAAATGTTGATGTTAATATGTATTGTTCTTATATTGCGTAGACCGAGCTTTGAAAGTCCTGCCGATTCTGCTTCCTCCATCGGTCTACAAGATTGGAGGAGAAGTCCGCAGAGCCACCGTAGAGGAGTCCCGCAAGTCCTTCATTAATATCCAACCAGTAAGTTTTACTTTTGTTTTTCTACTTGGTGTTAACGTGTTTATATACTAGCATTTTCATACTTCAATAAAACAACATGCTTAACTTAAATGGCAGGTTATATTGCAAGTAACTGTTGTGTAATTAACAGGTGGGGACCAACATGGTACAGTACCTACAGACGGCAGAGAGAACTCAACCCTTCCCGCACATCTTGTGTCTTGGTGACAACATGCCAGACCTTCACCATTGTGTCAGACAACGCCATTGAAACGGACACTTTGCTGGGTGCAGTCGACCATTGTTTTAAGATTTAATTTACACACGGCATCTATTGCACGTCTGTCCGTCCTGGGAGAGGGATCCCTCCTCTGCTGCTCTCCCTGAGGTTTCTCCCATGTTCCCTTTAAACTGTGGGTTTTCTCAAGGAGTGTTTCCTTGTACGATGTGAGGGTCTGAGGACAGAGGGTCAGAGGACAGAGGGTCTGAGGACAGAGGGTCTGAGGACAGAGGGTCAGAGGACAGAGGGTCAGAGGACAGAGGGTGTGGTATTGTCATACTGATATTCTGTACACACTGTGAAGTCCACTGAGACAAATTTGTGATATTGGGCTATATAAACATTGATTGATTGATTGATTTTAAGGCTTTCTTTGTGCTTGACATAAATTACACGAAGCAGTGTCTCCCCACCTGGGAGTTTCTCCAACAGGCAGTATATGAGATTGATGGACATGAATCCTCAAATGTCACATTTTTTAGGACATCAATTGCAGCTTTTGCCTAAAGGTACAGAGAGAAGTAGCCGTTTAGTGATGTGATTGCGTCAAACAAGTTGAGCTGCTCTCTAAAAATATGAATGACACAAAACATGATTGCATGATTTTATTACAAAGTGGGTCTGAGGACAGAGGGTCTAAGGACAGGGTCTGAGGACAGAGGGTCTAGCAGAGGTCTAAGGACAGAGGGTCTGAGGACAGAGGGTCTAAGGACAGAGGGTCTAAGGACAGAGGGTCTAAGGACAGAGGGTCTGAGGACAGAGGGTCTAAGGACAGAGGGTCTGAGGACAGAGGGTGTCGTATTGTCATACTGATATTCTGTACACACTGTGAAGTCCACTGAGACAAATGTAACATTTGTGATATTGGGCTATAAATAAACATTGATTGATTTTAAGGCTTTCTTTGTGCTTGACATCAATTACACGAAACAGTGTCTCCCCACCTGGGAGTTTCTCCAACAGGCAGTATATGAGATTTATGGACATGAATCCTCAAATGTCACATTTTCTAGGACATCAATTGCAGCTTTGGCCTAAAGGTACAGAGAGAAGTAGCCGTTTAGTGATGTGATTGCGTCAAACAAGTTGAGCTGCTCTCTAAAAATATGAATGACACAAAACATGATTGCATGATTTTATTTACCTTGTTATGTTTGTGTCTCTATGTAGTTTCTGCCGGGCAGAGAAATGTTTTATCTCTATATTTAAACATGTTTTTTTTGTTTGACAAATGTTGTCTCGTGCAAAAGTAGCTGATCTGCAAGCTCACAATATGTCAGCAAATAATGTTGTCCATTTCTTACACCAGAAGTTCCAGTATTTAAACGTGAAAGATAAGTTGGTCCAGATAACAGCACTTTGTAATAGATCATTTGTTTTTTGGGGGGGGGGCATTGTTCTTTTATCGTGGCCTGAATGTTGACGATTTGCCAAAGCCGTTCAAATTATGAATAAATGCATTTTTTATATACGGTGTGTTTGGAGATGATTCATTACACTATTATACATTATTATTATATTCTATTTAGCCCAACAATATAGTTAATTTCAATCACTAGCTTGGGTCAAATAAACAACTCCGCACATGGGTTAAGACGACCCAGCGTGTGTTCTGTCCGATAGTGACTCAGCAGCTGGGTTATGAAACGCCTCAAGAAATCCACGACCATCCACCCAGCCATCCCCACCCTCACATCCACAGCTGTCTACTTCCACTCAGCTAGGCCGTTCCACTCAAATGCTTTCTGCTCCCCCTCCTCAGCCATCATCTTCTGATTCTGAGACACCCAAAGAGCTGCCATACAAAAGGAAAGGTAAAACAACTCTAAAACCCAGGAAGCGTGGCCGAGGTGGGATCTTCCTCTTCCAGAACAACCGAGGAAGAACTCAGGTGGCACAACCGAGAGGAGAAAGACCGAAGACCAGAGCCATTGAGGGTCATACCAGCCAGGATCCCAGGCCCAACCGTTGACAGCACTGCCGCATGGTCTCCCCTCTCCATGTTCAGGCTTTTTTTAGCACTGCCGTGGTTAATATAATCATTGAACACGAACGCCCACGCCCTGAGGAGATTACAGGCAGGAAATAAATATCTTTGGAAAGTGCTGACTGCGAGGGATTTTTACACTTTCCTGGCCATTATCATTTTCACAGGCCTCGTCCACGTTCACCAACGATCGGACTACTGGAGGAAGAAATGGCCGTGCTACTTCTCATTCCCAACTGATAGGATGTCCCGGCAACGCTTTGAAGCCAAGTCATTTTTATTTGTTATGCAATTGATGTTGTGTCTTTTTTTCGTTGCAAATTCGTTCACACATCTGGTTGAACTTACGGTTACAAAATCAATAAAAAAAAATACCAATGTGCTTGCTAAAAATTGTGTTTTTTCTTGTTTTCCAAAAACATTCAAATATGACTTTATGCTATTAGGCTAACGATGTGTTTCATCCAGTCGTGTAATGACCGCAAACTCATTTTAATAGGAGCTGACAGTTTTCTTTTGACTTTGTCTTAATTATTTCCCCGCCAAAGTTAGGTAGGCCTATCTCCTATTTGCTACCGTTTAAGTTAACAACTGGAGCAAATTAAAAAAGCTCTGGATCTATCAGGTTGTATGCAGTGTTGTATGACAATATTCAATTTAACTGATGTAACGTTTAATTCAGGGATAAGGGGCGTACAAATGCAAGGTTTTTTTTTAGCTCATGCGTTGCTGCTCTTTTGCGGATGCTTGTAATAAGGCAGACGTGGCTTAGCATTGCTAAGCGACCAAATCAAGCTAACTGCAGCTTCAGCTCTTTTTCAAAGTCTGGTATTTTTAAGGTTTCATTCAAATATTGTCCGTGGACTGTGTTTCACCCGTAGGTTTTACCTAAATAACGCTGCTTTGTGTCTGTGTGTGCAGGAGATCATCATTTAATACAGGAACAGAGGATATTAACTACAGGTAAACACTACAATACACACGAGGGCAGGGGTGGCCAACCAGTCAGAGGTTAAGAGCCACATGTTTTTTTGTTTTCTGGAGACAAGATTTCAACCACGTCACTGATGCATTTTTGTGGCATTGGGATATATATTTTAAATCCCCTGGAGCAGAGAGAGGAGCTGTGGATTATTGATTAATGCATCAGTGTTTCTTAGGGTCAAAAACACTGAACTCACAACTTAAGATGAAAGCGTTTCGTTTATTTAATAAAAGAGCACATGTTCAATGTGAAAAGTGACAGTAGTTATAGATTATTTGCAATTTGGTGCTACATATATATATATATTTAAAAAAATTAGAAATATTTTTTAAACACCTTGAATTCCAGGGGGGGCTCTGTTGGCGGGGCTCTGTTGGCGGGGCTCCGTTGGCGGGCGCAGCGCCCCTCCAAGACAATGGTAGGGGAAACACTGGATAGTGTTTAATCAACGATAGGTTTCCCCCCCCCTCAAAGGTGATTGGTTCTTGGGCCACATCAAAATTAGACGCGCTGTCATCCTCTCATACTGACACCTGACACCGCACACACACACGTAGGGAGAGCCGGGACGAAAGTAACGGAGCGATTTTGACCGGCCAAATTACGTCAGAATGATCAGCACTCAATACTGAGCAGACCTACTAAATATCAGGGTTAACTGTCAGGAGTAGCTAGTGTTATCACGATACCAACATTTTGGTTTCGATACCATGTCAAGAATTGCGATTCAGATTATTTTCTTAAAAAAATGTAAACAGTCTTAAATGTAATTATTGTGCTGTATTTCACACCAGAACCAACTTTGAAACCATGAGAACAATAAATGAAAAAAATGGCAATAATTCATATTAAATAAAATTAATACATTTCTCACAGACGGGCCTCGTGGTGTCCGTAGGCTTGCCCTCACTGTCAGAGATATCGCTAAAATACTTCCACATTTCGCTTCTGGCGTCTTTTTTGTCAACAAGCCGAGGCGCAGCGGCAGTTGCACTCCCACTTGCAGCTTCTCGTTTTCTCACATGCTCTGGCAGCTAGCGCGTGCACGAGAGAGGGGAGGCACTTGGGGCGGGACTTCAGGCACGGCTGCAGTGCAGGGAGTGGAAGCAGAGCGCTGAACACACACGGCTCTTATTATCTTATCTCACCGGAGTACTTTCCCCCGTCATCCTTAAAGTACCGATACTAATGAAATGGAGGAATCGTAACGTTTTTAACGGCAGGGTATCGCGGTACCTTTCAAGTATCGGTACACCGTGCGACACTAGGCAGGAGTCAGTGTCTCTCCCCCAAACTCACACATAGACAATTCGATATGAAACTAGGCAAAGAGCCGCAGGTTGGCCACCCCTGCCCTAGGGGATCATGACATAAATGCGTAAAACGCTTACTTCGCCAGACTAGTTATTTATTTCCATGCAACTGTCTGATTGGTCTTGGTGTCTTGCCTCTGTTGCATTCACTGAAGACAGGAAATTACAACTCTGCCTTCCTCTTCAGTGTCATATGGTTCAGTTAAAGCTTGGTTAATGTATAATATTATTGAGAGATAATGGTCCGGGGGTAAAGAAAACATTTTAGGGGCCTAAGCCCTGAATGGCCAGGCCACTGTAACCTAGCATATGTGTCACAGTCTGCTCCATCATTCACCAGTAGTTTTCCGTTAACCACACCCACGTGTTAGCTCACTCTCTTTCTCGACTGCACCCATAGCTTCACTGCCAGTATTTAAACCCTCACCAGACACACACCCGCTGCCAGATCGTACTTTGCCTTATGCTAGTCTTTCACGCGTTTGTTACCAGATTGCCTACCCGGTTCCGACCCGGCCTGTCCCTGGACTATCCTGCCTTGCCTGCTGTCTGACCCTGCCTGTACCTACGTTGACCGCCTCGCCTGCTCCCTGACCCTCTGCCCGGCCCTGACCCACCTTCTGCCCACTGTCCTCTGGTTCATCCGGCTGATACTGTTCTGCTGGTATCCCTCTGCTCTGGAACTACCATTAAAGTACATTACCAATACTCCCTGGTTTCTCAAGTGCTGCATTTGGGTCCTTCCTCAGATTGTGACAATATGACTATCTAAGAAATTGTACATGCTAGTTTAACTGGGTTGCTAAAATAAATCAATTATACATTCAAACCTTTTTTTAAACAGAAAGTAATAATATGGAAAGATCGTTGAGAGTACACGAGTCCGTCCTCTGAAGGATTCTGAAAAGCACATCAGGTTAAAAAGGCTGGTCTCACGGAGCACGATATTGATCAGAATAAAGGTACGTTTTTACATTTGTGTATGTTATACATGTACCGATGGAAGCAGTGCTCGTGTCAGTTGTTCACAGCCAATCAATAACGTTCGGTGAAATTGTCTTAGCATTCTTCTATCCATACATGTGTGAATCCATCTACGTCAGAACAGTCTAAAAGAACGTGCAGTGAAGTTCATACACGCCGTCTGTAAATGCCGGTTCAACAGTTTGTTTATAAATGAAACGGCATCTTAATATGTTTTTGATGCATTTAAAATACCTTTAAATAAATGCATTTGTGGATTTCTTCTACATTTATTCAAATAGACAAATATATTGGTGTGGTTACTTATTACATTATATGAAAACATATTTGAGTGCATTGAAAAATAGTGATTTGGACAGTCACTTGTATACACAGTAAATCACGACATCAATTCTTCATGTGCGTCTCAACAATCATGTTGGTGTCCGATACTGTATCTCTATAATAATAATAGCTTATATAGTTCCTTTCATGAGACCCAAGGTCGCTGTATCTCTATATATGTATTACACTGTTGTTGTTAAATAGACTCTACATTTAAATAATGTCAGACTGCTCTCTTGGATAAAATACAGCAATGTATGTTTCTTCCATCAAAGGTCGAGGTGTGCTTGCTCTGGAGGGATCTCCAAGAGAAAATGTTGTTGTGAATACCGTGGGTCGATTTTCAAACGGGATCATCTTTTCAACCCGACCGACTTCAATGAAACAGACAGTGTGTTCCTGTTTGATTTCCCATGGAAAGGAAACAGTTGGCTGGAAGTATTAATATGTACAATGATATGTTTCAAGAGGCTCAGGATGTAAGCTTTACCTTGAGAAAACCCCTATTTTAAAAAACCTTCAATCGATGCACCAGCAAAGCAATACCGTTAAAAGGTATTGTTGCGACATCTCTCCCATCTGTCTTTTCCAAGGGTTCCTGATTTTCTTTTAACTGTGTCTTAACATTCTCAACACTATTACCTTAATTAAGTTGGCAACATGAAATCTTAATGATAATATTATTTTCCTTAAGTGTTGATGCATCGATTGAAGACAAGTCTTTGGGAAGGCTTGTTAATGATGACAACAAGAACTCCAAAATGAAACGTGGCGAAGTTGGGGGGTGCCTCATCTCTGCCTCTTTGCCCTGAGAGATATTTCCCAGGTGAAGAGATTACGTACAACTACGGGGATGCAGACTGGCCTTGGCGCAAACAGGCACAGTCAGTTATTATGGATAACTGATAATGGATCAGTGATTGCATGTATCTTGAGATCTACAGAAAGCTGTGTCAAGGTTGATAAATTATTTAAAATGAACCTATGAACATTGAGGAGGACGGTGACACACCTCAGGTAAGGGCCAGGTTATACTCTTCAATCTCTTGGAAGTTAGGGTATTTGAACTCAGTGTGTTATGGATATGGGTTATATCTCTCTCGCTCTCTAGCTGTGTCCCAATTCAGCGGCTGCATCCTCCTGAGGACCCAGCCTTTGAGTTCCGCGGAGGACCCAACCGACGTGGGTCCTCCGCAGAATGAGACGGTCTACGGAGCATTTCCTGGTACGTCACCGGCAGTTATCCCTACCTTTTGCCGCCCCGTCGCCAACCAGCTGCAGTCAGAAGTGCCGGTAATACTTTCTGACATTAGGCAAAATATTTTCAAACGGTTCAATGTGGAGTCAGAGATAGTGCTTCTTTTGGTGATGTTCAATATGTTGAAATCAATTTCCCAAGGTCACACCAGACGCACCATCTATTTCAGATTAATGGAAGACCATGTCCAGGTACTGATACTTATATCTATTATCATATTATATAAAATATATATATATACTGTATTTTTAGCTAACAGTAATGTTAATATCAGCCTGTAATACATGTTTAAAATGTTATTTTTCAGGTTGAGTATAGCTTGTGTATATATATATATGTTTGTGTGTATATATCAATAAACATACATGTAACAAACAACAATATTGACATGTTTATGTATATATATAAACATGTCAATAGATATATGTATAAATATAGAACAAAAATGCTCTTCACTTATGTAACCCTTTTTTCTCAACCTTTGCCTCTACCAGCCAAGGCCCCTGTATTGCAGGGTCAACCTAAGCGTCCCTGTCCTGGACAGGTTTTTTAATGACCAGGACACACGCCCTGATTTCAGTCTGAGCAGGGAGTCCCTGAAGGTGCTGTTGGAACTCCTGGGTAAGGACAGGAGACATGGATGGGGGGCCACAATTGAGACCCTGGTGTTCCTGCTCTGGCTGGCAGGTGGGGCATCGTGCAGGGTGGTCTCCAGAGTTTATGGGATGCCTAGATCCACGGTACATCGGATTGTCCACAGAGTGACTGAGGAGGTGGTGGCCATTTGCCACCAGGTCATCCACCTCCCCAGGACAGCAGAAGACCTGGAGGCTGTGCCGCGTGGGTTCGCAGGGCTGGCCAGACACAGAGCCTTCAGCAAAGCTGCTGGAGCAATCGACGGCTGCCATGTCCGCATCGTGCCACCAAGCGGCCCTGATGGTCACTGCTAGAGAAACAGAAAACTGTTCAGCTCCATTTTGCTGCAGGCTGTTTGTGACCATCAGGGCCGCTTCATCGAGCGTGCCTTCGGGGTGATGAAGACACGATTCAGGAGTATCTTCCTGCAAGCGCTGGAGGTGCACCACACCTTCCTTCCTCAAGTAAGTAATCACTCATTAGGACATTTTGATAATACTGAAGAGTAGATCTAACATGAGGTATAACATATATATATATATATTTCTGCCAATTTTTAAATGTCAGATCATAACAGTGCCGTCTTCCACAACATCTGTATTGGGGCCGGCGACACCATGGCCCCAGAAGAGGACATTGTGGAGGATGTGTTGGAAGCAGTGAGTGGTGCTCCTTGGCGGGACCAACTGTCTGCAGAGGTGTCTGCCCTGGAGGAGGTTCCCGGTGACCATGATTATGTGTAAAGGTATGTAAAACAATTGACGAGCTGTGATAAAATAACCGTGTGCAATATTTATAAACATCTTTTGTTCTTATCTGCTGCTGAACACATCTTAGTGACATGGCAGCCGTCGATTGCGTCCGCCCTGCGAACCCTAGCCCTAATGGACAATCAGCCAGGTCCAGCAGCACCACCTGGGACTCCCTGCTCAGCCTGAATGTGTATATAGTTTAAATGTTGTTTCATTTGTATGTTGTTCCATCAAATAAATTAGAAGTTTCATATTGCTCATTACATTTATTATTTATTTATCTACTAATCCTTTCTTTTCCTTTTAGGCCGGGATGGCCCTGCCTCAACCGGATCCTCGTCCTCCTCTTGGTCCCCACTGCTGAACTTGGCCGCCGCGTGTCCTCTGGAATAGAGGATATTAGGCGGGCAGATGGCGGGCCTCTGTCCTAATATCTCATCCATTTGGACAAACCACGGCCAAGTTGCAGCAGTGGGTTTCCCCGACTCCCTCTCCTGACCCTGGGTATTTGAACTAATACTGGTATATCAACTAAGGATACACACTTAGGAAGAAATCTTCTCTTTCCTTTCTAACGGTGGCATGGAGACATCCCCAGTGCTTGGGTTGGAATAAAAAAGGTGCCAGTACTCTAGATCAGCAACTGTTTCAAGTACATGTTATGTACACAGCCCAAAAACAAGAATTTGGCTCAAAGGTCTTTATAATCTGAACAACATACGACTCCCTCTATCCTCATATCTTTGATTCAGTAATTAAAAAGATACTACTGGGTGGGAGTTGCCACTAAGCATAAACACAACACATATGCGTATTAATTGAATTGCTCTCATTACAGTCTCGAACAACACCCTCAGGAATGCTTCAATCCATACCGAGTTTCAGAGAAGCAACAACATGCTAAAAGAGAACATGCCATGCATTTGGTAAATCGTGCCCGACTGGTTCAGCACTTGGATACTCTTGAGTATCACAGATCATAATAACCCATCCTCTTGTAACCATGGAGATGAATTGGAAATGTAGTAATATTGGCTATACTTTGTGCTTCTGTCTTTCAATGCAAGACAGCTTCGTACTTGCTGCATGTTTACTACTTTAGGAAAGTACTGTGCGGATGTGTAACTGAAATATCTGCCGTTTCTTATCTGGCTGACTTAGACGATAGTCAGAGTGAGGCAATGAGGAGTCACTAACATTTTTAATCCAAATGACCATTCGTCTAATGTTGCTATAAGTTTAGTTGTGTTCTTTCATCATGTCTTTCTTTTTCTTCAGCGGACTTTGCCATCATGATGATTCCCTTGAGGCACACTCTTCCCATGATGATGTTCAGGTATGTTTGCAACTTCAGACTGGGGTGAGGTTTAAGTTAAAGAGCCTGTGACAGCATCCCAACAACTGTTGTGCAATGAAATATTGGGCTACTAGTCATCTCGAACCGTCAGTTTAAAAAAGAAAAAGCGATACCGTTCCGATAAATATCAATAATTTCGAACATCGCGGGGAAATTCCTTCGACTCGTTTTGGGGGAAGCTGGAAGTGACGTCGATGCGGGAACGCTTCACTGCTTCCTCCTCCTCTTCCTCGGACACGGACAAAGTGTGTTGAGCTCTCAGACACGTTCAAAATTAAACTGTCATCGCTCGCTGCTGTGTGGGATCCTGGACGGTGCAGCTGGAGCGCTGTGCCCGCAATGACGTCACACATAATTTGGCGGGACTTGAAGAATCCCCGAGAAGATCCAGAAAATGGTCAACACTGAAGGATTAATGGTTATCAAAGTACAAATATCCAAAATCAGTTTAGTAACAGTTTTCAAGGGGACAATATTTACTCAAAGTGATCCAATCCAATCCACTTTATTTATATAGCACAGTTTAAAAACAGAGGGTTTGCCAAAGTGCTTCACAATGAACATAACATTATAATAAAATATAATATTACACGAATAGATAAAAAAAAGCACACATAAGAATAAATACAAGGCGCATAAAGGCTGTGGACAGACAGTGAAAGCATACAAATAGGTATGACACAGCTCAGACTGGCTGGTAAGCGAGGGAAAATAGGTGGGTTTTTAGGCGGGACTTAAAAGCTTCAAGAGTGGGCGAGAATTTAACATGAGGGGGCAGGTCGTTCCAGAGCCTGGAATTGATGGGTTTGGATGATGGGGGAAACTCGTGTCACAGGCTCTTTAAGTGTTGGATCACACACTTCCAGAGACTGTATCACACGAGTGATATTTCCAAAAACAATGGCCATCACATGTCTGTCAGTCGTTGACATGTACAGCATCATCTCACGCATTGAAGGTAAATCGAATACAATGTCTTTTGAAAATCTGGAAAATATTTGTCACCGTAAAAATAGAAATGCACGCCGATAATGCCATCAATATTTAACAGCTAACAGTCGTAAACATAAAGTTATACAAACTGGTAAACAATATGTTCATTACCATGAACAAGAATATAAATTAGTATTGAAGTAAAGTGCTATTTAGCTGTGCTCGTTAAGCGTTGGCACTAGTCTCAGATCGTGTGCGCTGGAATCCCTTACTTTGGCACCATGCGTTTCATCCTGACCCGGTGTATTTTAAGGCAACGTGATTTCTTGCATTCTTATCCGCAGATCCAAGTGTTGGTAACCTTGAATGTTTGCCGGTCAATGCCACTCTCCCCGACTTATCTGTACTGTTTTTAAATGAAATACACTTATATACCATATCACTCGTCCAAAAGAGATGCAGTACCTGTAATAAAAGTCCAAACATCGACACAGTGCATGGCACTAAGTACTGGAGGACCAACTGTATTTTACGGCACAGAATCGGTTACTAGGCTACAAGGCGACTTCATGTATGGAAACATCCCTTGACTCGTGTTTCACTGACTACAGTGATCCTGACTTTGATCCGGACGGCACTGCAGAAGATTCTTCTGACCGAGAAGAAGACATACCGTTGACTCCAAAAAAGCCCCTGCCATCTCTGCGACATCCCCCTTTATCTCCAGCCAAACCAAATTGTTCTTCGAAAAATAACCGGGACACAAAGGAAAAGAAAGATGACATCCCCCAGTCCACTAAAGAAAAACTCAATCCGAGTTTTGCCCTCATCTAACTCTGAATCTCGCCGTGTATACAACAAGAGGAATGACTGTCTCTATTGCTTCCATCCAACGACACTTGGAAGCTGTACATGGGAAGGTACCAGATATTGCGATTGCATTCCAACATCCAAAGAATTCAAAAGAAAGACGGAAACAGTTGAGCATAATCAGAAGCCGTGGGAACTTTGCCCATAATGCCATGTTGTGAGGGAGGGAGCTGGAGAGCGGCAGACCACGCGGATGTAGACGTGCCATTGACTTCGTGCATCGTTTTCACCGTCAAGGACTATGCCAAAAAACATTGTGGAAGCACATGAAAATCTGCCCAGCGAAAAAAGAAACGGGTGATGACCCCAGCATTGGGAAAGAGCGGGTTCGATCAAGATGTGCCCTTAAAACTGCTATTGCACGTGAGGTGAGTGATGGCTTGCAGGGGGTAATGTCTTGCTTGAACTTTGATAAGAAAGAGCAGACATGATTACATCAGGCAAAGACTTCGCGAACTTGGGCGACTTGCTTGTGGCCAAACACAACTAATCTATCCTGCCACTTTTAATCATATCATAGGGAGAGAGTTGGCTGGTTATAATCCCGAGGACAATACGTTCAAAACTCCTTTCTTAGGCCTCAAACTTGGCAACAGTCTGGGTGTCATCTCTGAACTTATAGAGACCGAAAATGTGTCCACAGAGACTGGACTCTTATAAATGTTGCTCGAGAGTTCAAGACGATAAAAAAATTCAAATGGAAAGGGTTGATCACAAGACACACCCCCTCCCGCACCCTCCGCTCTTCGTCCGTAAGGACTTCTCACCGTCCCAAGCTATCGCCTCAAAACCATGGGTGCTCGAGCTTTCAGCTGCTCGGCTCCCAGACTCTGGAACTCCCTGCCACGACGCATCCGACAGTCTGATTCCATAACAACATTCAAAACCCAACTCAAAACCCACCTGTTCAAACTGGCATTTTCTCTATAATCTGTACCCTGCATCCTTTTGTGTCCTTTCTACCCCGGGTGATACTTCACTAAATCCACTGTTTTAATTTGTACGGTAAAATTGTAAATCTGTAACCCTGTAAGGTGTCCTTGGGTGTTTTGAAAGGCGCCCCCCAAAATAAATGTATTATTATTGGTAAGAGGTGCAACAACCACATTAAGAGAGTCAAAGTGGAATGTGTGATGACCCCTCCACATCACGTGGGGTGCCGTGTGTGTGTTTGTGTGTGGTTTGTTCAGGTTGTTTCAGTTGCTGATGAGCTGCACCTGTGGGCAGACGCCTATCTGATGAGCCGCACCTGGTGGAGCGGGATAAAGGAGGAGCCCAGCCGGTTGCGTGGCTCTCACTCCTCTGGGCACTCTCTCCGTGCCAGCCGAGGGGACCTGTGGCTGGTCCCGTTATTTAATTGTTGATAGGAAAATAAACAATTATTTTCTTACCCTTCGTCTCGCCTCCCTGCTTGTTGTTGCAGCCCACGAGCCGGATTGTAACAGATGGGGGCTCGTTGCTTTGGACCTGGGAAGCAACGTGATGTCCGTTGTGGGGACGGATTTCGCGCAGCTGCTGTTGTCGCTGGGTGTTTTGGGAGTAGCGTTGCGGGGGTGAGTGTTTCGAAGTTCTAGTACACGGAGAGTGTATGGCAGCGAGTACGAGCACAGATCGTTATACCGTGGTAGCTGTCCCTGTTTGGTCTAGTAAGGTCTTCCTTGGAGGTCGTAGGGGGGGCTGTTAGTGCGGTGTGAAAGTGGTTAGAGCTATTAGATCGAGGCTGCAGGTGGAGTTGCCGGTTTGCTGGTCGCTTCGCCGAGCTTACGGTATTAAGTGCATAAGTACCCGCCATAACTAGCACCTGGAGACTAGCGGGGAGTTTAGCCAGTCTCTGTAGGCAGTTAGAGGGACGGGCCGCGGTAGCGTGTAGGCTGTGGAGTAGTGTGGAGGAGTTTCTGAGAGCGCCTACAGAGGAGCTGCTGGAGGGCTTCTCACGTGAGCAGCTGATCGGTGTTGCTGAACATTTCCGAACATGAGCACTACAGATCCTACCATTCACAGAGGACGTAAAGATGCTCAACCTTTATTTTTAATGTGTTGTGTTTTTTTAGACTGAAATATGGATTCACCGTCAAAGATACCCCGGATGCAGGACACCGAGGCGGAGAACCTTAGAGGAGAGGGACAACTGTTCATTGTAAGTAAAATATTTAAATGACAACGCGTCGTGCAAGTAGGCCTACATTATCCTGCTTATTATAATGGCCACATTCTCAACAAAGTAACGATATGACTTCCAATATTAATCTAAATGCTGTTATGGATGTAGAAAATGTTTTTATTGATTTAAAAAATAGTTGTATTTATTTAAATGAAGATCCGCAAAGAAAAAGGTTGGTTGTTGCGTATTTTAATTTTTTTCACGAACGGCTCGAGCAGGGACAGATTTTGAATTACAGATTTGAAAACATCGTTGCTTGGTTTAAAAGTAGCACAATTTATATTAGTCGACTAAAAGTCTGAGCGTTTTAGTCAAAGAAAACAAATTATTTTAGTCTACTTTTGTCAATGAAAACTGTTGAGTGTTTTTTAGTCAGCAGATTACATAGAACATTTCAGTCAAACTAGCCAAAACCAATAATTTGTCATTTTAGTTTATAAATA
The DNA here is from genome assembly GCA_036324585.1 of Champsocephalus esox. Taxonomy (NCBI): domain Eukaryota; kingdom Metazoa; phylum Chordata; class Actinopteri; order Perciformes; family Channichthyidae; genus Champsocephalus; species Champsocephalus esox. Next base: position 43,529,417 of record CM070498.1, read on the forward strand.
AGATAATATCCCGAGTCTTCCTGACAGTTGACATTCCCCGGTGTAATTCAAATGTACCGCCGCGCGCACCACAGATGAATGCACTGTCGCAGCACCGGAAATGGAACTGCTGGGAGAGAAACTAGGCTTGTTTGAGACGCGTTGCGGCTCGCCTCGAAAGTAGACGAGAGTAGCCGATCGCAGCCGGAGGAGGTCTCAAAAAGATCGCCTGAAGTCGGACAGCTCGGAGTCGGCTTCTTCTTCGCCTTATTCTTCTTCTTCTCTCTGTTATTTGGCGGATTGCAACAACTTGAAGCTGCATACCGCCACCTCCGGAGTCGGCTTGACTCGGTTTGCGTTTATAAAGAATGCACACATGTGTTTAATGTCAGATATGTACCAAGTAAATACATTTGTTCCTGCTCAAGATTAGATTCAACTTTATTGTTATTGCACAGATTACAGGTACTGAGACAACGAAATGCAGTTTAGCTTCTAACCAGGTGCAAGAAACAGTGAAGTGGAAAGTAATGTACACAATCTACAGAATAAAATATAGAATTGAACGGTGAATGAATGCAATATCAGTCTGTGAGCAGTATGAACAGTGTATTAATACACTAGATATATAAAGTAGGGCTGTGCGATTATGGGAAAAATCATAATCACGATTATTTGGGTCAACAATTGATATCACGATTATTAAATACGATTATTCATTGACTTTGAAAAAATCCTTTAAAACAAATAATAATTGGAACAGTATCTTTTTAACTGTTTACCCTGAACGTATAATTCAACTGAAAAACCAATACAAACATAAATTAAATAAATGATACATTTATATTTAAATAAATAATATACAAATAATAAATACCAATAAGATCAACAAATATTTTGGAGCGCACTTCCACAAGCTACTAAACATATATAAATACAAATAAATTAGACCAAAATTAATTGGATCAAATATGTCGCAACCTAGCAAAGCAAAATAATTTTTTTGTTCCGATTATGTTGTTTTGGTAATTGTGGCAGGGCGAAATGGTAATTGCGATTCAAATACGATTAATTGCACAGCCCCAATATAAAGTATGAAAAAGGTAAGCAGTACAAGCATAGTATAAAATATATGAATATTAATGTCCTGATGATAAACATTGTGGAAGAATGATGAAAAATGGGAATGGACGTAAAACTGACACAAAACAACAACAAACTTTTGACGAGCCAATGGGAGAGTTTCATTACGGTTTAAAACCCACCAATAAGCGCTCAGCTGGAGATACCAGCGAGTCGTTTCCCATTCGCAGCTCGTGGAGAGCAACTGCGCCAACTCGCCTCGCTCTCAAGGCTGCGGGCGTCTTTGTCCCGCGAGATTTCAACGTCTCATGTGGGCGGGCCTCCAGAGCAAGTCGGACAAAATGACTACCCATCATGCAACGCACTAGCAAGATGTTGATCGCAACTGCGCAGGTCTCGCTTGTCTCAAACAAGCCTACTGACTATCAGAAATGTAACGTTATCTTTGATAATATTTCGTCTCCTCATTTCTCGTCAACGAAAGTAAAGAGAGATTTTGGCCTAGTTTTTATTCAGAGCTTAACGGCGTGTAAAACACATGTTGTGAAGTCAGCAAGGAATGGACGACTGAATAAGGTAATCGGTTAAGTCGATTAGTTGTTGCACCCCTAGTCTAAATGGTTGTTCATAGTTTTCTGATTTGTGTTTTGTCATTTGCAGTACTCCATCTTGGCTGTGGCCCGCCCGGCTCTGTACGCCCGAGGGCTACAGGTCCTCTGGCGCTGCTTCCAGCTGCTGGCGCGGCAGCTCCGGCATGCGGCGGAACAGAAGGCGGCCACCTTAAAAGGGGAGCTGGGCCTCTGGAAACAGAAGGCAGACGAGGCCCTGCAGCGCCTGGAGGTACTGCAGGCAACCGCCTCCTTTGCTCAGGACGGAAAGTGTTGGTCCTTAAACTTTAAAAGGTATGATTGTGCATTTGTGCTATACTACTGTAGTGTTACATTGACTGTTTTTTTTATTTTGGTTGGACTGATTGCATCATCATACAATGACAGAATAGTCATTTGTGACTGCTAATGTGTTTTTGTGTCTTCATGTGTGCAGACCGGAGTGACGCAGGCACCCAGACGGAGGAGGAGGACATTGTTGAGGACATGGAGTGATTTTTTTTTATTGTATAAATGTTGTTAATAAATGTGTTCATTTAATTGGTTTCATGTAGTTGTTGATTTACAGTTGACAGTTCATGTTCAGTGTCTGTAATTATAATTAAGAATGTTAAGAGGGTTGTTGTAAATAACAACACAATAGTATGAGTAATAATGAGGAACAGCATTATTTATGATACAATGCAACTGTTAGTCAGCAGGTGGCAGTAATGATAGGTATGGTTACGACCTCACTAAATGCAATACAAAGTATTTAACAAGTAGTATTTTAATTGTATTGAGTGTTTCCATGTAATCACAAAGTAGAGGTGAGAATATGTCCATCTCCCTGCAGCTTCGTGTCTTCTGTTGTGAGAATAATGATGATTATGTGCAGCAACTAGAGACAAGCAGGTGTTTGGTGATGAGGATGTTGGGGAATCAGACATAAGCAATAATAATTAAATATCTCTGAAAAGAAAGGACAGCACAAATTAAAATGTAAACCTAAGACGCAAAGAAGTGCAATATAACAGATAAATATTAACAACCACAATGTAGATTCAATAATATGAGAGAAGTTGTAGATTAAGTGTAGACAGTATTTCAAATAAAGACAATGTAATATGACAAGTACTGAAGCTACACAGGAATCTGCTGCAACTGAGCGCTGTTCAGGCTTGGTTTCTCCAGCAACCCAGGTGGCAGCTCTGTCCTGATTGGCCGTGCACTTTTCAAAGTAGGGGTCGTTCCCCAGCAGATCCATTTCTCCAGAATTCTGGTAATCACAGAGAAAACAAGAGATCATAATAAAGACATGGTTGCTAAAGCATGATTGAACAATGTAACTGTAAGCCTTATAGACAGATAAAGTGTGTGTGGGAGGGGGGGGGGTGTGTGTGTTTATTTGTAGGCTTTAGGAAATATTTTTCTTGAAACCATATGGTGCTTCACATAATAAATAAGAGGGCTGTAGCCTAATATTTATTATATGCTTTAGGAGCTGTTTGTGTGTCTGTCTGTTTGTGAGCGTTGATGTGCCAGGCAGACAGGCAGGATTCAGTAGCTTATCTGACATATAAATGGTCCAAAAGGTATATTCTCCGTTAGCTTACGAGGTCCTCGTTTCAGGTAGCAACTATTTGCTTCACAATTTAGCATCACATTGGATATGGGCAAAATTTGTGCTGGATTTGAGTTTTTTGGAACATTTCCCTAGGAGGAGTTTGCAAAAATGTGCTTAAAATGCATGAGAAACGCACATTGTTGAATATGGCCAACTTCCTGGGGGGCGGGGCTAATAAAAGCACATTTGAAATATGTCCGCAATCATAAGAGAAATTTGTATACAGCGTTTCGTGAATATTGGAAAAAGTATACGCGAGTAGTTTGTGACATGTAAATCGTCAAAAATGGAAAGTTCTCCGTTCGCTTACGAAGTCCTCGAGCGATCGACTATTCCTTCGCAATTTAGCATCACATTGGAAATGGGCTGAACTGGTCCTGGATTGGAATTGTTCTGATCATTCCCATAGGAGGATTTCGCAAGAACGTGCATAAAATGGCCGACTTTTTGGGGGGCGGGGCTAATGGAATGTATGTACAAATATATCCGCAATTCCATGAGAAATGTCTGTGCCAAAATTCGAGAAGTTTTGAGAAACTATATGTGACTACCACACAATAGGGGGCGCGAGTGAGCAGTTTTTTTTAAAAGGTCCTGGGCTCTGACGTGTGTCCCAAGTTTTGCGTCCGAAGCTCATTTTATGCTATCGCAATTTAAAAATAATGTCTTGGCCACGCCCACATTTTGCATTTGTTGCGACACTTTGAATCTATGTTCGTAGTTGCCCCGAGAGTATGTGTAGTGTCCATCCGCTCTTGAGTTATAAATTGGTGGTGTTTTTGGCGCCCCCTATAGTCCAAAATCAAAATGCTTTGGTGTTCCTCTTCCCCAAGACAGACTGAACGTTTCCACCAACATTTGTGATGTTTGGATACATTGTTGATGAATTAGAGCATTTCTTTCTAAGCCCCGCCTTTTATATAGTACAATTTAAAAACAACGTCATCTCAAGGTGCTTCACAAAGCTAAAAGGAGAAAATAATAAAATAAAAAAATCTTCCCGCGACCCCATGCAGTACCTCCGCGACCCACAGTTTGAAAACCACTGCTCTACAGTTCAGAGGTACATGGTGTACTTCTCCTCCATTACATGTATTTAATACATTTAGTTACTTCACAGATCTGGATGAATGATGTGAAATATTATCAAGTCTTAAATCAGACTTTAGTTCCACCTGGAGTAAATTCACAAGCTACCCTGCAGTATACTACTTTTACTTAAGTACTTGATCTGAGTACTTCTCCCACCTTACACGTAATTGGAGCAACAGAACTCCAAGTTCAAAACGGTGCATTTCTCCGTATGAATATGATGCCTTTTGGCCAGCAGATTGCTCGTGGATTGACCACATCGAGCTCTGTAGATTAGATTGTCACTTTTGAACGCTCTGTTCTCCACCGCGGATCTCTGTGTGCACGGCAGAGTCCTGCACAGGTCTGATTTTCAAGACCCGCTCCCGGCCCGTGACGTGCAAACACGGACGCCCCGCTACCCGCACATATTGCCAATTAGTTCCACAACCCGACCCGACCCGTCGGCACAAGATCCGTAACCCGACCCGAACCCGCATAGCCTATATATGACCAGTGAAAACGTGCAATTATTAACACGTGCAGTTGCATATTTGTCTCAAAAGTCATGGGATGTTGGTTATTTTCTCCATCTTGGAACCAAAAGCCTCCAGACGTTGGATTTCGCTCTTGAGGAAGTGTTATTGAAAATGCTGTATTCTCCGTAGAGAGCTTCACCTCAACCGTTTAGAATGTGGCGCTCAGCAGCAGATTGATGCGCTGCAGAGGTTATGATTATCCGTGGTCCCGCGGGGGAGAGGTCTGAGGAATTAAACATTAAACTAGATTATTATTATTTTAAAATATTTATTATTTGATTAATATTGATTAGAGTGCACAAAATACCGCAGGATCATCCATGACTCCGGATCCCAGCGTATATAGACAACAAAAAGAAAGACATTTGGGGAAGCTGCGTTAATCGGAACATGAGAGGACACAGGTATAGACAGCGAGAAGGAAGAAGTGTTTTGTGGGCAATTATTGTACATTAGGTTTTGCGTACCATGAGCGGAACAAATACAAATGAAATAGTACACATTGGAATGATTTCTTACTTTATTTTGTACAACTATTAAATAGATAAAGGTGTGCTCTCTGTCTCGCTCACAGAGAGTGTGTGCTCCTCCGTGGCGATGACGGCTTGCGTAAAAAAATTATAATAAACATATTTGTGGAGACGGGATTTCGAAAAGTGGGTGGGACATGTCCCCAGTGGAAATTACTCCATGCGTATGTGTGTGTCAAGTGCAATAAATATTAGGGCTGTCAGTCGATTACAACAACAATACACGTAAGGTCTCTCTCTCTCTCTCTCGCGCTCGGGCCACACATACACACACCCTCCCGGTCCTCCCGATGGCCAGTCGGTGCCTGCCGGTGAGCGTGGAAGTGTGGTCTGCCACAAGCGGGCGGCAGGAGCGGGGCTGTCAGCATCAGCTTGTAGACGGTATTTTAAACTCGATGCGCTCTGAAGCTACGGGGCGGCCGAGGAAAAAAAATACACATGTGTTAATCGCGTTAAAATAATTAGTTGGTCGATATTCATTGTGGGGGAAGGAGGGGCGTTAGAAAGATATAGAGTAGTAGTAAGTAGATAGTTTGCTATGATTGAGGTTTCGTTTAGGGTAGCTAATTTTAATTACATTTCCTTTGTGTGTGTATTTTCTACATTTTGGATTTGCTTGGCGAGCTGCTTATTAAGGGCTTGGTCCACGCCCATATTTTCAATCATCTCTGTGGTTTTTACATTATGCCCATATTTGAGTTGCCAAATGCCCCCTGTTGCTGACTGGCTGGTCCCGATACCTGTATCGCACGGCAGTGGAGCGGGGAGCCCGGAGTGCTCTGTTACAGGGCACTCTTGTGTTTTTTACCATTAAAATCTGATTATTGTTATAACTTTTATGCTGGTGTTTGGAACTTCTTTTATTAATCTGACCAGGCTCATCAAACAGACGGAGTGGAGGTGGGCTTTAAGCCACCACTACTGTGTCTGCTCCTACAGGTGCTGCAGTGAGTCTGTGACTGTGAGCGAGATGCCCCGCCCCCGACACAGAGGCCCCGTCTCAGGTCGGTTAAATGGATTCCTTGCGTTGTTTCCCTGCAACTAGTCCCTCCCACCAGGGAAGCACAGAGAGACGCAAGGAAACCACGAGAAGCAGGGAAATGAGTTTTCAGAGCAATGGGACGTCCTTTCCTCCGGAGCATCACGTGAAGCAACGTCCGTTTGTGATGACGCCGCACAGCTGATCGTCTGACAGCAGCTCTGTCCCCGTTATTTCCACACACACCCCCGCCTCACATTTTCTGACACACACATTTGTATCATCTGTTGTAGACTCAAATAAATAAAATCAAATAAGAACTCATTCTCAAAAAGATGAACGTCATTCTTAAAATGTATCAACGAACAATAGTTTGATCAATCTTGATTACAGAGCACAGAATAAATAAAATAATTGAGAGAAGAAAGAGATATATTATCTATCAAAGCCCAGTTAGATGAACATTCATCGGACACTTTATGTGTGTGTGTGGATATGTTAGACCCTCCAGAAATTACCGCATAATCAGCATAATGGCGCATATTTTTAAAAAGCCGCATATTTATCAAAAGGCCGCATAATCCCCGCATTTTTCCACACAAAGTTGAGGGAAAAAAAAGTGAACTCGTCTTGATGATGCGCGACGTCATCAGCTCGCGCATCAGAGAAGGTAAACAACACCGTAGAGTGAACGTGTGGAGCTCACACGAGAGTTTCTCATCACCAAGATGAAAACATCTAATCCATCTCATTTACCGACGAACATTTCTGCTAAAGACCGGGCAAATCAGTACACCGATATCTGGGGGGAAACTATTCTGCACCCGTGCAACTGTTGGAGCATGAGAGAACATCGACGGTGACGACCCACTTCGATTCACTCAAACATTCGAAAATGCTTTCTGCTGCTGCGGACAAGAACGCCAAACAACTCACGTTCACCGAGGCATCGAACTCCAAAACCCTTTCGAGGGCTACAAGAAACGAGGTGAGAAGCCTACAAGATTGAAGCTGGTCAGATAACGAACGAGTAAATGAAAACAGAATGAGGCGGATAAGTGTGTGTGTGTGTGTGTGTGTGTGAGAGAGAGAGAGTGAGATTAAAATAGCCCAATTGCTTTTACAATAAATAAACATTGAATGTGTTTAATTGAATAGTAAAGGCATTTAACGTTAGTGGCAGGTTGTGTGTGAGAGAATAAATAAATAAGACAGCCCAATATTTATTTTTTTCGCAACTTTCCGCATATTTCGCAACTTCCCGCAATTTCACCGCATAAAATCACATAAAACCCCGCATGTTTGATCGCATAATCAAGGATTTTAGCCCGCGTTTTTCTGGAGGGTCTAATGTGTAGCACATTAACATTTTAATAGCACTGAATGGAAATGACAATAAATGAATAAAATGATTTGTGCCCACGTTGTTGTTCAGATAAATCTCATGTTTGTAACTAAATGAAACATGATTTGAAACAAAACACGGTATAAACTGAGGAGTGAGTCCCGTGAGGTTCATGCGTTTTCTTCACTCCGCTGGGAAACTGCTCTCAAGTCAAGAAGCATCAGATGAGTGCATGCACTGCCTCGTCCAATCAGTGAGCGATACAGTGTTATCTGTGTTGGTTATTCTCGCGTCCAGGAGAGAAGCTTACAAAGGAGACTAAATGGAGTCTCGGTAATGTTACAAACAGGATATTGTTCAGACAGAAAAGCAGCTGTCCTCTGGCTCTCGCTGGTGGAGAAAGAGGCCGTACCCCTCAGGTCGTGCTGTTTATATATCCCCTGCTGGCTCCTCCCTGCGGGCCAGCTCTCCACGTATTTAATGTCCGTTGTTACGCATATCAGAGGATTCAGACATTGTACATTCAATATATATCTGAACACGCCTTTTCTCCTCCTTAAGTCTTTCATTTCTCACATTCTAAACGCTGTAATCAATACTCCAAAAATACAGGAAATACTTCACAGCAGTTTGGTTTCCGGTCGTTCCGAATGTTGTCACATGCTACCCACATCTGTAAACAATAACGTCCTCAAATAAACTGTACCTTATTCAGCAATAATAATATCTCGACGTCTATAGTTGTAGTGTTGAAATCAGTAGGTTTCGCTGTGCAACATCATATCATATCGCTGCTAAATTCACCTCATGCTAACCGGAGATGAAGGATTTTCAGAATAAAAGCTTAACAACTGGTTGTGCACAAGAACTTCTGGTTTTTCAGAATAAAACAGCATTTAAACTGACGGTATGTTTAAGGTACTTTATGACATCAAAACATTGATTTTAATTTCTAACAACAGTAAGGGGGCGGGGCGAGTGTCTGAGGATTTCATCGGAGGATGGTCTGGTGGTTCCTCGGTTATCAGTCCTTTATGGATATTTTACAAATCACTCCCCTTTCAAACTGTATTTTAAATGTTGAAGTTGAAAGCATCAATCTGGTGCACTTTGAGAGCAACATGAGGAGATCTATGGATACATCTCTCAACACCCAGATGAAACAGAACTGGAAGCAGATTTATTTTTCTTTATGGATATTTTACAAATCACTCTCCTTTCAAACTGTATTCTTCTTTATTTATAATATTTTATACCTGTTTACTTTATTCTCTTATTTTTTGAGAACTATAATGATCATATAAAGATGTGCCTTTACCTCACTGGTTGGAGAAAAAGCTTCTTATATTCGTTAGCATAGCTAGCTAACCAGATGCTAATAACAACAAAGTTATTGACTGCATGATCAGTATGACAGATGAACAGATCGCTACTGGGCTTTCAGCTAAAGACACAGCCACGCAGAAACTACGTTGATTGTATTTATTACTCAGAGAAGCTGATTAAAGAGTACCAGGTAAATGTTCTGCTTGATTTGTGTTCGAGTCCCTTTCCAAGTCCCCTCTCGAGTCACTTCTCGAGTTCCTTCTCTAATCCCAACTCCATGTCCTGTCCTGTTGGAGGTCCCGTCGACACCAGCCCATGTCCCGTCCAGGGTTCCTGTTACGCCGCTGGCTCCGCCGGCTACGAACTCTGTCCTGCCGGGTGTCCCGCCGACCCGATCCTATTCCGCCGGTGGTTCAGTCAGCCACGAACCCGGTCCGTCCTTGTGCCCGGCTCCCTGACTATGCCCGCCGTGGCCTTAGCCACTTCTCTGCCTCTGCCTTGCCCCCAGGCCGTCCACCCGAGACCACCTCCTGTTCCTCTTCCATGCCACCCTTTTGGCAGTGTTGGACTTTGTGTTGGACCTCGGAGCGTCTTGAATCTGTCCTTTGAGGGGGGGGGGTTCTGTCACAGGTTCTGTCACATCTTAGTTGTCTGTCTTGTCATGATTTTATGTTTAAATTCTGTTCTCACTGGCCCTTTCTCATTTCTCTAACTCCCCTCCTCGACTCCTAACCTCAAGACTTAGTCCCGCCCCCAGGAGATGCGAGCGGAGGACTGAGGAGGGGAGCCGAGGAGAGAGGAGGGGAAGCAGCAGGCGGTTAGAGAAAGGAGAACTCCTCTCCTCTGAGCGGTCATCTTAAAGAGACGTCCATTAATGATGACAGGAGGCTCATGTGTTCATGATGACTTCTATATTTACTTTGATTCATTCACAGTGCGGTATAATGAGACAATAACAGGCTACAGATGAGGACACACACACATATTTATTTATATAAATATATACAATTTCAGAATCAAACAGAGCACTCTCATTATAACGTAACACTATCGGAGACTGGATATATTCCTCCCCCCCCCCTCCTCTCTGGTCGCTACAATGAGGAAAATAAATTACGGGCCAAACGTTTTATTTACAAGTATTAAAAGTAAGCAGAGGACACCAAACCAACAGACCTGTCTGTCCGCTGCATCTACGCACTGTACCACACACACCTACAGCTCCTAAAACAGGCTACAGCCGTTGTGTATTTTATTGTGAAGCACTAAATGGTTTTAGAAAAATATCGACTCTTTGTAGATATATTATATCTTTGAAACATCTCTGTTCCCGGAAATGCATCCTTGAAGGAGCCGTGGAGGACCCATCAGTGCCTCCTCGACGCTCGGTCCTCGAAGTGCATTTAGAGAGGAGTCGAGGAGATTTGATGAAATGAGAAATAAATCACACACTGAGGGAAAATCACTATCTTGTAATTATTTATATAGGCTTTTTCGATCAAATGTTCGGGGTCGGTCTGGCTGAGAAAATGTTTCAAAGGGGGAACATTACTGAAAACAGTTTGAGAAGCCCTGTGATAGAGTATTCTTACAGTGTGGTCGACCTCTGAGGGACAGTACATGTATGTGCAGTATTTGTTAAAATAATTGTAAACTGGAGATTAATCATGGCTTGCATCAGACAACAGAACAAAAATAAAATGTGTTTAAAGTGTAAGTACTGTTTTGTAGTAGCCTTAGTGTAAAACTGTTTTATTGAATAAGATGATGCTTAATAATTATATTTAAATATTACCTACATATTTATTAAATGAAAAGCCACATATTTTTTACTGAAGATTTGTAATAAGATGCAAATGTTATCTTAAATTAAAATCTACGATACACTAGTGCAGGGGTGGCCAACCCGCGGCTCTCGAGCGGGTTGACTCCTGCCTAGTGTTGCACGGTGTACCGATACTTGAAAGGTACCGCGATACCCTGCCGTTAAAAACGTTACGATTCCTCCGTTTCATTAGTATCGGTACTTTAAGAATGACGGGGGAAAGTACTCCGGTGAGAAAGCGCCGTTTTAATAAGAGCCGTGTGTGTTCAGCGCTCTGCTTCCACTCCCTGCACTGCAGCCGTGCTTGCAGTCCCTCCCCTCTCTCGTGCACGCGCTAGCTGCCAGAGCATGTGAGAAAACGAGAAGCATGGCTGCAACTGCCGCTGCGCCTCGGCTTGTTGACACAAAAGACGCCAGAAGCGAAATGTGGAAGTATTTGAGCGATATCTCTGACAGTGAGGGCAAGCCTACGGACACCACGAGGCCCGTCTGTGAGACATGTATTTTCTTTAACACAAATTATTGTCATTTATTTTATTTATTGTTCTCACCAGGGGCGTCGCCTGGACCTGGAAACATTCGGGGCTTAGCCCACAGTGGCTGCGCTACAGTCGAATGTTCTACTGCAAGACTCCCCGCACGCACATACACAATTGCGCCATCTAGTGTCACAAACGTGTGCCTGCATTAGCTTTGTTACGGCAATGGATTGTGGGAGATTCTCAAAGCACGTGAGGATCCCTTGAGGGTAAGGTGCCTGTATTATGTCGGTGGACAACATTGATGTTTTTATTTTATAAAGACCGTAACGTACTGTTGTGTTTGTTTAGTTTAATTTTGTAATGCTCATAGCCACAGCAACATGTTGTTTCTGTGATTGGCTATTTGCAGTGGCGAGCCGTGCACTTATACCTAGGCCCTCAGACCCCCACCTCTTCTTATTACGTCACAGCAGCGTATACTTCAGCGGAATATCAAAACAACGAAACGGGGTGCAAAACGCACCAATGGCAGCGACCCTCTACCACACAGAACAACACCTGTAGATAAACTATATATAATAAATAAATACACCCTATTTGTGTTCTTTGAAATTGAAAAGGATGTTGCATTGTGTTTGTTACTGTCGTATGTCTTAAGTGTAATTTGGCATGCTTTTATTTTGAAGGCGAGATAACGCTGCTGACAGGAAGTTTTTGTTGCTATGGAAACAAGAAAAGCTTCGCAGCGGGCGGAACTTGTCATAAAGTCCGCAATAATAAAACCCACCCATTTAGAGGGAAGATATGATTGGTCAGTTGACATTACTCTCTCGTTCAGTTACTATCGCGACCCTCTGTAAATTCACAGCTGGACGTCCAATCAGCTCCCGTCTTCACCTCGCAGAGACGAGCTTCTTTCATTTAACCCTTCACGTTCCCACAGAAACTGAATAGGCAGATTCGAAGGATTTATTTCTTTGGAAATGTTATTTTAAATACAATTTAATCAAGTTATTTTTGGTAAAACTAATGACAAATATTACTAAAAACATATTTAAAAAAGATATATAAAGACAAATATAATTTGTTTTAATGTTTTTAAATATTATTTTGTAGAATATCTTAGGCCCTCACAGTTTTTTTAAGTTTAATGTTTCACATCGCTTATGAAAAATATATGATCACTGACATTTTGATGTTGACTGGACACTTCTTTTTTCAAAGAGATAGCATGAGAGGATCTCTTGAGCAATGAAGCTCACATGTCCTTTTGATATGCTGTCCATTGAAATGCTGGAAAGTAATCACCAACTGTGAGTGATCTGTTGCCGAGGCGACAATACACCGGAGTTACAGAAGCAGAGGTAAAGTACTATTTTGGGGGGAACTTACATTTAAGTTAAAAGCATCAATCTGGTGCACTTTGAGAGCAACATTAAGAGATCTATGGATACATTTATCAACACCCAGATGTAAAATAAATCAAAGAATCAGAAACGGGTTTATTATTTAAAAACACTTGATTTTCAAGTCAAATTATTGGAAATTGTTACTAATTAGATTAAACAGAAAAAAGGGATGGAAGGAGGAAATAATAATCCCTCATCACATGCTTCCTTCCTCACTTGCTTCCTTCATCACTTTCTGCTTCCTTCCTCACTTGCCGTTTCCCCTCATCATTTGCTTCCTTCATAATAATAATAATAATAATAATTTCAATTTATATAGCGCCTTTCACGAAAACCCAAGGACTTGCTTCCTTCCTCACTTGCTGCTTCCTTCATCACATTACCTTTCATTTGCTTAGTTTTTTCTCCCCATCATCACTCGCTGTCTTCAGACTCTTGTACTTCTCAGCCAAGTGTGTAGCCTTCGCAGGGCACTGAAGGACCTTTCACAACTGCAGCTGGTGACTGGGATTGTCAAAGCAGCTTGGAAGATGGCCTTAAGAGAGGGGAACATATCCTCATCCAAAAGGGAAAATACCTCTTCAGTTTGTACATGGAAGCTGTAATGTTGTGCAAGATGTTTGAGTGCTTCTTCATTCAGGAAATGCTCAGAAGCAGGGTGACATGCCCGTATGCCGATTCATATGTTCCCCCAACTCCAGAAAACCTGTTTTGGAGCTCCTCCAGCATTCTGTCGGGAACTGGAAAGAAGATTCTCCCTCTCAAGTCGTCTCCTGTAGTCAGGTCTGACCTCGCTCCACATGATGCCTCGACTACAAAGTCGTCCATGTTTCTACGCTTCTTCCTCTGTGTCACAGTTTCGGGAATATCAAGATCATTGCACGGGGCCTTGGTCTTGTCATAGACCTCATGTGCTTTCTCGTCACTTCGGTAACTTTTCAGTAGTTGCTCTATTGTGTCAGTGATGGTTTTAGCATCAAATGGAAAGTCCAAGGAACCTTTCTTTCACTGAACCTCGTGGACTTCTTTGTTTGGTGGCTTATATGTTTGCAGAAAAGGATCAACGTTCTCAAGAAGCTTCATGCATTCCATAACATTACCCCTGCTGCTTCGTTGTGCCCTCTGCAAGCAATCCCTTGCTTCCCAAGAAAGGCTGTCACTGCCGCTATGCGTTTCAGATACTCCCCACGTTCCTGAATCTCTGCTGAATGCAGCAGCTGTCTGATGTCCCCGTGGACCTGGGTGCCTTCAAAGCTCTTCCAGAGAATAGTTGAGGCCTTGTGTACGTTTGACTTTTCATGTTCTCGAAAATAATCCAACGAACGCTTCCAGTTTGTGTATCCTGAGGTGGTGAGGGTGTCCCTTCGATCCCTTTGGTTTGCCATATCATCTACAACTAAAGCATAATGCTGCATTGGCCGTTGTAGAATATTCCAGCCATTTAAAAGTATCAAACCAACTTGGTTGAAATCTCTTTGGCTGGCCAAACATGCCGGATGGAAAGCAGTGGTGTCTGGCCCTGTATCTGCAGTCCCTGAATCAGTCGTGTTACCCATTGGCTCTTGTCTGTTCTGGTGTTCCTGTTCATTGTCGTTCTTGTCTGTTGTATCTCCTTCTTGTGTGTCCCTTTCTCCTGTTCCCCTTTCTTCATCCTCTACTCCGTTTGGCTCATCTGTAGGTAAACACAAACAAGTATTTCAAGTCAATCAGTTTCCAGCTCTGTCAAATAAATGAATTTCAAGATACACACATGTGTTTTCATTACAATATGTAATACTAACCAATCGAAAATAGTTACATGTACATTGGAAATCTCTTGTAGATATCACTGTTAGAGCAGTTAGAGTAATTCACTTAATATATTCACTTAATACTCTAATATAGTCGTCTTTCTGCATTCAACACTAAGGAAAGCTGTACAATCTGACATGATAATGAGGACAAAAGGCCTCCGACAATGCAGATAATTTTTTGATCATATTAATTTTAAGATGCGGGTCAAGGCTTAATATTTGGGAGCATAGCGTCCCTTGCCCCCATTCAGGAGCCCCACTGGATTAGCTTTGATCTGAAATATGTGTATAACAAGCTTGTTAGCTGGCTGTCCATCTCATAATGTCCACATAGAAACTAGCTGTCAATAGGAAATATCAATCAGAAGAATTATATTTTCATGCAAAATCTGTCACAAAAAGAGGTTGCACATTTAAATGCAGGTGTTGTTATGGCAACGTCAGTGGCCAGACAGCCACATGTACTGCGGCAAATACGTTCAAACATGCTGTCAGCACGTAAAGCAGTGGCAAGTATGCCACCATTTCAGCTGACTTTTTCTCAGAAATACCGTCACATAACATCCATATATTTCAGTGCTAGGTTGATGCTAAGCTAAGCTAACTATGAAACCAGGGGTCGAAATTAACTTTTTTCCTGAGTGTCCCACAACTGTCCCGAATATAACCAGCAGTGTCCCAAATTTAAATTTGTATCGTCGCCCCCCCAAATTATGCAGAATACATATAATTTGTCAGTTAATCATCACACCATAGACTCTGGTCCACCATGTAAGTTGTTGTAAATGCTTATTCTTTTAAACATATCATATAACATATACAGATCAGCCATATCATATAACATATACAGATCAGCCATATCATATAACATATACAGATCAAACATATCATATAACATATACAGATCAAACATATCATATAACATATACAGATCAGCCATTAGTCTGATCTGTTGCCTCTCCTAGAGTAGAAGGGAAGAGTTGTTTTAAAACATGTTTCTCAATATCCAGACTAATGTATCATTGTCATGTCAACATTGAAGAATTCTGATTTGTATTTTTCAATTCAATATGGTATGGCTGTATGGTCTCTGTGTTTTATGATCGGAACCCTCTATCTGGCAATAAAAGTGGTATGAATGATAATAAAAAGACAGAAGTTCCATAACACAGTTTAATAAATGTATCTTTCGAAACAGATCTTCACATTTACTATTTACATGTATGTAGTCGCTAAACATGGGCCGTCGTGTTCTCTGGCCACTTTGCCACCACTTCTCAACTGCCTGCTCTGCATTACAGTCCTCAGCCTCAGGGTTAGATGCAGAGAAATACGGAGGAGGGAATTTAGCATTTGGTTAGAGGGATCCTCTCCAGTCAGACTGGATCCTTTTCATGCAGGAGAAGCCTCTCTCACAGCATGATGTTGACATCGGGAACACAAGCAGCATCTCTACGATCATCTGCATGTGGGGAAACTGTTCAGGCCTCCCTATGGCACCTTGCAAAAGTCTCTGCCATAACACCTGAGACTGAAGATGCCTGAAGTGTCGATGCACGAGTACCTTTAGGTCAATCCACTCCCGTTTCGCTTCTTGAATTGATATGAAGTCCTCAATTTTCAGCTCCGGCTCGGAGCGCCGGTTTTTCCTGTTAACACCGCAGCGGCGCCGGCTCTTAGCTCCGGAATCGGATTCACTTCCAGCTCCAAAAAATTGTCGGTCCAGAGGCAAGAGCTTCGGAGCTAAGAGGCGACGTCGCTTACGTCTCTCTTACGTCGAGGCGTGCAGGAAACTAAACCCACCTCCCCTGAACATGGGTCGACTGTCATGCCTGCCTACAAGCAGTAGTGCCTATAAACACACTTTATAAAGTCAGGCAACACTAACCAGGCTTCGTGTGATTCTGTTTATTTGTTCCTTACTTTGACCATCCGTTCACTGTTATCGATCATTGTGGAGAGAGGCAGACGTGTCGTTTTGTATTATTGCAGCTATCGGATGCAAGTAGTCAGTTTAGCTTCAGTTGCTATGCCAACATCACCCGAAACTTTCATAACAGCGTTGTGATACCAAACAGTGTCAATTCAGACTGACACACATTCACTTAGGCTAAGGGGAGCTGGGGATATGCATCAGTTGCTTGTGTGAGTTGGACAGTGAATACTTTAGAGCGGCCGCTGCAGTGCGAGCTAACCGGGAGCTAACGGGAGAATACACTCCCGTGAAAGAGCAGCCAGCACTGCAGCGGTCGGTAAATGCTGCAGAAACACATTAATAAACAATGAACCACGGCACTCTGGAGTAGCATAAGGTTGGAGAAGTCGTTATTCAATTTATTCTGGCTTCGTGTGATTAAAAGCAACACGATCATCGTTGTTGTTGTTGTGAGCGCCGTAATGGCTGCCGTTGGGGAGCAAATCAGCGATGTAAACGGTGACGTCATGACGCAGCTCTGGGTAGCTATAACTACTTGCTAACGGTTTAGCTTATCCGCGCGATTCAAAGTAACGTCAACTTAGCTGTAATTTATGCTTTGCTTACATGTTCGCATAGCTTGTAAGTTTACTGACAGGTACATACCTTGTTCACCTGGCTCCGGTGGTGGCTCTGGGGTTGTTGTGTGAGCCACCACTTGAGAAGTGCCGTCTTTTTTTATTAAAGAAATGTCTAATGTCCATCTTCAGAATCTCCGCGTCCGGGGCTGACAGTTTAAACATTGTCACAGAGGAGAGGTACGTACCTGTCAGCCAATAACACACGTTTATTTCCATGCAACTCTCTGATTGGTCTGGTGGTGTCGTCTTGCCTCTGTGTTGCATTCACTGAACATGGGAAATTACAACTCTGCCGTCCGTCCTCTAGGTAAAGTAGGTTAATGTATTATATTATGGAGGGAGAATTTGTCCGAGGCTAAAGAAAAAACATCCGGGGCGACACCCATGGTTCTCATTGTTTAAAAGTGTGTGTTCTGGTTCTGGTGTGAAATAAAGCACAATAATTACATTTAAGACAAGTATCGAAAAATAATCGGAATCGCAATTCTTGACTTGGTATTGAAACCAAAATGTTGGTATCGTGACAACACTAGCTACTCCTGACAGTTAAACCTGATATTTAGTAGGTCTGTTAAGTATCGAATGCTGATAATTCTGACGTAATTTGGCCAATCAAAGTTGTTTGGGCTTGGATAAAATCGCTCCGTTACTTTCGTCACGCGTTACTTTCGTCACGCGTTACTTTAGTCACGCGTTACTTTCGTCACGCGTTACTTTCGTCACGCGTTACTTTCGTCCCGCGTTACTTTCGTCCCGCGTTACTTTCGTCCCGGCTCTCCCTACGTGTGTATGTGTGGTGTCAGGTGTCAGTATGAGAGGATGACAGCACCTCTAATTTTGATGTGGCCCAAGAACCAATCACAATATACCTGAACCAATCACCTTTGAGGGGGGGGGGAGAAACCTATCGTTGATTAAACACTATCCAGGGGCTATCCCGCCAACGGAGCCCCGCGCCCCCCACCCCCCCCCCTAGAATTCAAGGTTTAAAAAAATATATATATATAGCACCAAATTGCTAATAATCTATAACTGCTGTCACTTTTCACATTGAACATGTGCTCTTTTATTAAATAAACTAAACGCTTTCATCTTAAGTTGTGGGTTTAGTATTTTTGACCCTAAGAAACCCTGATGCATTAATCAATAACAATAGACCACAGCTCTTCTCTCTGCTCCATAGGTTTTAAAACATATATCCCAATGCCACAAAAATGCATCAGTGACGTGGTCGAAATCTGGTCTCCAGAAAACAAAAAACTGAAACAAGCGGTATCAGTGTGACAGTAAAGTTTACTTAAGTGCCTTTAGTAACAAACACTTCGTAACTGTAAGTAGAAGCTACTTGAAATATACGTTGTTCCATACTTAGGTTTTCTGAGTGCAATGTATTACCCGTGTTTTCAGTGTGTACGGGTTCCGGCTGCAGCAAGTAATTGGATTTACTGGAAAATGTAGTTTGAATTGTTGAATTATGTAGTGTATGGATTGTTGACAACCAGCAGAAGACGCCCTTGCGGAAAAAAAAGGTAAAAAATCAATAGAGATACCAAGGACACACAAAGTAATGCATTTATTCCATACTGCTACCAACTCTGCAATATTACAGACCTCCCTCTCCCCCCCCAACTGTGATGTGATCGCGAACAAACCACCACATCCATCTTTGTCATACACTGACTGCCATGTTAATGGCCTAAACACACACACACCAGCAAACATTATCCGTCTTACTTTTTTCCATTTCATTTCACACTGTATCTTTTTAATTCAAAGATATATACCACACACACACACACACACACTCTTGAGGGTCAGGCTACCATTTTGCTGTCACCCCACCATGAGAGACGGATCAGTATCTTTACAACTTTAAATTACTGCCGGTTCTCAAAGGGAACATTTGGTTTGAGAGTGGGTGTACTGCAGATAAAACTTGATAAGTATATACACTGTAAGGCCTATTTTCATATAAATGTTTACTGAGATATATATATATATATTGCCTTTGCTTGCTTTACATACAATATCTCCTTGAACAATTAAAGGTGGGGTAGGTAAGTTTGAGAAACCGGCTCGAGATACACTTTTTGTTATATTCCATGGAATGCTCTTAACATCCCGATAGCAATGAATATCTGAAGAGCTTTGACAAAAAATCTGTAGAAGACGTGATACTGTAAAAAGTACAACCAATCCGATGGCCTACCTGCCTGTCAGCCTTCCATCTGTGCACAAACTTATCTCGTGCCCTCATGTGCGCGTTCGTGTGTGTTGGAGGAGGGGCTCTGTACGGAAGAAACAGATTTTTTTCCGGTTGTGTATTTTCAAATTCTAGCGCAAATTACCTACCCCACCTTTAACTACTGTTTAATGGTGTTCATCTCGTCAAGCGCAAAATGGTACGATTCCAACACCGGGCCCGCCCTCTTTTCATTACGGGAAACGTTAGGCTTTTTGGTTGTTTGTGAGTGTTCGGCTTTTACGTACAACCGTGAATTATCTGCATAGAAATGTAAAGAATGTCCTCGAACCTATAGAACCATATAGGTTACACTGTATAACAGTACCATGAGAGCATTAACTAAATTGAGATCGACAGGTCTTTATACGTAACATATCGTCAAAATACGTGGTTTAAATTGTGAAACAGAGGCAGTTTGGTTAGGTCAGTAGTTCTCAAAATGTTCTGTCCGCCCCTGTTAGAAATTAAAATCAATGTTTTGAGTGCATAGTGCACCTTAAACATACAGTCAGTTTAAATGCTGTTTTATACTGAAAAACCAGAAGTTCTTGTGCACAACCAGTTGTTAAGCTTTTATTCTGAAAATCCTTCATCTCCGGTTAGCATGAGGCTAATATACCATTTCCTATAGAGGTGAATTTAGCAGCGATATGATGTTGCACAGCGAAACCTACTGACTTCAACACTACAACTATAGACGTCGAGATATTATTATTGTTGGATAAGGTACAGTTTATTTGATTACGTTATTGTTTACAGACGTGGGTAGCATGAGACAACATTCGGACCGACCGGAAACCAAACTGCCGTGAAGTATTTCCTGTATTTTTAGGAGTATTGATTACAGCGTTTAGATTGTGTTAAATGAAAAGTCATGAAAGAGTTAAGGAGGAGAAAAGGCGTGTTTAGATATATATTGAATGTACAATGTCTGAATCCTCCGATATGCGTAACAACGGACATTGAAATGTGGAGAGTCGGCCTGCAGGGAGGAGCCAGCAGAGGATATATAAACGGCACGACCTGAGGGGACGGCCTCTTTCTCCGCTAGCGAGAGCGAGAGATCACAGCTGTATTTCTGTTCGGACAATATCCTGCTTGTGACATTACCACGCTTTTTATTAATTAAAGTACCAATTTGAACCTTCTCAGAGACTCCATTTAGTCTCCTTTTTAAACTTCTGTCCTGGACGCTAGAATAATCACACACAGATAACATCCCCCTTTGAAGAAAAAAAAAGCCGGCCCCTGATAACTGTGTTCGTTATTCTCGCGTCCAGGAGAGAAGCTTTAAAAAGGAGACTAAGTGGAGTCTCTGAGAAGTTTCAAATGGGTACTTTAATTAATAAAAAAAGGCGCGGTTATGTTATGAAAATGTTCAAAAACTTCACATGTGTGCTAACCGTGCAGCCGTGAAGACATATACGGGACAGTTTTGAGATTTCTTCAAACGCCGTTGCCATGGCAACACAATGCTGGTCCATGCCTCAACAGCTCTACACCAAATCTGAGCTCTCACCAAATGTCGTTTCCATGGATGCGTATCCCTCGCCGTAAAACACGATGTCGCTATAACTCCTATGAAAATGTTCAAAAAGTGCTCCAACAGTCCAGCTGTGACGACATCTACGTGAGAGTTTTGAGATGTATTCAAATGAAACACGGTTTTCTCGTAACGATGCAGCCATCAACGCATCTAAGCGTATTATGGGATGTCATCAAATGCCTGTCAGAGTTGCTTTCTCACTCACCTATTTTCTGCATTAACTTTCCTTAGTCACCTGGTAGTCACACCCTGTCTCTCTCTCACTCTGTTGCACCCATCAGCTCCATTAGTATTTAGGCCCACTTCACTTTCACCTCAGTGCCAGATCGTACTTTGCAGCATGCCAGTCTTTCCCGCATTACCCTCCAGATTGCTCTCCCGGTTTCGACCCTGCCTGTCCCTGACCAGCCTGCCTCGCCTGCTCCCTGACCAGTTCTGTACCTGCGACTCCCGTCCTGCTTTCTCCTGGAACCCTCGCCTGTCCCCGACCAGCCCTTTGCCTACTATCTGCCGTGTTGTCTTCTACCAGCCTATTGCCATCAATAAAGCTGGTTACCGACTATCCCTGGTTTCCCGTGTTCTGCATTTTGGTCCTCAGCTCGTCCGTGACAATGCCGTTGCCATGGTGACAGATCATTCGCCATCAAGTTAGTTCAAAAGTTTGCAGTTCAAATATTCTGCTGCTTTTCCAAGCCTTTTTACTTTCTTTTCTCATCACACATTCAAGCCCCCAGTGTTCACGTATCATTTCAATCTAAATTCTTCACTTTCTTCTTTCACATTGTAATTCAGCATCAGCTTTTCAGCATAAAGCATTCCCACAAGCAATTTCTTCAGGAATTGCATTCTCTAGTTTCTACTACTGTAGGTTAAGGTTGATATAAAAAGGTTCACAGAAATGTTGTCTGACAATTGGACGCAATTTTAAGTTAGCTGTTTCGTTGTGGTGAACGGAGATTTCCATGGACTTTTTCTGCCAGGGACATATTTGTCGCACCAATGCCATTTTCAGACGACAAGGAGGCCGCTCAAGATGCTGGTAGAAGTCAATAGTTTCTACTTGGAGTCGAATCAAGAGTTTTTGTTCTGTAAATGCACTAGTATAATTTGTGAAGCTGTGTTAATTGAATTCAGGGTTGTTACTGACTCTGAGAATGTAGCTAGCATTCTAGCTCGGTTGATGATGTTCCTTATCTAAATCCCTCCTTCTAAGATTCAATTTGTCGAAAGGTTTCTGGTGGTAAACAGCTGTCATAGATCAGTACATTCATGATGTATTTTCATAGGCTGACCCGGAAGTAAGCATCATATCGTTAGCCTAATAGCATAATTGCCCAAGTCATTTTTTGGCCAAATTGTGATATCTGCCTAACTTTTCTCTCCTACCACTGCTGCATCACCCTGCCTTATTGCCTATGTCCTCAGCCATCAGAACGCACGTTAGAGTCCAAAATCACTATCTGCCTAAGTCATCTCTTTGACTTAGGCATTTTTGACGCTACATACAAAGATGGCGGACCGCATGAGACAGAGGGCTCTGTTGACCACAAGTGAAGCATTAGCTCTTCTTTTTGATTCATCTGGTGAGCTAGTTCATATTTCTTCAACTTTCTAGACACTAAATGTACTTTCAGTCAATCAAAGGGATTAGGAACTGTGTGTTTAAATGTTTAATCACATTTCTGCGACAAGGTATGATGAAGTAGCAACACTCAGCAACTTTATTTTCTTCTGTTTCAGGGTCAGGAAATGAACTTGGTACCAATTTAGAGAAGGACTCAGAGAAGGATTTAGATGACAGTAGATGTGAGAAAGAAGGAAATGACAGACACCGGGCAACGGATTGAAGAAGAAACAGCCGATGAAGCCTCCAGAGCTGATTCTGATCCTGATTCATGGTCAGAAAGTGAACACGATGACTCTGTCTTGGATGAGGACTATAGGCCTAAGAAAGATGACCTCCCAGATGATGATAGTGATGCAGACACGGCTCAACATAGTGAAGAAGAGGCTGCACTTGAAGCTCCCGCTGTTAAACGTCATAAGCGTCCAAGGTCACATATGT
Source organism: Champsocephalus esox (assembly GCA_036324585.1). NCBI lineage: Eukaryota > Metazoa > Chordata > Actinopteri > Perciformes > Channichthyidae > Champsocephalus > Champsocephalus esox. The sequence goes on from CM070498.1 coordinate 43,552,404, forward strand.
GGAAGCGACAGGTGATAAAAGAGAAGCGCCTTAAGGGGGAGAATTACAAGAACGCAACGGGACAGGAGAGGCAGCCAAAGACCATGGGCCCACCCTGCACATCACAGCACCGCTTAAGGTCGGAGAAACGAAGTTGTGAACTGCTGAGTGAAGAAGAGAGAACGGATATCTTCAACAATTTCTGGTCCATGCCCTCCTGGGAGACACGCAAGCTGTATATCCAGACTTTAGTGGAAAATGTGCCTATAAAGCAGAAGAAAGGTGGTGTTGCATCAAGGAGAAAAACGTCCCTATCATACCACCTGCAACTGGCAGATAGATGTAAACTACCTGTGTGTAAGATTATTTTCTGTTCAACCCTTGGCATTGCCCCCAGAACCATTGGATCATGGTTAACTGTGGACATGAAAACAAAAACTGATCCGCCCAAACCCAAGATCAATAAGACTGGTCCACATATGCCCATATCAGATGCTGACCAGACCTTCCTGAAAGAATGGCTATCTGGGCTGCCTACTGTTCCATCCCATTACTGCCGTCAGGTTCCCTCTTATCAGGATAAGAAGTTTGTGGAGCCGGGAACAGTTCTAAGTGACCTTCACAAGGAATACCAGAAAGCTGCTGGTAAAAGTGGAGCACGTGTTGTGAGTGAGACATATTTCCGAAAAGTGTTCAGTGAGCAGAAATACTCTGTGTTCGTACCAAAAAAAGACCAGTGTGATGTATGTACCGACGCCAAGGTGGGAAATATAGATCAGGATACCCTTACTACTCACATGAAATTAAAGGCTCAATCTCAAGCTGAAAAAGCTAAGGATAAACAGGAATCCAGTGACAAGGTCTCAGTGTGGACAATGGACCTTCAAAGCGTTCTTCTGTGTCCCAAGACAAAAGCTAGAAAGATGTATTACAAAACTAAATTACAGATGCACAACTTTACTTGCTTCAACCTGGGTAACAAAGATGGGTTTTGTTACGCCTGGGAGGAGCATGAGGGCTCCCTCAGCAGCGAGGTGTTTGCCCATCTGCAGTACAAGCACTTTGAGTCAGTCCTAGATGCCAACCGAAACATCGAAAAGGTCATAATCTGGAGTGATGGCTGCGGCTATCAAAATCGATGTTGTACCATCACAAATGCGTACCTAGATCTGGCCATGAAGCATGGTGTCACCATAGAACAAAAGTTTCTGGTTGCAGGGCACACACAAATGGAGTGTGACTCCATGCATAGCCTCATTGAACGGCGTACCATCAAAGATATTCACACTCCACGTGATTACATTGTCATCTTTGAGACTGCACGTTTGCACCCATCCCCATACAAGGTGACCCAGCTATACCACAGTGACTTCATGAAGTTATCTTGGGCCTATGTCACCAAAATTCGACCAGGCAGAAAAGTTGGCGACCCCACAGTCCATGACCTTCGGGCTCTCCAGTACTTGGCAGATGGTCGAATCCGGCACAAGTTGGATTTTGAGTCTGACTGGGAGGACCTACCTCAGCGACTCAGCATCCCTGAAGAACCGGTCCACTGGGTCCCACTCTTTCCTGCCCAATTGCCAATTACTCTCAGGAAATACAATGACTTGCAGGCAATGAAACCAGTACTACCAAGAGTGGCCCACCAGTACTACGACAACCTCCCTCATCAATAGAAAACGAGTTCACACAGCACCTGAGTAGGATTTGGTTAAGGTTAAACAAGTAGAACAACTTGGTTAAGGTCAGAGAGGTAACACAACTTGGTTATATTTAGGACAGTAAAACTACTTTTCTATGTTATGTTTGTATAAATGTGTAAGAAAAATGTGTATGAAAAATTAAAGTTTCAAACATTCACGAGTGGGGTATTTATAAAATATTTGTAGTCATACCAAAACGTGAAAATATCCTAAACTTCTATTAACTACAGACCCTATGTCAGGCTTCTAACCAAAAACATGTAAAACCCGTTGACTAAGAGACGAGGGAAAGGGAAGTGGTAAAACGCTAACTCACTTCCGGGTTTCAGGACTCATTCCTGTCCGTGAGCACCCCCTGGTGGTCTGTGAGTATATTGGCAACATTTCACATTTGAAATAAATAAATACAATTAAGTTTCCCGCACTCTCACGGGAATATCTCCGCAATGGAGCGAGCTTAAGTTTCACTTTCGATTGCATGATATAGCCCAGTGCATCACACATGTCACCACTTGTGTGTACCATCTTCAGGCGATTTGTAATCTGATCTAGAAAAAAATGTGATTTTGGATATTTGTGGAGTTCGGTGTTCCGCGAGTATTTTTTTATTGGTTAAGTGATCTTTGGTTTGAGAAACGCTGCTATAATGGGACGACAAATTAATATCACAGATATGGATTTAAGGTTCTAGACCCAGGTTGTTGATCCATCACGTGAAAATCGAGAGAGATAGAGCCATGAACATAACATTTGCCTTAGCTATTTCTTTTAACCTAAAATGAATATTGTTAGATACTAGGACTTATTGATGTCACGGCTTCTTATTATCTATAACATACATATAATGCAAGTCTGTGAATTGTATAAAAGCACTGGTTATTAGTTGCAACGGTGAAACGCATTCAGCAGCGCTGCTTATCCTTCAGATCCGGGTGTCAAATCGTGAAATATACCACGCAGAGATGTCCTTACCACCGTAAATTAGACTTTAGATAGCCCTTAAAATGTACCAAAACATTCCTCTACCAAGACACACTGGTTTTACGGCACCACTTTGTCTCGGAGAGTTGATGTGTTCAGTGCGTTGATGTATGGACTGTGGGGAGCTCTGCTCGGGTTCATTACTATGACTTATACTTTGAAAAGATTCGTCCTCTGCTCTAATGGATACTCCACTTGAATTACACTCCCGAGCTCAGGAGTGTGCGTGTTTGAGCAAAGAAGAACTTATCTGCACTGAAGCTGGGCTGACAGGTGTGTGTGGCTGTATGAAACATAAACTGCCATGGTGACAAATTGGTTATGCCTGTGTGTGCATCGATGCAGCTGTTTAAGTACGTGTGTGAGATTTTGTTGGTTGGGTTTGTCTGACAGGAATAAATTCTGCTCGCTACATAATCAAGCCGTGTTCGTACGGCGCATGGGTGTCCGTGAAGATGGAATGAATGAAAAAGCATTTTCATTTACTGTAAAATAATTAAATGTACAATACATGTGGGACAGAAAAATTACATTAAATAGTAGCAAAAAGCAACAATAAAATGTTTGTAACCAAATACTAGATGGAATTTTCTTTATTTTAATGTTTCAGTGCCCAACCTTATGACAGTTGCAGTGGTCTGATATTATATTACAAAATAACAATTTCGGTCGGGGGCGGTCGTGGCGAAGTCGTGGGTTGAATGCAGAGAAACCATTTCCCCACGAGGGATTAATAAAAGTCCATCTTATAACAGAAGATTTTCTTAAACACAACTGAACATTTTCATAATCTTCTATCCAAAAGAATTCCACTTTAATAGAGCTATTTCTATTTATTGAAAATGATGTTCTCTTGTATTCCACGGTAAAACAAGGAGTCAATGGAGTGGTGCAGTGAGGACGTATTTTTGTCGGCCGACCAAGAAGCGAACAACTCGACTCCCTCGACGAAAAACAACATGATTTTGTATTTTGGTATATTGAGGAAAGTAACCTTTGTGGCAAACGATGATACGTATCACGTTTTGTTCAGCTCAAATATCTCCACAGCTTAACCCCACTTTGTGATTTTTTAAATGGAACCTCGGAAGTAAAAACTAACGTAGCGCTATACCGTGAATCAGTGCTGTGGTTAACACAGAACATTGACTTCCAGACGAGGGATTAATGCAGCACGTTTCAGCTAGCCCAAAGAACAAAAACTAATATTCTCTCATCAGAAATATTTGATATGCTTTACATAATGAGTGCTTTCAAAGTTCAAGTCTATTTATTTAATTTTATTTTATTGATCTTCAGTTTACAAAAAATTACATAGGACGAAGACATAAGCCAAAAGCAATACATATATACACAGGACAACTACTTTACATTAAAGAAAAGTAGCAACACTAAATTAAATTGGTACGTACCACAATGGCACTCTAATACATCGGCAATCATCGAGTTTTCCAGCAATAGGACCGTATTTCTAAAGAGGATATCAGTCATTTACATGTTACCGTATTGTAGTACATTATAGAATTATCGCATTATCCTGCCCCAGTTTCGTTCAGAAATTGAGATCGGTCGTTGTTCTTGGTGTACTCTATAAAACGTCCCCAGATCTTCTGGAACAGTTCTTGTTTGTCTTTAAGAAGTGATTTGTTCTAAAGGCAGACATAAAGAAAGTTCCCTAACCCACTGTGCAATACTAGGTTTGCCCAACAATAAACATATATCTATAAAAACTTGTTTATAACGTTGTATGTTATCAAGTCTCTTTAACAACATTTTCTTGGATTGATAATTATTTGTTCTGATCACCTCTGCCGCCAATTTAAATGTATCCATGGCGGTCGCTAATAAGATATTTTTCCTGCAGGCATTGATAAATCTAGATCTAGTTGCGTTTTAAGGACACTGAAATTCAAAGTTGTGAACAATGAAACTACTTTTTTATCGTTGTGGACTGAGCGGTCCACAACGATGTAGCTGTAGGTATAGTGTATTTCTGATTTAGGAGTCAGAAGCTAACTGTGATGGTAATAGAGCATAAGGGCTTGATTCCTGTACAATGTAAATGCTTTTAAAGTGTAGGTACAATGTTTTCGAGGGGGGCTTCCGGCTCTGAATAATGTATCTCTATTGTGAGCATCAGGGAGACGGTTGAAACTAGACTGCAATCTATTTGGGTGCACCATCATTAAAATCACATCAAAGCATCGGCAAACGACTAAAGCTAGAAAAAAAGTAAACGTTTGTTGTTGATCATTCCCTCCATTGAATTCCTCCTGCAGAAACCAAACAGGACACCAATTACTGGGATGCCATTAGTACGGAGATGCTTCTCGCAGTGAATTAGATACTGAAACACATACTGAAAATAGTTTTGACTGAGGAATAAATAATGTATGGGCATAGCCTGTAACACATGAGCTTAGTATTAATAGTGTATTAACTAAACGGCAAGAAGACTGATGCACGCGAGTATTAGACAGGAAGTATGTTTTCTTTTGTGGTATATCATAGACGTCAAAGTATTTATTTGAAACGCGGACACATGGGTGAAGAGTTGCCTGTATAAATGACCAGATTCAACCAATACAAGACTATTATGGAGCTTTGGGGATAAAGGTACATCTCAACCAATAAGCATAGCCACATTTTCAACAAAAATATATAATTATATATGTAAGTATAATGCTTTAAACAGGCTGTGTATGCATTTGAAATTGAATATTAAACCCTTCTGCTAACATGCAAATTTATCTCACCAGCCTGGCAGCGGCTGTCGATACACCCGCAGGAGAAGAATGAAACGTATCCTTTCATGAGCAGATGGGAGATTGAGTCACCCCCACTTTACCAGAGTTTGTGTTTAACTGCTCAGGGACGGCAGATGGAACTTAGCTCCACGTGGTGAAAAGCTTCACTTGGTGGGTTTTTGTCCCCGAGAAATAACTGTAATAGAAAAACATTAATACATAATGATACTTTCTCTTTTACTTGGAAGCATGTTTCATTTGTAAGCCAACTGTTCAAGATGTGAACAAATTTAATCTATAATTGATGTACCTTATTCATATTGTTGGGTGTTAGAGGCTCAAGTTAAAGCAGGGTCTATGCAGGAATCCTGAAGTCAAATTTAAGACCTTTTTTAAGACCCTTTCCATACATTTTAAGACCTCATCGCCACTAGAGTTCTAACCGGTTACCTTGGCGACACACTTTACCTCACATTTACTATATTGATTGTAAGATAGCACAACTAAACAGAGTGCAGACAGACTACTGAAGCCTCCTCTCCACATTCAACCTCTCTGTGAAGGTCAGGTGCGCGTCTATCGTTTTTCCAACCCAGTTTAGATCCCAATTCCGCATTACGCAAGCATCGACGCGGCGTTACGTCACAGCATCAAGCCGGCGTTACATCCCTACGGTTACATCACTGCCTCACGCGGCACACCCGCGAAATACCATCCTTTTAAACGCCGCATAATATACAATATAATAATGCTTCTTTATCAATATGACTGACGACCACACTTATGCAGTGCTGAGGTAATTCATCATTTAATATTAATTCCTGATGGATATAAGAGGGATACAATAGCAAACATCTGTATTTAGCAAATATAATGTTTCATTTTTTTTTGTCATGTAACATATTAACGTTTTGACCTTCTGTTTAGGATGTAAAGGTATCTATTTAATATTTTATAATATATAAATGTCTATTTTGTTATATAATACAACATATAACATTCGACATTAATAACATATTAACGTTTTGCCATGTAAAAATTAAATGTTGGGACATTTATAAAAATATATTCCTTTACATAAAAGTGCTTTCCAGAGGTGTAAGAAGTGATAAGATCTTGAGTAAAGGTACAAGTACGAGAGTGTAGAAATACTCAAGTATAAGTCCTAAAGTACTAGCATCAGAATAGTACCTGAATAACTATTTTTTTTGCTTTCATTTCAGACCTCGTGTTTTAGTCTGCTCTGGAGGCACACAGAACAATATGGAATACCCGCAGTTGAAGATATCTCTCAATACTATGATGAACATCAAATTACATTGGATGTGTTTGCTCATATCAATGCCTCACCTACACATACAGATGTAGCATTCCAGATCAGACTCAAATGGGTGTGTCCCAGTCAAAAGCCCAGCGGATGCCAGTGGCTGGGGGTGTTGCCAAATTGCTAGAGGGCGTTGCCCAATTTCCCCATTTGTTCAATTATAGGATTTAACCATGAGATGGCGCTTCATTCACAAAATACACAATGGGCGTTGTAGAAACATCAATATTTTAGATCAAATAAAGTATATAGTTTGCTTTATGCAGTATATTTCCTGTAATATTGTACAGTAGATTGAAGTAAATCAACTTATACATTAAGATAAGATAAGATGGACCTTTATTAATCCCGTGGTGAAATTCAGTAGTTCAAACAGCAACAGGGTGAGAGTGAAAATCAGGACAGCACAGATTCACACAGATTAAAAAGAAAAGTCTGAAACGAAGCGCTACATCTGTAGATAGAGGGTGTCGTCATTCTGATCAATCTGTGCTATTTCTACTGTAGGCTATTTTTATTATACGTACAGCACTTTGGCTCGACCAAAAATCGTTTAGAAATGTGCTATATAAATAAAACTTGATTTGATTACACATCATCATCATCTAAACTATACCACTTAATAACAGACTTATTGTCCAGATAAAAGACAAGGCATTACAAAGAATAACATGCAAGCACATGAAATACATTTAAAGAGAATATAAACATTTTAGCATAACTATACCAATGTTTTAGGATTTTGAGGGTTGGATTTTATATTTCTCAGACTTTTTAAGCCTGCCAGTATAATGTGTATTCTACTCTAGTTCTAAGTAAAGTCAGTACATTTTAAAACTCATGGTCCTCTGTAGATCTTCAGATCATAGCACAACTCTTACTGGTATTCTGAGCTGACACAGTATTATGTGTGTGGATTTTAATTAATAGTTGTCTGTTTCCTTGTAGGGTTGGCTACCCGGTGAGTTCAGATACCACGCGTGCCAGTATGAAGAGGTGGTTTCACTGGGAGCCCTGAGGCTGGATGTCCACACTGTGGAACAGGTCAAGGAGTGGGTACACAAGATGAAGGGGTCGTCAGGGGTGACATGGAGGGTGGATGATACCCGACCCAGGTTGGGGAAGCGGGTGCTTTTCAAAGTAAGTGTTGTCTTGTTGATATTTCTTGAAGTTACCTTTTAATGATCCTTTTTACTTTAATAATAATAATAATTTCAATTTATATAGCGCCTTTCACGAAACCCAAGGACACTTTTATATTGATTTATGTTATAGGACCGAAGACCCACACATGCCTGACCTACCATTTAAGGTTATCCTAATAAACAGGCACAACCACGATCTTTTTGTTGCGGACGCCATCCGCCACCGAGATGTTGGGGAAAAGGCAAACGGCATACTCACAGGGCTCTTTGAAATTGGCCACACTCCAACATCTGCACTGGCGGTCCTGAAACACGACCTCCAAATGGAGTATGGGCAGCGATATGTGTACGTGTCGGCCAACAGGGAGATTGCCCGACCTGCCTTATGTACAGAGGTGGGTATCACATCTGGAAACATGTTCAAGATACCTACTACCCACTATATAAATAACAATGCAATAACAACTATGATGTATTCAGTGAATACAAATACGCTTTTCTACTTGCATGTAAGTGACACCCATACCAACAAAAAAACGATATGTTAAGACTTTTCTCGTTCTTAATATAGACTATATTTAGGGTCGATATGTGTTGACCTTACTTTAAAATAGCAGATCTCTGTGACCGGATATAGTTTGGCTTAGACCCCGGCCCCACGAGGACGCAGACAGTAAAACGCAAACGCAAAAAAGTCTTCCGTTCACACGCATTCGATTCATTAACGCGTCCGATCACACTAGACCGCTGGAAATGCTGGAAACGCTGTAGTACATATGCCAGGCCTGTAAGTGGCGCTGCTGCCGCCACAAAATACACCAAAAGCAGCGAAGAAGACCCCGGAGCATGGTTGTCATGGTTACCCCTCTGTTTATTCTCCGCGGTGGACGGCATGTTCTAACCAGGGGGAGGGCCCAGAGCCGCCTTGAGGGGGTTTCCCGACATGTTGTTTCAGTAAATTAAAGGGTGTTTCATGTTGTCGTTGCTGTGGACCTTCTTAATACCTTGGAAGATGCCGTTTAATAGCCTTCATTTTTTCTAAATTGATTTATCAACTTTTAATACTTTTTAAGACCCCGCGGACACAAGCTGTCATTTGGGTGCTACACAAACTGAATTCCAAATGACCACAGACCCTTATGTGAAGTTTTATTTCTATTTAAAGAGCTTAATATATGTAAAAACAGACACAGGGTTTTCACACAGGAGATATTCGTGTCCTGCTGTTCGGTCTCATGTGATATCAAAATGTCACCGTTCAGTCGTTCTAAGTTACCTTCATATTACATTTAGGTCATATGGATCGCTTTTATCCAAAGGAATTTACATACACTTCAATACTGTATACATGCCTACAGGAGCGATTTAGAGGTAGGTATCTTGTCCAAAGACACTTATAATCGACATTATTGGTAGGCGCCCATTTACCTTCTTAGCTACAGTCGAACACATTTTAAAGGGGACCTATCATGCAAAATGCACTCTTGTACGTCTTGTCTGGAGACGCTGTAGTACATATGCCAGGCCTGTAAGTGGCGCTGTAGTCTGCCACAAAAGCAGCGAAGAAGACTTCCCTTGCATGGTTGCCCTTCTGTTTATTCTCCGCTGTGGCTCTTTCTCTCCCTCCCCGAGGTGAGCCTTTGCGCCTGCTTTAAAACAAATGGATAATGACTCTATATAATCATGTAAGGGATAATGTGCAGCGACGCGGTCATTATGCGGAAAAGAACACCGACAGGCTGACCAGGAGCCCGACCCCAAAGACTGCTGGGTGAATGGATACAACCCTTACCTCCTCGATGCCTGGGGCGCCAATATGGATATACAGTTCATTCTCAACGCTTACTCCTGCATCATGTATATGTGCAGCTACATAAGCAACGCCGAACATGGTTTGAGTGAATACCTCAAGACAGTAATAAAAAACCTGTAGGATTGTCTATGGCCAAAATGTTCTTCCCCTGCTGAATGAGATGGGATTCGTCCAGAGGAGAACAAAAGGTAAACCCGCCGTCATCAAATATCTCCGCTTTTCACAGGAAAAGTTTCCTGAGGAATTTCACGGCACATTGCTCAAACTTCACCTGCCTTATCGGTCAGAGTCCCAGCTGAAAAGCATCAACTTCCCTACCTACAAGTCCTTTCACGACTACGCCGGTGTTCAGCTACCAGGTTCCCAGTACCCTAAGGCAGTGTCTCCCACCGCTCTGCTGTCTGTTAACGTTGTTAAGAGTGGTGGGGGCGGGGAGGGAGCGAATCCACAGCTTGAGCAGCTGTCAACTCAACATTGTAAATAGCCAACCAAAAACGATCGCCGGTTCATCTTGTTTTTGGCGTGAGAATAGTTTGGGCAGCTTGAGAGTGAGAGCATGTGTCAGGCGCCAGATGCGTGAGAGTTGGCAACCCTGCTATATACCTCTTTGATAAAGTAGTTGCTACAATATAACCAGGGGTGCACATAACGGAGCGTCCACACTACAGCTTCAAAAAAAGCTTGGAGCTGGGCGTGTCTGGAGCTTGGGAATTGTATTCAAGCAACGCGACCAACAACCAATCACATGAATCTCCCGCCCCCGACACACAAAGCAAAAACCCCCGGGGATTTTATGGGAGCAATATATATATAAACTCCCCAAACAGGCGAAACCCTACCAGTTCCCCCACTGTCTCTGCCACCTCCCTCCATGCTGGTTCATCCGGTTTGTGTCCCGGGAGGTGAAGAGGGTCTGGTCATACAAAACCGGGTGATTGCTACGGCGATAGTTAGTTTCTCCTCCGACTGTTTTTTAAATATAGAAATGAACGGCGGGATATCTCTCCCAGCTTAGACGCGGTTTGATTGGCTACGGCTTCAGCTGTCAGATTTTCCGAAACGGGATTTGATTGGCTGGCGCTGGCTACTCCGGCGGAGATGGACCGCTCTGCTACCCACAATTCAGTTCGGCGAAAAAGCGAGGCTATGTGACGTCACCCCATTGAAAGTGAATGGGCAGATTGGAGCTTTCGACGCTGTAGTGTAGACGGGCCGTAACTGGTACGCATGCGCGGCAAAAATCTGAATTGCGTAACTTCACTACGCGCCTTTGGGAACCTCAAAACATATAAACAAAACCCATATTTCATCTACACATTTCTTGTCAACAGTCAATGGAGTAAACTACAAGACATGTAAAAAAAACAAAAGACATGAAGCAGCTACGTTGCCGTTTCGCTCCCTGCAAAAAATCTTCTGACTTTCTGTGACTGACTGAACTGGATGCTGGCCGAGCCGCGCAGGACATGACCTAGGGACCTGTGAAGCTTACAGGAGGCAGAGGATAGATCACCGGACGACAGACGGGGTTAACGTCGGTATGAACAACAGAATGGTGCCAACACTCCGCCAGCTGGCTGCAGTGGGAGACTCTCCCTGAGCACACTGGGCCCCGCGCACAATCAGCTGATCACAACGTTCACGCTCTGTGGTCAAGATGCTGCTGTTTTATTTTCAACAAAGTGGAGTGAAACACACAGTTGCAAACTTCCTCAGGGTGTTAATGGAACAGTTTTAAATCAGACAGAAATGGAAGAAGTACTCAGATATTGTACTTGAGTCAAAGTAGAAGTACCAGACTTGTATTGTAACCGAGTAACAATAAAAGTCCTGCATTCAAAATGTTACTCAAGTAAAATTAGAAAAGTATTATCATCAAAATATAGTCACAAAAGTAGTCGTTGTGCAGATTGGTCCATTTCAGAATAATATATATGATATTTCTTGTAATGATTGATCATGAACGTGTTCTCAAAGCTGGTGAAGGTGCAGCTAGTTTTACAAATTAGATCAAAGTACAAATATCTCAAAATTGTACTTCGTAACTTCCCACCTCTGAAATCAGATATGACTTCAAGTCATTTCTTAGTATTTGATCCTTCAACTTGGCCTCGTGAAATGCAAGGACTTCACAGTTTTGGAGAAAGCAAATTGGAGGCTTAAAAAGAGACAGGGAGGTGCATCTTCATCCTCTTCATCATCTAGCATGCAAGAAGTCCAAATGCTGTCTCCTGGTACTCATCCGAGTAACTCACTAAAAAAGTTATGGGCACCCCTGATTATAACAGTTGTTCTCCCCATACTGAAAAGATACAAGATTCCATAAGTAAAAGTGTACCTTGGTCTATAATTCTGTGCAGCAGAAAAATGCATATTAAACAATGAGAATAACGTTAACCTCAATAATCTGTTCAAGCTAATACACCACTAAAACAATGTCATTATTTGTTTGAGTGAAAATCAAATCCCTTTGTACTATTTTCTACAGTCACAATAGTGTAATAGCACTATTAAAGGTGACATAATTGTCTTGCCCAGGGACACAACAACATGCTGACTGCAGTGGGACTCGAACTGGCTATCCCCTGATTCAAAGCCCATATTAAGTACATAATAATACTTAATGATGCGCATTAAACCACACAGACAACCCTTGGCAGCGTTTTTGTCTCGTACTGCAATTCTGTCCCACTCTCTTAAAAATGTGCAGCCAACAAAGACTTACAATGTCAGGCCAAAACAAAAGAAGTCCATGCTCCCGTGACAACGTTTTGTCTAGAAAACAAAAAAAGTTAATTGTACATAATTATCATGCATTCAATTTCAAGACAAAATACATCCAAACCATTATCCACTACATTAACGCTGTAACCTTGCATTCAGCATTAGAAGCATTTAGAGTTAAGACCAGCTGATTGGTTAAAGTGTTAATGAGCTGGAGTGATACAAGGACTTTCTAGATCAGACCGGAGGAAAGGAGGAAAGGTTGGAGAAAGGGAAGGACAAGCCTGACATAATTATAATAAAAAACAAAGTCATTAAGTGTAGTGTTATGCCGTGTTCGTTATTCCCGCGTCCAGGAGAGAAGCTTAAAAAGGAGACTAAATGGAGTCTCTGAGAAGGTTCAACATTGGTACTTTAATTAATAAAAAGCGCGGTAATGTTACAAGCAGGATATTGTTCAGTCAGGAGAGAAAGTCTGCAGCTTCCTCTCCCGGTGATGGCCGTGCAGAAGAGAGCTTCCAAGCATTCGTCTTTCCCGCGTGCTGGCTGTTGGCTCCTCCTCTCTGGGAGCTGTAGTGCTGTAGGGGACTTCCCCCTCGTTCTTCTATGTCCGATATCGCGTTAAACAGAGGATTTCCACATTTTACATTCATTGCTTACTTCCACATGCCTTTTCTCCTCCTCATCTCTTTCATAACTTTATATGTAACACATGTTAATGGCGTCAATAGCCACTTTAATGATACTAATGGGGGCGGTAGTCCGGGATGTTGTCATGACGGATTTTCAGAATAAAAGCTTGGTATTGAGAACTTCCGGGTTTTTCCGGAATAAAATAGCATTTAAACTGACGGTATGTTTAAGGTACATTATGCCATAAAACATTGATTTTAATTTCTAACAGTAGTGACTGGGCTGCCTTGAAGACATTTTAGTATGTATTCTTTAGATACTTCATTGTACTTATTGTAGTTATTGATAATATTATTTTTACATTTCTGTTATGCTTTACGGCATTTCCGGTTTATCACGACATCTGGTTCAGTTACTTCTTGTTAGCGGCAGAAATATCCAGCGCCCAGTTGAAGGCGAAGTCGATAGGGAGTTGGCTTGGCAACTGGAAGGTCACCGGTTCAAGTCCCGGCAAGACCAAGTGCTACCGAGGTGTCCCTGAGCAAGGCACCGTTCAAAATGGCAGCACACTGCTCTTAACACTAGGATGGGTCAAATGCAGAGAAACCATTTCCCCACGGGGATTAATAAAAGTCTATCTTTCTTCTTTAAGCAAATGTTCGTAGTGGCCAAACGGTGGTACTGCAATATGAATATTAAAGTGGTACTGGAACTTGAATTTCCATTATTTAAACAGCGGTGTCCAAACTTTCTTCAAAAAGGGCCGGATTTCATGATGTGAATATGCCCGGCGGCCAAGAGTCCCTTCTGAAATGTTTCAAACATAGAAGTAGCACACGCAAATACACTGTTATATAACAATTTCACTGTCCATTTGTCTTTCTTTTTTATTGGCAATGTAACCAAATAAAAACCCAAGCGTTAACAACTCTAAACACAATTACACAACGATATGGAATACCTTAAACTTCAATGAAATTGATAAATATCTCGACCTCATGTTCATTATAAACAGGAGTTATAAGTAAGTTATAAGTAAGTATAAACTATCATACCATAATGGTAAGTTATGAAAAAAGAGAGTTATTGTTTCAAATTTGAACAAAATGTATTTAAAAACACATGGGAAATACTAAATAGCCTCAACAGGTTAAATTGCATGCCAATTCAAATGTGAATATTTTTATATATTTTAACAAGATTACATGTCTGAAAGTTGCCTGCAGCCACATTGTACCATTGTGAAACAACCTTTAGGAATAAATACGCGAAGAGCCTCGGCATCTTTCATCAAACTTTATTGAGCCATTTCACAAAATAGACTCCCTGCTTGTGGAAGTTCATGAAGCAGTTATTGTCAGCAGTGAAGCACAGGTACGTGACATACTGGGTTGACCCCTCTCGTTCTGTTCTTTTCCTCTGATCTTTAATAACAGATAGTACATTATTAGATGGCTGCACTTAAGGCAAGGCAAGGCAAGGCAAGTTTATTTATAGAGCACTTTTCAACGCAAGGCAATTCAAAGTGCTTTACAAAAAAAATAAAAATGAAAGACATTAAGCATTAAAAAAGAAAAGCTAATCAAATAAACATTAAGAAAAAAAATACATGGATAAAAGTTACAGTGCAGTTTAAGATATGAATAGTTCAAATAAAAGCAGCGACAAAAAGAAAAGTCTTCAGCCTGGATTTGAAAGTAGTCAGAGTCGCAGCGGACCTGCAGGTTTCTGGGAGTTTGTTCCAGATATTTGGAGCATGATAACTGAACGCTGCTTCTCCAGGTTTAGTTCTGACTCTGGGGACAGGAAGCTGACCAGTCCCTGAAGACCTGAGAGATCTGTCTCTGGGGACAGGAAGCTGACCAGTCCCTGAAGACCTGAGAGATCTGTCTCTGGGGACAGGAAGCTGACCAGTCCCTGAAGACCTGAGAGATCTGTCTCTGGGGACAGGAAGCTGACCAGTCCCTGAAGACCTGAGAGATCTGGCTCTGGGGACAGGAAGCTGACCAGTCCCTGAAGACCTGAGAGATCTGTCTCTGGGGACAGAAAGCTGACCAGTCCCTGAAGACCTGAGAGATCTGGATGGTTCATAGTTTAGCAGGAGGTCAGACATGTATTTTGGGCCTAAACCATTCAGTGCTTTATAAACCAGCAGCAGTATTTTGAAATCTATTCTTTGACACACAGGAAGCCAGTGTAAAGACTTCAGAACAGGAGTGATGTGATCCACTTTCTTAGTGTCAGTGAGGACTCGAGCAGCGGCGTTCTGAATCAGCTGCAGGTTCCTAACAGATGTTTTAGTGAGACCTGTGAAGACACCATTGCAGTAGTCGAGTCCACTGAAGATAAAGGCATGGACAAGTTTTTCCAAATCCTGCTGTGATATTAGTCTTTTAATCCTAGATATGTTCTTTAGGTGATAGTAGGCTGATTTAGTAACTGTTTTAATGTGACTGTTGAAACTCAGGTCAGAGTCCATGACTACACCTAGATTTCTGGCTTTATCTGTTGGTTTGAACATTGCAGACTGAAGCTCAGCGCTAACTTTTAAACGTTCTGCCTTGGCTCCAAAAACCATTACCTCAGTTTTATCTTTGTTTAATTGGAGAAAGTTCTGACACATCCAGTCATTGATTTGTTCAATGCACTTACTCAGTGTTTGAATTGGAGCATAGTCTCCTGGTGAAATTGTTACGTAAATGTGTGTGTCATCTGCATAGCTATGGTAACTTATTTTGTTCTTCATTATCTGAGCCAGTGGTAGCATGTAGATGTTAAAGAGAAGAGGCCCCAAGATGGAGCCTTGAGGAACCCCACATGTCATATTTGTCAACTCGGATGTGTATTTACCGATAGAAACAAAGTTGTTTCTGTCCTTTAAGTAGGATTCAAACCAATTTAGAACTGTTTCCGAAAGTCCCACCCAGTTTTCCAGTCGGTCCAGTAATATGCTGTGGTCAACAGTGTCAAACGCAGCACTGAGATCTAATAATACTCACACTGAAGTTCTGCCACTGTCTGTGTTTAAGTGGATGTCGTTAAAGACCTTTACAAGAGCAGTCTCAGTGCTGTGGTTTGGACGAAAGCCTGACTGGAACACATCCAAACAGCCATTTAAATGCAAGAAATTACTCAACTGTTGAAAAACAACTTTTTCAATGACCTTACCTAGAAATGGCAGGTTTGATATGGGCCTGTAATTGTTCATTACTGAAGCATCTAGATTATTCTTTTTTAAGAGCGATTAAATGACTGCAGTTTTCAGGGCCTGTACAAAAATACCTGAGTGAAGAGATTTGTTTACTATATGAAGTAGTTCTGAGGCCATGCAAGGCAAAACATCTTTGAAAAATCCTGTTGGAATAATATCAAGGCAGCAGGAGGAGGATTTCAGAAGTTGTATAATGTCCTCCAGGTTTTTATCATTAATCTGATGGAATTGTGTCATGGTGTCTGAATTGATGTTAAGTGGACACAGAGACAACACATTTGCTGTACCTGATGCAGTGGCACTGACTGCTTGTCTGATTTTCTGAATTTTGTCAGTGAAAAAGGAGGCAAAATCATTGCACGCCCTGGTGGATAGAAATTCAGAGGCTACTGACACTGGGGGGTTAATTAGTCTGTCGACGGTAGCAAACAAGGCACGTGCGTTGTTTTTGTTTTTGGTAATGATGTCAGAGAAGAATGATTGTCGTGCGTTTTTCAATTCCAAATTATAAAGGCCAAGTCTCTCTTTATAAATTTCAAAGTGAACCTGGAGATTTGTTTTTCGCCACCTGCGTTCAGCTTTTCGACATTCTCTTTTTTCTGTTTTAACGGTCATGGCCTTTCTTCATGGAGATATTTTCTTCCCAGTCACTTCCTTTACCTTAATTGGAGCAATGGCATCTATAACATTTTTAATTTTTGAATTAAAATGATCTACTAGCTCATTTACTGAGGTGTTAGCAGGGGCAAGTGTGGAAGAAAAATTCTGAGTAAACATTTCCCTAGTATTTTCAGTTAAATATCGCTTTGTGGTTACCTCTTTTTGAACACTTGTGTGAACAGAAATAGAGCTCTCAAAGAAAACACAGGAATGGTCAGAGAGTGCAACATCAGTCACCACAACCTTAGAGATAATTAAGTCCAGAGTGTGCCCCTTATTGTGCGTGGGCTCCGTCACATGCTGAGTCAGCCCATAGCTATCAAGAACACAAAACAGTTCTTTAGCCCCTCTGTCCTGGGGGTTGTCAACATGGATGTTAAAATCACCAACAATGACTAGACGGTCAAAGTCAATACTATAGACAGCAGTTCAGTAAAGTCATCAAAAAAGCTTGCACAGTATTTTGGGGGTCTATATATATTTAGGAACAGAGCTCGAGAGGAGCATTTCAGCTGAAGGGCCACATATTCAAAAGAATCAAAGTTTCCATACGATGTCTTCCTGCATTGAAGGGAATCATTGAACAGAATAGCAACTCCACCCCCTTTCTTATGCATTCTTTCCTGACTCATAAAACTAAAGTTGGGAGGGGTTGATTCAATAAGAACAGCTGCACTGTTATTTTGTTCAATCCAAGTTTCTGTTAAAAACATAAAATCAAGATTGTGCTCAGTGATAAAATCATTGATTAAAAATATTTTTCCTGCCAAAGACCTAACATTTAATAAAGCTAGTTTAAGTTTGTTAAACACACTATCAGTCATGTTTTTTGTAATAAGCTGTGGCTGACATGGAATCACTGCTAAATTAGATAAACTCACACAAACGTTTGAGTGCTTCCTGTATCTAAGATCATTCACCGCTCTTAATCTATTACCTATCAACACAGATATCGGCAGAGCTACTGGCAGGCAGGGCCCCGGCATGTCCTGGAAAGAGTTGAGAGTGCCATACGCCCTTGAGCCTGGACCCAGCAGATATCAGTTTGCAGATTGTTTTGGTTTGGATGATTGTGGTAGGCATGGTGATGAAGCCGGGGGAGATGGTGCGCGTCTCTGCTTTGGTGATTTTGGTGGGCGTCGTTGAGGAGCGGGGGTAAAGGACATGCTGCCAGCCCTGCGTATCGCCTTAGTCTGGTCTTTGAAATCCAGGAAGGAATCGGTGCCAGCCCTCTGTATCTCCTTCTTGTGTTCCACGATCTCCAGGAGGGTGGGCGAGGGCGAAAGGGTGAACGGAGTATCCTCAAAGGCGTTGACAGGGGGGGGGGTGACGGGCAGTGGGGACTCCTCCGTGTGTTTCATAGGTCTCCCATAATCAGAACATTCCTCAGGCGGGTGCAGTGATACTTCTTAAGGGTTGTCTGCGCGATGTGTTGTGTCTATCTCCTGTTTTGATTCCTCTTGCCGCTTGTCCTTGGCAGAGGGAACAGATTGATGACGCAGGCAGTTGAATATGTTAGAGATAAACAATTTCACTCCTGACTTGTTCAGGCAAACTCCATTTGCCTTGAAAAGATGTCTGCGATCCCAGAAAAAGTTACAATTGTCAATAAAATGCACAGAATGGTCAGTACAGGCAGTTGAAAGCCAGGTGTTCAGTGCAAACAATCTGCTGAATCTCTCCACTCCTCTTCTGACTGGCGGTAGAGGGCCACTGATGAACACCTCTGCATTTAGAGAGCTGGCAGTTTCCAACAGACATTGAAAGTCTTTTTTCAGCACTTCTGACTGTTGTTTCACAACATCATTTGTTCCAATGTGCAGAACCACATTCTTCACAGTCGGATGTTCAGCCCCAATATGCAGGATCTTCTCAGCCAAGTCAGAGACCACATCCTTGGGAAAACAGAGTACTTTGGTGTTGTTCTTACTACACAGACCTTTTACATCTCTTACAGCAGAGTCACCAACAATCAGAGTTTCAGGCCCAGTCGTTAGCTTTCCCTCTAGCCTTTTACTTTGGGAGTAGCTAATGGTCCTTACCCTGCAGTGTGAAGAGGACGGGTTATCCAGGTCATCAGAAAGAGATCTCCGGCTCTCGGTCAGCGGAGCGTATCTGTTCTGGATTGGCACACTCGGCGGTTTAGGAGGATTTTTTGTAATTCTCCCTTTAGCAGCTGTCCACTGCTGTTTAGGGGTTGAAGAGGCGCTCTTCCTGGGTGATAGCAATGCAGGCCAGCCGGTCGCATCATATATTTCAGAGCGCTCGGCTCTGCCCGTTATCCTTCCTCCCAAATCCCATGGAAATGATTTACTCTTCGGCTTTGCACCCAGAGAGTTCCAGGGAGGACCACCACTTGTAGATTTATGACCCGGTACACAGCCCTCCTGTTCCTTGGAATCCTTGTAGCTGCTAACTAGCTTTGAGTTAGCATACCCTTTTCCATTATTTTGCAACACTGGTAAAGTGGTGTCATTCCAACCTAGTCCATTCACTTCCACGTTAACTTCCAGCCGTTGCATTTTCATTTCCAGCACGGCCATCTTCTGTAGAAGTTTGTGGAAGTCATCTGTAGAGAACGGAGGCATTTTTCTACCAACTAGCTTAAGCTAAATAGCATGCAGTAGCCTACCAGGCTTTAGCTGTTGCTAGGCCACGCTACTGTAAGACTGGGGTCGCCGTAAAAATGTTGAAATATGGCTGAAAACCTCCGTCTATTTACGAAGATGAACTGTCCCAGTGATAGGTTAATGTCCAGGAGCCGCTGCTCGAAGTTTTCAGAGAATAAGAATAGGAAAATCAGCATAAAAAGCAAGCAGAGGCAGGAGCAAGCAGAAAAGCCTCTGCACTGTAAGAAAGATAAGCCAGTATGTCACTTAGACTAACATTGATTTCCTCCATTCATAAATTGGCTCTGTAATTATACCATAACCTTTTCTCCTCTATCCCTTAACTCGTCTTCCTATACAGATGTTACTATCTAGAAAAATGTATCTGGTTGATTTTTTATTTTCAGGATTGAATGTTCAAACCAAGGCCTAAAACCGGGCATTTCATAAGAAAGTGACTAATATATAAACCAAATGTAATATTGGATAAAACACTACACCAAATGGACAGACACAGATTAAAAGTAGAGTCAAACTGCCATGAGGAAAATCAAATAAATGTTCCACAATCCGCCACTAGATGTCGCTCATTCATATTCAGTCCCATACTTGGCGATTGAGAACATACATTCGTAATTTACCTCGTTTAAAGTACTTTTGTTGTAATACTATGGATTTAGTTGACACTATTAGCCGAGTTTCTTTTGTCCAATATCTCGCGGGCAGGTACATTGAATTAGAAGAAGAAGAAGAAGAAGAAGAAGAAGAAGAAGAAATACACTAACGCTACAAAAAGGCACAACACTGTTACTCTGTTTTTACTGACATGTAACATTTTATTTCACCTTGCTTTATTAACGCACATTCAAAAACGGGAAAACATTTCGGGAGTTTCAACCGGGTACCGGCCACCGAAAACGGGGAATTTGCCTGGAAAACGGGAACGTTTTTGTCACCCATGCGACTGTGTGTACAGCTAAGCACACACGCTAACATTAAGACTACAAGGTCACTTGGGGCTGAGGCTTGTTTACACGTTGCTTGACCCACACATCTGATCTAAACATAGTAACGTGTGTTGGGGGAAATAATTATTTAAAGTTATTTAATAATTGTGAAATGTATTGTACTTTTTGATGGATGAATGATGCTCAAGGTGAGGGGGCACATAAGACAACTGAGGGGGCAATGCCCCCTTTTGCCCCCTCGTGGCGCAGGGCCCGCCCGGGTCCCGTTTAATACCAGGGCCCGGTACCCATCCTTAGTTAGGAACTCACGCTTGGGACCACCAGTCCCTCATCATCAATGAACTTAACTGACGTCGAATGAGAGGGGTCGAATGAGGCACCTTTGAAGCCGTGGATTACTCCATCCCACACATTGGCTCTATTCATATTGAACCTGCTCCAAGATGTATTTGTTATGTTTGCAGAGTTCTGCAACAAAGTCCTCCGCAGTCAGGTATTCTGTGCTGGGAAAGACAAAGTGATGTGTTGTAATATTAAATGATGAACCTATAATAAGATTTACAGAATAGAATAGAACAATTAAGTGGTAATAGTAACAATTAATACCTTTGCTCCATTTTGTCTTCTGGCTCAGACTGGCTATCAATAATGATAGGTGCATACACATTTGTGTGGTTGCTGCAGTGAGAAGACAGTCGAATAATTACTTTCAAATACATAATATATGCATGACAGTCATATTTACAAAAACGGATGTCGATCCTCTTGTTTTTTTTTCAATACATTGGGTTCTACTGACAACAGCTCTTGTGGCATACTTCGGGTTGCAAAGGGGCGGGACATTACCGGTACATTTCCATGGGAAGTTAAGCCGGGGAATTTTGGAAATATTCGATGCAAAATTAAACAAAAAACATGACATTTCAATTGTTTTTCTAAGTAGAACAGAACTTATTTTATTGAACAATTATTTGTTTCATTGAAGAACGAAAACAGGAATGTTGAGTTAAATATTACTAATTAATATACTTTCCCCAACTATATGTAAATTCCCTTTGAAAAGCCAACCTTCAATTTGGAAAATTCCCGTGGAAAGTTTCCATCTTTGAAAATTCCTGGAATTTTGCAACCCTAGGCATACTCCTGGACAATCCTTGTAAACATTTTAAATGGATGCAAGAAACAATATCTGAGGGTGTTTTTGTATCGTCTTCACTGAGATGTTGTGGGTGTCATTTGGAAATGTATGAAAGTATAATTGCTCTGCTTGCTGGCGACGTCCCCACTGTGACTGGAGGCTATACAAACAAAGATACACACCAAACAACTGTCACGATGCAACTGTCAACCTTGTTTACCTATCGAAGTGGTTCTGACCCGGGGCAAACTGGACCTCCTCCTGGAATGGGGTTGGTGCTGCATCCTATATTTACCCAGGAAATAAGTGCACACAGAGGCATTTATTGATTTCATGTTCACACATTCAAACCCACACGGTATAATTACATTTTTAATCAGTCTTACCCGATCAGACGCCGGCTGTGGGGCCTGAGAGGTCTGATGAAAGTAACCAACAAATATATTCAAACCACTGTACTGTTAAAACATTCTGCTTCTTGTGGCACAAAATAATATGTTGACAATGTTTTCTTTCACCCAGCACACACACACGACTGACTGAAATAAATTCACTTTAATTAAGAATAAAAGCCACGATAAATCCCAACTAACCAAGGTACATTATATTGTTGAGCGTCCTTTAACTCTCACATTAGGATTTACATTGGGGCACAGACTCCTCTCTGCACCTATAATATATCTATATGATGTCAAGAGTTACATGTAGGCGCACAGTGCCGTCTCTTGACTTGCACGCTCTTTCACCAAACAAGCTAACGCCAGTTGGGTAACTATGACGCTCTTTGTATCAAAACAAAAACGTACCTTCTTATATATCGACTTTTTCCACTTCGATCAACTTTGTTTCCTCCGGCTTCAATTTCCATCACTCTCGTTTGTTCTCTGGTCGGACATCAATCTGTTCCACGTAGTGCCCCCTAGAGGCCTGGAGCACTGTTCTTGGGTTTGCAGCGTTTTTCTGTTCCGTTTTGTTTGCAGCTGTTTCCTGTTTGTGGCCGTTTGCACCTGCCGGCCACCGTAACCACGGCTTCCACAGATGACGTTTTTTTTATGGATTTGTCGTCAAAGCACTTCAGATATTCATTGCTATTGGGACGTTAAGAGCATTCCATGGGATATAACAACAAGTGTATCTCGAGCCGGTTTCTGAAACGTACCTACCCCACCTTTAAGCAAAATAAGTTTTTGAAATATTCCAAAAAGTACAATTGTTCTCTTTGAACAGTAATTGAACAAATGGGGAAATTGGGCAACGCCCTCTAGCAATTTGGCAACACCCCAAGCCGGTTTCTCATACCTACCTCACCTTTAATGATCATATATTAGGATCGATTTAGTTAATAAAGGGCCGTCTCACCATGTGAATGTGATTTTGTAATGTATGTATCTGGTGGTCGAACCTGTGATTTTTTTTTGGTTGAAGGTTAAATGAAACATGCAGTCAGTCGATCATCATTGTAAGAAAAAGCGTGGCTGTCTCGTAAATGACGAGCTAAGCGAGGAAGACACAGGGGAAGAGAACGAGCTGGCTGAAATGTTGGCTTTGACAGAACTAAACGGAGAGAGATTCTGGAGTGAAAATGGTCTCTTTTGCTAATCCCATTTCATGCCTGCTCTATCCAACTGCCTCAAATATTCTGAAATGTACACGAAGCGACAGAGGGTGGACAGAGGAAGGGAAGAACAGATAGGAAAATCAGCAGAGGGGTGAGTCATGGAAAAAGTAAATGATGGAGGGACAATTGAAATTCTGCTGCAGCAGTCCATCAGGCGTGGATTGGACATGGTCCACTCAGGTTCCCCCTGTATTTCCAATGGGAGCGAGACAATGCGTTTAAGCCTCTCTTGCACTTAACATCACTCCCTGAAGTCTCACACCCTTAACCTGTTAAGCCCTGAACAAATGACCATACCTCGAAAAGGGGTAAATTAATAATCTTTGTTCTCAAAGCAATGAGAAACAGTCAGAATCAATATCGATTTTTTTTTAAAAAGTAAATTCAGATTGAACACAGTAAACAATTATAGTGTCCGTCCAAAACAAAAACATTACTTATAGTGAAAACCACCCTTGAATGATGGGATGGTAGACTACAAGCTTTAGGAATCCAAACTATAACATATGATAAGTACCCTGTATCAAGATTAATGCAAAACAAGAGATATGACCTTTTTAGAGATATTTAGCAAAAAAAACACTTATGGGGTCATTTGGGTGGATTCTCCATATCTCTGGCCCCCCTCGGTCGATTTTGATGATTGACACCTCTTTCTAACCGTCGGAGCCAATGGAATCGAGGGGAACTCCCACATACACACACACGTTACCAAATAAGGAGTGAGAGTGACGCGTAGCCAGAATACCCAAAACCGGAAGCTGTCAGACTCTGCTAGCTATCATTAGCAGCTAATATGAAAACTCAGTTTTTGACATAAAAATGTAATTATGGATTATCAGTAATTTTTTTAATTAAACCTCAGCCGCGTTTTTCTCGTTTTGATGCCGTTGAACACGACTTTTGATCAGACATATTGCCGTGATGGTCCGTAATGCTCCGTGTTGTGATGTCTGCATCTGCTTCCCATGTCGCGAGTTCTGATCGCTCAGTGATGACACTTATATTTCTGGTATTTGTGGAATCTCAGCTTGCTAATCGATATCTTGTTTGTACAGATCCGATCAGTAATAAAGTATTTATACCTAGAGTTCTGTGCTAAGTGCGGTAGCATTTAGACGCTTCTTGTGAGACTTGTTTTGTTTCGGTAAACATGGTTCGCTGAGTTTCTTCCTGTTAAATGAGTGACAAATTCATGGTTTATTAAATGTTAAGAAGCCCGGAGACACCGTTTCGGGGGCGATGGGGCTTAACAGGTTAATCTTCCCAACATTTGATCACAGCTTCTAACGATGTCAGCTGCCCATACTGTGTGTATGCTGCATTAGCATGGAAGTGGTAGCCTTGTTAGAACACCCCATGGCAGGGTGGCCACGTATGACACGAGCTGTCAACACTGTTCATTTGAGCAAGGATATATACCGTGTTATGGTTTGTGTCGTTATGGGCCAACCCTGACCTCTCTGTGGAAGACTTCTAGGATCTGTTTTTCATATTCTGCTTTGTATGCCATTAACAAAGAGCACAAGCTAAAATCACACTTCTTCAAAAACTGATTGTACAATCTGCAGCTTGAATGTGTTCACTTTGAGGTCATTTGAATAAATACGGCCACGATGTTGCCATGTGTTGTAAATTGACTTAGTCAAAGCAATGGCTGCTGAAGGACTTTTTATTTTGGCGGAAGCATTACGATCGTTTTCAAGTCAATGAAATCATTTTAAAATCGATATTATGAATAATTTGTTAGTTTGTGTAGTATGTAGCCGTGTATTAAGCAGTAGAATGTTGATTTACATCACTTAACTGCAGCACTTCAACGCTACTGCAGTCAGGCAATGTGTGTTTCCCTCGCTTTTGTTAACTGTTACTGAGCGATAGTAGGCGACGAGGTGCAGATAGTTTTAAACAGATAGTGCTGTACTTTTTTCACTTGTTCGTGTTCACTTAAAGACGTAGATTTTTTTCACCCAGTTGCTGTTTTTGTCACCTTTCTTTTAGTCGTGTGAGTCGGACACCACCCCACATTGAACGCCGGACGCTAGAACCCTGCCACCACAGGCTGTCTCAGGCTTCCATAGGGAGGGGAGGGTGGCGCTTGGACGGCTGCTTTGTGCTACTACATCAGGTGAGACGCCATTTAGCTAACATTAGCACCACATTACGTTATCAGATGTTGTTGATTAACGTCCCTTAAAGGTGGGGTATGTAATTTATTTCAGAAAAACTTATTGTTATATTCCACGGAATGCTCTTAACATCCCGATAGAAATGCATATGAAATGTACACGAAGCAACGGAGGACGGAGGGAGGGTGGACAGAGGAAGGGAAGAAAAGATAGGAAAAACAGCAGAGGGGTGAGTCATGGAAAAAGTAAATGATGGAGGGACAATTGGGCACAATTGAAATTCTGCTGCAGCAGTCCATCAGGCGTGGATTGGACATGGTCCACTCAGGTTCCCCCTGTATTTCCAATGGGAGCGAGACAATGCGTTAAAGCCTCTCTTGCACTTAACATCACTCCCTGAAGTCTCGACAGTTGAAGTCTCACACCCTTAACCTGTTAAGCCCTGAACAAATGACCATACCTACACTTCGAAAAGGGGTAAATTAATAATCTTTGTTCTCAAAGCAATGAGAAACAGTCAGAATCAATATCGATTTTTTTTTAAAAAGTAAATTCAGATTGAACACAGTAAACAACTATAGTGTCCGTCCAAAACAAAAACATTACTTATAGTGAAAACCACCCTTGAATGATGGGATGGTAGACTACAAGCTTTAGGAATCCAAACTATAACATATGATAAGTACCCTGTATCAAGATTAATGCAAAACAAGAGATATGACCTTTTTAGAGATATTTAGCAAAAAAAACACTTATGGGGGTCATTTGGGTGGATTCTCCATATCTCTGGCCCCCCTCGGTCGATTTTGATGATTGACACCTCTTTCTAACCGTCGGAGCCAATGGAATCGAGGGGAACTCCCACATACACACACACGTTACCAAATAAGGAGTGAGAGTGACGCGTAGCCAGAATACCCAAAACCGGAAGCTGTCAGACTCTGGTAGCTATCATTAGCAGCTAATATGAAAATTTAATTATGGATTATCAGTAATTTTTTTAATTAACCCTCAGCCGTGTTTTTCTCGTTTTGATGTCGTTGAACACGACTTTTGATCAGACATATTGCCGTGATGGTCCGTAAAGCTCCGTGTTGTGATGTCTGCATCTGCTTCCCATGTCGCGAGTTCTGATCGCTCAGTGATGACACTTATATTTCTGGTATCTGTGGAATCTCAGCTTGCTAATCGATGTCTTGTTTGTGCAGATCCGATCAGTAATAAAGTATTTATACCTAGAGTTCTGTGCGGTAGCATTTTTTCGCTCAGGGCTCATTTAGGGTTCAAACGTGTGTGTGTGTGTGTGTGTGTGTGTAGAAATTGAAAGAATTCCACATGTCTTTCACAATAAATAAGCCCCATGGAGTTTCAGGTTGAACAAAAATATCCTGATATATATTTTTTTACTCGGGAAATCGGGTACATTTGACCCGAACACCAAATATGTTGTGGGTGAATAATGAAGATTGTCTGCATCAAATGTTCACACATTCATGGTAGCCAAGCTCCATACAAAACCATATTTGGTGCACAATTTGCAACTCGTACTTGAAATGTACAGATCCAGTTATGGCGTCTGACGTAAGGCCAATTTAAGGCCCAGAATAATGGAACATTAAATGGAACAGATTTATTTATTACTTTTGGTTTTTATGTTGTTTGATGCTTTTCATTATAAACAGTGGAAGCTACTTATTGGTGGACGATGTAGAATTAAGTCAATCTCTTTATTTCTCTGTTAGGATGCGGCTGATCAGGAGGTGGACAGTCCAGCGTGGCAATCGTCTTGGAGGGGAACGTGGTGATGGATGGACCGGCTGACCTGCCTCAGGCCTTCTGTGTCCTGCAACTGGAGTACCCAAAGTGCATGAGAAACGCTTTCCACTTTGCTCAGCAGGTGATGTTGAAGCTTGGTAAAGTTGAGCTGGCACCCAAAATGCAGACTGAAAAATCAGCTTACATTGTGAAGCGGGTTCTGAAAAGTTGGCTGCTGTTACACATGGCAAGTATTTAGGCGTCCATCTTGCATTGTGTTGCATGTTTGCACTGTTTGACCTCAAAGAAAACAAGTTCTTCATTATTAAACAACACGATACTAATGTTTGAACTTAGGGAGGGTTCAGGAATCAATATTTGGTGGAATAACCCAGATGTTTCAATCACAGCTTTCAATGCGTCTGTGTTGCTCGCCACCAGTCTGTTACATTGTTGCTGGGTGACTTTATGGCACACAGACTCAAGCAGCTCGGCTTTGTGTGATGGCTTGTGACCATCCGTCTTCCTCTGCATCACATCCAGTGGGGTTCCAACTGTTCCATGACAGGGTCTTGATCTGGTCTTCCTCCATTCACACCTGAGCTGAGGGTGAGTTTAACCAGCAGGACAATGCTCCACAGCCAGGTCCATCCAGATGTGATCCAGAGGAATATGAATGGTCTCAAGCCATCACTCAAAGCCAAGCTGCCGGAGTCTCTGTGCCAGGAGAGGCTCAATAAGTGGCCCAACAGCAATGCGATGAAAGGTGGTGCCGAGCAGGCGCATGAAAGCTGGGATCGAACATCTGGGTTATTCCACCAATCATTGATTCCTGATCCCTTCCCATGTTAAAACATTAAGTATTGTGTTGTTGAAAAAGGAATTTTAAATAGTTTTCTTTGCACTATTCGAGTCTGAAAACACTCCATCTGTTTTGGTTACTTTGAACATTTGGTATTTTTTGTAAGTAAACGCTTTACATGAGAATATTTGGAGTTCGGGATAAATGTTGTCGGTCATTAATTTATAGAATAAAACACAAATGTTAATCCAGTTTTTACCAATAGTAAAACGAGAGAAACTGATCATTTTACAGAGCTCTAAATAAATATATTATAGTTATAACTATATTTTTATATATAGAGAGATTGATATGGTTTCATGTGAAAATGTTCTCAGGAAAATATGGTACAATATTTTTGCCACAGTTTTATAGGAAGCTCAAATGAAACACTCAAGTTTTAATAAAAGGTAAAACTTTATTATTGTGTCTTTTTTGTAGTTGACCGAATAAAAAATATAAATACGAAATGTAACCACTTTCAACTAAAAAGTATAAGTTAAATAATTGGAAAAAAACAATTGATATTACACAATATTTGTAAGTACAATCAACTTGCCATGAAGTGCATTGTACTTCAAATAACAATTCCAGTCCTTGATTATTTTAAGTTTAGTTTACTCAAGTTTTCATAATGCGTTACTTAAATGTTTAAAGGCAACCACTTTCCTCTTGTTTAAGTAGATTATCCGGGCTTACAGTGTAGTCAGAAGCTTGGACTTCCTTCGCACTGTCCTTCATTCTACATTAAAGAGTTGTTTTCTTTGTTGTTGAAAAAATATTTTTTTTAAAGCTCCAACAAACCATGTAGGACAGAGAGTGAATACACTATACAGAGACGCTGTGAGAAACCAATGTGAGTTTGGAACATTGAACAATGTAAATCTATTCTTGTCGACCTCAACGATGGAATCGTGATCAGTGGATCAAAATGTGAAGCTCTCCACGATGGACAAGGCCCTCTGTAAGAACATCCGCGCTGCAGCCACAAAAGACCCGCAGAAAACAGGCCCTGTTGAAGAAGAAAGAGTTTGGGTGCCAGCCAACAACCTGTGCCGAGCAAAGCCGGAAGACTGCAGTGGAGAAGGACGGGCACGCCCACAAAGCCCTCGAACTGCTGCTACAGGCAAAGAAGTATAAAGTCTAGTACAGAGGCTTCCACATACCTAAATGTTCAACAGGGAACTGCTGCTAACACATTGTTTCTATTTTCCCTTTAGAAATCATCTCGATGAAAAAGGAAGGATGTTTTTATGTGTCAGAGTTCACCGTCTTCTGCCTTCTCCTTACTTCATCTGGTGTAAAGGCAAATGTGAGAAATATTCATGCTCTGACTGGATATGTTGTCTTGGTTACTGTCTTTTGTCTTTTCTCACGGTAGTGGTACGGCTCTACAAGTACACACAATAAATGCTTTGTTATTACAAATGGAAACTCTGATTTTCTTATTACCACTGATTGTGTTGTTGTTCTGATTGCTAAAATTGCCCGTAAATCCACGAAACCTTCATGCGTAAAAAAAAAGTATGCAAATTAATCACAACCAAGTAGTACCGAAGCTATTTCCTGTAATTTCCACATGGAAAAACGTTGGGTTTATGTTTTTCTTTATTACAACACCACACAGGCATTTGTTTCATCTTCCCACAACAGATAAGCTGTATGTATTTGGGCACCAGCGTCCAATACTTCAGAGCAATTATAGGCTTAATTGTTTATTTACAATACATGTGAAAAGCCATCCCGAGTTGCACATACACATGAATACAGAGTCCCTTCCATAACTTAATTCCACCACATTATACTGTGTTATGCCGTGTTCATTATTCCCGCGTCCAGGAGAGAAGCTTAAAAAGGAGACTAAATGGAGTCTCTGAGAAGGCTCAAAATTGGTACTTGAATTAATAAAAAGCGCGGTAATGTTACAAGCAGGATATTGTTCAGTCAGGAGAAAAGTCTGCAGCTTCCTCTCCCTTGGTGGCCGTGCAGAAGAGACCTCACAAGCATTCGTCCTTCCCGCTTGCTGGCTGTTGGCTCCTCCTCTCTGGGAGCTGTAGTGACGTAGGGGACTTCCCCCTCGTTCGTCTGTGTCCGATATCGCGTTAAAAAGAGGATTTTGACATTTTACATTCATTGCTTACTTCCACATGCCTTTTCTCCTCCTTATTAGTAGTCCCGGATGTCGTCATGACGGATTTTCAGAATAAAAGCTTGGTATTGAGAACTTCCGGGTTTTTCCAGAATAAAATAGCATTTAAACTGACGGTATGTTTAAGGTACATTATGCCATAACACATTGATTTTAATTTCTAACAACTGTGAACGGCTTCTCTGGTGAAGCCACTGTACAGTAATTATACATTCCTCTCCCTCACATACAAGAATCAGTATGTATCCGCCAGGCACACGCATCCTGTGGAAACCCCTCAGCAGGTTGCAGGAGACCTAGTTTTCTTGCAAACACAAGCAAGCACATATTGTGACAGGTTTGAAATGGGGCTACACCCCTGGACACAAATGTATGCAAATAAACCCACAGGCATGTGTTCAACAAATCTGTTTAATACGTGACGACACTTCCATCCGTTGCTAAGGGTTTCTTTGATGTTTCCCATCTTGTGGTTTCAATTAAAAGATCAGCTAAATTGTATTGATGACGATGGAACATATTTCTTTTACTGACCTCAATACGTCCTCTTAATCGTTGGCCTTTGAAACCCATAACGATAAGTAGCTTTAGAACAGACGGGGAATGGCCCTCTTACACCACAACTCTACTTTGCTTAATTAAGGCAGGACAGCTCATGCTAACTGGACTGTCAGGACAGCAAGATTTAATTCCCCACACACAACACACACACACCCACACCCCACACACACACACAGTCTCCCTGTTAGCCTGTCCATCATGTCACACAGAGAACTGAACGTTGGCGGGGCAGTGCAGACACACCAATACATGCCATGGATGATTTACGTGATCAGGACCCAATCATCATCAGGCCTCGGACCCCTTGGCTTCCTCCTTGTCTGAAAGGCAAGTGAATCAGTAGCGTACACACAGTCAGACTGTCCACCGAAGAAAGCAGGCACATAGGTTGTCTCTGAAAGCAGATTATTACGACTTATGTTTATCGCTATTGTTCGTCTGGATTCACGTGGTCGTTGGTAAAACTTCTCTGCACATACTTTGCTGTTGAGCTTCTATGGACAGAGCGGGGCAGCTGGACTTTGCGGAAGTGCTACCCTCGACGTCCCAAATCGCTTGACATTTTTGTTCAAGTTCAGATTATTTTACATTGTCACCAAATTGGGAAGATGATATGTCAATATTGGGCTTACTGCTTGTTGTGCTGCCTCCAACCTATCCCACTGTGGGAACAGATAGTGCTCGCAAAATAAGCCTTTTGCTGCACACATTATACAGACTGGAATCACAGCTGGTTGGTCGATGCTTTAGCTACGCTCCAGAAATGGATGCCTGTAATTCAGAAATCATGTAATAAAGTAAAGTCTCTTATTAATGTATATACAACGATAAATGATATTTATATAGCGCCTTTCAAGGGACCCAAGGTCGCTGTACATGGTGGACAAACACAACAAACAGACAATCAACGGGCAAACCAAAGAAATAACGGAAGCCGGGGGACCAGGAAAGGGCTCGGGCCCGAAGGCCGGGGTGAACAGGTGAGTCTTTAGTGATGCTTTGAAGACGTCCAGGGAGGCAGCATTACGGACCTCGGCAGGAAGTGCATTCCAGAGGGTGGGGGCCGCAGCACTGAACGCCCTGTCGCCAACCGGTCGGAGGCGAGAGCGGGGGATGGAGAGCAGGCCCGTGTCTGAGGACCGCAGACTCCGAGAAGGGGCGTAGGGATGGAGGAGGTCCGATAAGTACTGGGGGGCGAGGGAACGGAGAGACTTGTACGTGAGGATGAGTGTTTTGTATTGAATCCGGGACTTGACCGGCAGCCGGTGGAGGTGGATGAGGGTGGGGGTGGTGGGGGTGATGTGGTGCCATGGCTTGGTGCGGGTGAGAAGCCTGGCGGCAAAGTTCTGGACGTGTTGGAGCCTGTTCAGGGTTTTGCTGGGAACCCCGGACAGGACTCCATTGCAGTAGTCCAGACGGGACACATTGTAATCGATTGACAGCACTAGAAAGAAATTACAATACATGGTATGTTACTCTCCATTTGAAATATATAAAACATATGAGATAAGAGTCTGGCTGTTGCTACTTCATAGGCAATTATATAAACATGTATGTCTTGTAGCGAGATTGGGGTTTTTTCAACCCAACTCCTCACCGCGTGTTGTTTTGACGAGTCCTGCTTGAAATCATAACAGGGAGGGAATTTAGAAGACACCAGGATACCAGTTAAACAATAATCCATTTTAATTAAACAAAGTAGTAATAATGCAATACGATATACAATAATACATTACTATACAATTCAAAGAATCATATAAGCAACGTGTGGAGTACTCCCGCCCTTTATTCACGCACTGCGGACATCCTATCGTCTTGTCAGCGCATGAAGAGAGAGGCCCAACAACCAGAAAACATTTCCCTAATACAAAGAAGGGGTGGCGTTTCATTGGGGAGATCCCAAAACGCTATCTCACCGGGAAATCAGCGTCTGGTAGCTTTGAAAGCCACAGGTGTTGGGAAGGCACCTCATTAAAACTCAACGAAAATGTCCCTCCCCATTTGTAAAACCTCTCGATGGTTTAACCCAAAAAACATTATCAGGGATAATCTTTACACTCCAAACAGAAATCACCATTAATTCTGCATCTTCCTTCTTCACAAATAGCTTAAAACACTCTTTTGATAAACAGGTAAACAGTCAAAGAAAAAACTATTGTGCTCATCTATTCTAAGAAAAAGGGAACATTGTTTCAGAAATCTATAAAAAACCTCTCTATATTTGAGAGGAAAAATGTACCTTTTGTTCCTTCAACCATTAACACACAGGAATGTATAAACTCACACATATACTTATTCAAGATACATAGATTTCCTTAAAACATGGCCTGCCAGAGATCTCAAACAGAATTTCCTCTCCCCACACCACTGTGTTGCATACCTCGACCTCCCCCACTGCAATAAAACTTATTTTACAGCCCTTTGTCTCTCTCCATTTTAGTCCTCCCTTGTAGGAAAGGATAAAAACAGAGAAATCACTATAAAACACAAACACAGGTATTGTTTGAACAGTATTCACTTAACTGCTACTATTGAAACTCAAAGGACCTCTTTTAATGTCTGGAAATTGCAACAAGACTTTGCCATTTTAAATGTAACACACTTCTTTGGTACAATATCTCACATCAATTTCCACAGTCTTTGCACATCCCGTCTTTGTTCTGACATATCAGTAACGGTTGTGCGTGGATTTGAAGCTCGGTTGTGCGGCAATTATTACGGTTTTTTCGATAACATGTTGACAACAATGATGCTAACAGTAAATGTCTCGCTGTGTATTCGTGTGACAGATGCCTTTTCCAGTCATCTTTGTTGTGCAGTATATTTCCAGATGCAATGTTCAATCTGGTTAAACATAAATAAACTCGAGAGTAACTGTATCATTATTTTGTTATGCACTTAATGAAGAAAACAACGTAGCTCAAACGTCTTCCATAGTTGAAGTGTTTACATCTGCTAACATCACGAATTGAGTTGCACTTTGTTTTTTGCAAATCGTGCAGCCCTGTTCACGTCACCGCAACGTTTTAGTTGCTCTCCTCAGGGGTTCCCATTGTGTAGCACAAGCACACACACACAAGGATTGTACCCACACACTCACACGTGCACTCTAGTAATTCCAGCAGGATCTCTTGCGTCTTTGCCGTAACTCAGCAACCGTTATCTCTGCATCCACAGGCTCTCTGGGATCATCGACTGTGTGTCACCAAACCGAGGGAACACACACACACACACACACCACACACACACACACACACACACACACACCACACACACACACACACACACACACACACCACACACACACACACACACACACACACACCACACACACCACACCACACACACACAGATTGCTGGTCTTGTTAATCTGCAGCACTAGTCAGTCCATGTGGTCTGGTGGTGGCTGATTGTGTCCGGGGAGCATGCGGGTGGATGCATCCGTCAGTAACAGTACAGACCTCCCTCCCAACGGCTGCTGATTGAGTGATGAGAAAGGGCGAGAAATTGTCCTTCACTCGATGAATATCTGACCGACACATCGAGAGGGTCCACTGACCGTTTGGATGGTAAATAAAGGCACTGACTAGTTTAATATTGGCTGGCTTTATTGTGTAAATAACGAATGGACTAACTGCCTGGCTGAGTGGCAGTTTGCCGTTTGTTGCTGGACAGGTGGGGTGCAGAGGGTTTGAAAAAAGGCTGCGAAAAAGGATTGTGAGGGTGAACCAACAGTTATGTATCGGTGCAGCTGTAGGGCTCGTGTCCACATAGCGCTCTTCTCCGAGTGAGCATGTTTTTTCTTACTGCACCCTATTTTTAGGGCCGCTCCAAGCCCTTCGAGTTAAACATGTTTCTATATATATATATATATATATTTGTTCTTGTCTTTAGAACAGAATCATAAAGACAGGTATGCCGGTTTAAATTAAATCTATTATTATTATTAATTACTCATACAGTGGCCGATCTGCTCGGCCACTGTATGAGTAATTAATAATAATAATAGATGTAATTTGTTAGTGCTTTTACAGATGCTCAAAGACGCTTTACAGATATAGTGAAGGGAAAAGAAAAGGAGTAGTTTCTATCACCTAAGTAACTTTGATTTTATTTGCCTAGGCTTTGATTCACCAAACCCATTATCAAGAATACTTTGGGGAGACTTTTGTGTTTCGTCAATGCTTGGAGAAGAATGAATTCTACTCGCCTCAATTGTAATGTGTGGGGCAGAAGACATCTTTAAACCTTGGGAAACCAATACTATCTTGATACCACAAGAGGTTATTTTGGAGAATGTCTTATGTAATATTCCAAGTTTTTCTGTTCACATTAAAATCAGAAACTCTTTGGCAGCTTTAAAATGTACCAGATTATAATGTGTCCTTTTTAAACCAATTGTATCTCTTAGCAACAGTTTTGCCAAACGACCCTTATTTGCACTCAGCAAACCGACTGTCTGACTGAATACGCTTTAAAATGTTGGATATGACGGGATCCAACAGTTTGGAAAGGACAGTGAGCTGCGATCTCTGTGCCTCCAATCAAGAAACAAGAGGCAGCCATCTTGTCCATGTGGGAGCAACACAATATGGACTTGGCAGCCCGTATGAATGTCGGTCCAATGTTGAGTGTCTTGGCTTCATTGTGTGTGATTACCATGCCAGTAAGCTGGACGGGGGAAACAGAAATAGCGCAGATCATGAAAGGCTTTGAAACCATGATCCCATGGCACACAGAGGAGACACACTCCATGGAGCACACACACACATACCAGAATATTGATTCTCAAGTCAATTCGGGGAATGCTCTCCTTCTGAAATAATATCCTGCAAAAGGAAGTTCACAAATGAAGCTGATAACTCTACTCTGAAAGTATTTTATTCAATTTGATGCTATAATCCAGGGGTGTCAAACTCAAGGCCTGGGGGCCAAATCCGGCCCGCAAGAGCTTGCAAAGAATATAATACGTTTATTATACAGTTACATGCCGATGTACAGTATATCTATAAATGAAGAGTTTGGTTCCAAAACGCGATAAACGCCACTTTTGATAAAAATGCGTTCCCGCCGAAATCAGTATTGTATTTCGTCGGTATTGAAAAGTCAACATTACATTTTCCGCAAAACGCGATATCCGCCGTGTTATTCTGTCCTGTTTTCTCACTTTCTTTCCAAACAGCGACAAACGCCAGTCTCCCTTCTCTCCAGAATGCGATACATCCGCTCAACCAATCACAGCGCACCATTCCACGCACCTCAACCAATCACAGAGCATTCCGCGCCGTGTAAACAATAATGGCGGCACCCTGAATGTCCCGGCTTTCGTCATTATCTACTCAACAAAATAAAAACATGAATAACTTTGACGGCATTGATGAACCTGTGGTGGGGAAGAAACGCAAGCCATCGAAATGTAATCGTGTCCGTGAGGAGATTAAGAAAACGAGACACTCGGGAGGAGGAAAAATGCCGGCTGTCGCTTGTTATCATTCTCATACAAAAGCAAACGTCTGTCACACAGACACATTGACCCCAGGGGATCTATTAAAAAACGTTCTGTCTTTTTACTCTGGATCTCATCGAGCAGGATCAAGTCCTTTTGCAGCTGATCACTGTCAACACAGTTCAGCGGAGACGTCCAACATTTGTCAACAGCGATATGCAGAAGGATAGGGAGGTCACCAATGAATATCATTTGCTGACCGAAGATCATCCCACAAGAATTCCTGTCTGCAAGGCCACCTTTTACGAATGATATTATTCATACAGGACGGCCTGCTCTTAAAACGTGTGGATCATTAAACGACGCTATGTTGATGTGATAGGCTGGACTACACAGGCTAGATAATGACAGCTTAATTCACAACAAGCACACTTCATTTTAATTAATTTCTTATTTTATAGTTATCTTTGATTTATCCTTAATTGTATTATGTATTAATCTGTGCTGTCCTGTTTTTGAATCTCACCCTGTTGCGGTTAAACAACTGCATTTCCCCACGGGGATTAATAAAGGTCCATCTTATCTTATCTTACAGAAGCAGGTTGCCCATAAACTACATGTCCCACAATGCATCTCATGTTGTGACATGCGCACTGAAGAGACTTGCAATTGTTTGCCTATAGACTTCTGCTTTCAGACATTGTTAATTATGAAGTTATTACCCTATCCAATAATAATCCAATGCAGAGGCAATAATATACTATAATACATTATTTCATATATATTATGTATTTATATATGTATATATAGTTACAACCATTGGTAATGTGGCCCACGATGAAATTTAGTTTGACACCCCTGCTATAATCTATTCACTAAAGAACAAACACGATCGCCCAGCAAAATGTACACATGTTCCCTTAAAACATGTTGTTATAGGTCAAAATCCATCCTTAACCTGTTGAGCCCGAGAGCCCACTGCACAGGGGGCTTGATAGAAATTAAGATCAATGTTTAATGGCATCATTTAGTTTAAACATACCGTAAGCTTAAAGCTGTTTTATTCTGGAAAAAAACAGAAGTTCTCAATACCAAGCTTTTATTCTGAAAATCCGTCATGGCGACATCCGGGACTACCGCCCATTAGTATCATTAAAGTGGCTATTGACGCCGTTAACATGTATTACATATACAGTTATGAAAGAGATAAGGAGGAGTTTAAACATACCGTAAGCTTAAAGCTATTTTATTCTGAAAAAACGGAAGTTCATGCACACTCTTAACTTAAAACTTTTATTCTGAAAATTCTTCATCTCCGGTTAGCATTAGCATGTGGCTAATCTAGAAAAGTGAATTTAAGGTGAAAATGACACTAAAACATACTGACTTTAACACTACATGTACAGTTTTATTTTAAAAAGCTTTATTGAAAGACAATTCCCTTGTTCACATGACGCCACTTCCGGTTTGACGTAAACAAGATTACAGCCGTTAAATAAAAAGTCATGAATGAGTATATAAGGAGAAAAGGCGTGTGGAGTGATGCAATGAATATACAATGTTTAAATCCTCTGTTTTACGCGATATCGGACATAAGAAGAAAGCGATGGGAGGACTCCGACATCACGGGAGCCACGAAGGAGATAGCTAACAGGCGGGGGGATGCAGGCTCTCTTTTGGCTGCGAGACACAGCTGCAGCAGCTGCTCTCTCTCTCCACCAGCTTCTGTTTGTTCCGCGCTATTTAATTAAAGTACCCATTTCTACCTCCATTAGTCTCTTTATTTAAGCTTCTCTCCTGGGACGCGAGAACAACGAACACTTCTCACAGGCTGCGGGGTGTTTTTTCACGAAACTATGTCTCAGGGCATCTATTTAAAAACCTCGAACTCAGCTAACAACGATACGATCCATTTTTACCGAAACAAAACACAAGTCTCACAAGAAGCGTCTACATGAGCCCTGAGCGAAAAAATGCTAACACACGTAACACAGAACTCACGGTAAAAATACCCTTATTAATAATAATAATAGATGTATTTTGTTAGCGCTTTTACAGGTACTCAAAGACGCTTTACATATATAGTGAAGATAAAATAAAGGAACAACAAATAAATATATAGTTAAAGTTACTTTATACTTTAAATTACTGATCGTATATGCACAAACAAGATGGCGATTAGCATTGTGAGATTCCACAGATCTCATTACTGAGTGATCAGAACTCGTGACAGGGGAAGCAGACACAGACATCACAACACGGGATACTGTCAGAACTGTTGTAAAACGATAAAAACGCTGCTGAAGGTTAATCCAATGTGTCTGTCGCTTTGAAATGATAATCCATCATTCCATTTGTATGTCAAAAAATGAGTTTTCATATTAGCTGCTAATGATAGCCACCATTACGACACGACAGCTTCCTGTTTTGGGCATTCTGGCTACGCATCACTCTATTCACCAACGGGTAATGTTTAGATGGATTTCAGGAACTTCTCCTCGATTCTATCGGCTCTAACGGTTAAAACGAGACCGGGTAACCTGTTGAGCCCGGAGCCTGTTTTCCAGGACCATATCTTCTAAAAGGGGAACATTAATAATCTTTTTTCTCAAAGCAATGATAAACCTGTGAGTTGAATGTAGAAAATATATTTTTTTAAGTAAATTCAGATATCAGGGCTGCAACAAACGACTAATTAGATAATCAATTAATCGACTATTGGGACTATTATGATCGTATTATGTTCCTCTCCATCCCCACCCACATCCATCACCGGACCACAGCGCCTTCTCCGTCGCTGCCCCCTCCCTCTGGAACTCACTCCCCCAACCCATCAGAGACGGCACCGACCTCCCCACCTTCAAAACACTCACCTCTTCAATCTGGCTTTTAATGTGTGATTGTTTTTGTATTATTTGACTTTAACTATGTATTTATTGTTGTTCCTTTATTTTATTTTGTCTTCACTATATATGTAAAGCGTCTTTTAGCACCTGTAACATACGTTTAGATGTAGCTTGATGGTGTTTTAGGCATGTGGAAACTAACAATGAAGACACATAATACATATTATAAAATGAACTTTACAAATTGTGAACAAAATTAACATTGCTTTTTATTTAAATTAACAAATGGTATTAAATAATCTGATGACAGAATTGTGAACAGAATAGCTGAAACTTTAACAAAATAAATAACTCAGTTACCTCTAATCATTAACTCTGTGTGTTGCTGACGTGGAACAGTTATTCGTGGATGGGGCTAGAAAGAAAGACAGTCGAACCCGGTGCATTCCTCCGTCTGGATGTGGAGCACTTTTGATAAATGTTTAGACAAATTGCTCGTGTTACCGCCCTCACATGCTAAACTCTTATTGCACTATTGGCAAAGAGCATTGTCCACATCGAGACGGGTAAAGTTTAACCACACCTCAGAGCGCATTCCCTCCGCCATCTCCGCCGTGTGTGTGAACTGCCCCGCCTGCTCACACACAGACGGGAGGGAGAGATCCCGTCTGGATTGGAAAGATCGAAAATACACGATTTTTTTTGTCTTTTTACATGTTAGAAACGAGTTGTCGACACGAAGACTGCGATATAATGTTTTTATAGCAATAATACATATGACGTATATTTTTTAAATGTCTCCAGTACCGATAAAAAGACCGATAACGTTGGAGCTTAACGGCGCGTAAAACACACGTGATGTCGACCACTGAATTAGTTGGCAACTAATTTGGTCGTCGATTAGTTGTTGTAAATTATAGTGTCCGTCCAAAAAAAAATAACTTATAGTGAAAAGCACCTTTGAATGATAATAGACTAAAAGCTTTAGGAATCCAAACTATAATAAAATAAGTACCCTGTATCAAGATTGATGCAAAACAAGTCTCTGGCTTAAAAGGTAAGCCAAAGCCAAAAAATCAAACTAATGTTTTTTTCTTTCAGCCGTTATGTTTTTATTTTTTTTACATAACGGCTGAAATAGACTTTAAATCCCTGTAAAGCTGTAGGGAAAGTGCACACGTTTGGGATAGTTATTACCTCAGCCAAGGAGAATATGTTTCTGGTTTGATATGTTTGTCAGCAGAAAGATGGACTGGCCAGAAGGATGTAAGATTGACCGAGAAGGTACCCATTACATTAGGGAGAGAATTGGCCTACTGTATGAGCTTTTAAAATCTACACCTGTCATCTCATATACAGTCATTTGAGTAATTGTTAAATATAACAATATTGATTCGGGTAGCTTTAAGGATCGGTAAGGTTTATCGAATCGTGGATCATTGTGACTTTCTAATGATCCAGTAAGAAAAAGTGAGAGTATATTTTTAGAGAGCTAGTAAGGCAAGGCAAGG
Organism: Champsocephalus esox; assembly: GCA_036324585.1. Lineage (NCBI taxonomy): Eukaryota > Metazoa > Chordata > Actinopteri > Perciformes > Channichthyidae > Champsocephalus > Champsocephalus esox. The sequence goes on from CM070498.1 coordinate 43,592,898, forward strand.
CAAGGCAAGGCAAGTTTATTTATAGAGCACTTTTCAACGCAAAGTAGAGGGGATTGTGTGATTCAGGAAAAGATTTGAGGCACTTCTTTATAAGTTGAGCTGTCAGGGGAGAGCAGCTGGAGTGATATCAGTTCTTGAAATATATTGGTGAAAATTGCTATTCATCAATCCAGGGGAAAAGAAGGACAGATATTCAAGCCGAGTGATGAAGCCAGAGACAGAATGAAAGTCATCTCCGATTCAAAAAATAAAAGTGAGACTAAAATGAGATGCAAATAGGGCCGTGGCACAACAGATGGAGATGGAGCAAATGACTACCTATTTCAATCTATCAAAGTCTCATCGGGCTTTTTGTACGCTGAAGCTTTCTACCCAAAGTCGAGAAGGACAACAGCACCGGAACACAAACTGTTTTGACCAACTCTCTTGAAAAAAGACGGGCCAAGGATATCCCCCACCAACACTAACGATGACGCATCTCTGTTCAGATGTCTTACTGGCCCTGTTTATCCGATCGCCACAGGCAGAGGGGTGGGTTTCCAGTGGATTACCAGAGCAAAATGTACTGTACCATTTATTTTAAAATATGTTTCAATTTAAATTAGATGGCAAAGTTTGTTAACTGAAAATAATACACAATTTTTAGCCTTCATGGGAAATACATTTTATTTTTTCCATTTTTGCTCACGTTTGTGGTGGCCTATTTTGTTTTCAACCAAATGTCGATGACATAAATGTTTATGCTCATAAAAGTATCACAGCAAAGATTGTCAATCACAAATGTTATTTATATTAAAGTAAAAATATCTTCAACAAAAAAAAAGTCCATCATCTGTCAAATAAAAAAATATAATGAGACATTATAGATGTCTCTGCAATCTGGTATCTTGTCTTCCTTGTAGTATTTTTCATGTCCACTAGATGGCGCTCTGTATGATTAAAGCACTGATATTCAGGATCGAGTCATCTTGAAAAGTCGTAATCTGGATCAGGGTGATCCTGTCCTGAATTGCTTTGAACTCCAGGGACAACATTTGGCCGACTTGTCTGATCCTGGATCACGAAACATGGGATTTCAAAATCTGATCGGATCTGATTGAGATTAAAAGTTTTGAACTCCTGAGCCCAGAAGATTTGAAACCGAGATGCAAGCCTTCTCTCATCTCTTACTCGCCTCTTACCCTTTATTTGATACTCAGTTTCCTTCGTGTTTTGCTCCTGCTCTGCTTCTTTGTCTTGTTTCTCTACACAAGGGGTTCTCAAAGTGCGCGGGCGGCCCACGGAAAGGTTTCTGGCGGCCCGCGATAGTTAATGTGAAATGCATGCGTTATATTTTAATCCTCCATGGTCGTATCTAGTAAGAATTAGAATGGAATTTAAGAATGGTAAAACTGCGCCCCCTGGGTTGTCATTCCTAAATTATGAATTACAGCTTGTGGAAAGTTTGCTAGACTACTGGTTGCATGGCAACTAGGCATCTCGCGAGTTGCGGTAATTGGTTAGTACAATAAAGAAAGGATTTGTTTTGGAATTATTTTGCGTTCCGTTTTTTCTTGGGCGGCCCTCAATCCAATATTGGGTACCTACATTGGCCCTCACTCATCAAAACGTTGAGAACCCCTGCTCTACAAGGACCTTCCTTGTATGTCCCTCTCTCTGAAGCTCGTTACTTTTTCATATTTCACATATCTTTGTTAGACCTCACAAGCATTCGTCCTTCCCGCTTGCTGGCTGTTTGCTCCTCCTCTCTGGGAGCTGTAGTGACGTAGGAGACTTCCCCCTCGTTCTTCTGTGTCCGATATTGCGTTAAACGGAGGATTTCGACATTTTACATTCATTGTTCATTGTCAACGAGACACGCCTCTTCTCCTCCTAATCTCTTTCACAACTTTTCATCTAAATACATTTCAAACGCTGAAACAAACACTCTAAAAAATACAGGAAATACTTCACAGCATTTTGGTTTCCGGTAGTTCCGGATGTTGTCACATGCTACCCACGTCTGTAAACAATAACGTATTCAAATAAACTGTACCTTCATTTAATATTCAGCAATAATAATCTCTTGGTTCAATTAGTTGTAGTGTTTAATCATTTCGCTGCTAAATTCACATCTACAGGAAATGGTATATTAGCCACATGCTAAATGCTAACCGGAGATGAAGGATTTTCAGAATAAAAGCTTGGTATTGAGAACTTCCGTTTTTTTCCAGAATAAAATAGCATTTAAACTGACGGTATGTTTAAGCTACTTTATGCCATAAAACATTGATTTTAATTTCTAACAGTTTGTACATTTATGCATACTTAAAACTAAAGCAATGATAAATACCAAATATAACACAAACTAGGACCAAAACCTAATGATATTCTTCTGTAACCCACATTATGCCTTCAAAGACTTTTTCAGAATTTGTCAAGACAAGCTGACCGCCATCATTTGGTTCTATAAAGAACATGGCTTGGCACCAAGGCTGAGGCGTGGTGGTCGTGTGATGAGCAGAAGGGTGCTGTCCTTTGACAACACACTCTCACTCCCCGATAGTCCAAATAGCGACGCTTGGTCAGGGTCCCGTGGCGTCCAGTCGCTCCGAGGCTCCTTCAGCTTCATAAACGGACGCAATGTAAGACAATGTATTCCCATCGGCGGCGGTATTTGGCGCTCAGGGAAGCACGGCATCGGTCCATGTCCATGATCCAAATCCATGATTTGACCGTGATATCTGCACTACTCAAAAACACCAGATTACTTTTGTTAATTAAACGACATTGATATACAAACGTATCCTTTCCCCCTACCCACCCCCCCGTAATTTAAGTATCTCTCCTTACATACTATTGCTTTGGCACTAGCACCATCTGACTACTCAAAAACACCAGATTACTTTGGTAATTAAACGACATTGATAGATTTAAATTGATTAAGTATTCTCTTACTGTCGATTGAGATATTTAGTACCTGATATTGCATACCAAAAAAACAAGATTACTTTTGTAATTAAACGAATCTTGATAGATTTAAATTGCTTTTTTTAGTTTAAATGAAGACCTTAACCTAAAGTATCTTTAATGTGTTAATAAAGGTTAATTAGTTTGTCTGTTTTGCACCTCCTCCTATTTGTACCTTTGTACATCCTGCACTAAACTGTTTTATTGTAGAGATCACTTACAGTATCTTCTTGATTTTTTATATTCTATATTTCTACTTTCCCCCTATGAAAGTATGTACTCTTCATATTTTTTTCATCAAATAACATTATTTAACAAAAATAATTCAATAACATGCTTTAACCACTAGGCGGTGCACACAAGGTACACACAGCGTAGGACACTTATGTATAACATCTGAAGATATTTAGTTTTATTCATGTTTTTATTAGGGCTGTCAGTCGATTAAAATAGTTAATCGCAAATTAATCACACATTTTCTATCTGTTCTAAATGTACCTTAAAGGAATGTTTTTCAAGTTTTTAATACTCTTATCAACATATGAGTGGACACATATGCTTTATGCTAATGTTTATTATCATTTGAACAATGACAAATATTCCCATGAATATTACACACAACAACCTGGAACCTCTCTCACTGTGTGTGTGTGTGTGTGTGTGTTGTGTGTGTGTGTGTGTGTTGTGTGTGTGTGTGTGTGTGTGTGTGGTGTGTGTGTGTGTGTGTGTGTGCGCGTGTGATGGAGGCATATGCTCGAACGGGAGCTGCCTGGACGCTGCAATCATGTTGCACTCTCCGTCTCCGTGTTGAGTGTGCTGACTTCTCCTCCAATGTCCCGCTGTCTGCTTCCTGCATCAAGTCAAGTGCTCGGCGCAGTTGTGGCGAAATGTCGCTCCTCTGTTTTCATTGAAACAGCTCCTTGTATCCTTTAGCGCAGCTAGCTAGCACCAGATGCTAACAACAACAATGCACGTAAGGTCTCTCTCTCTCGCTCGGACCACACACACACATACACACCCTCCCGGTCCTCCCGATGGCCAGTCGGTGCCTGCCGGTGAGCGTGGAAGTGTGGTCTGCCGCAAGCGGGCGTCAGGAGCGGGGCTGTCAGCATCAGCTTGTCGATGGTATTTTAAACTCGATGCGCTCTGAAGCTACGGGGCGGCCGAGGAAAAAAATATATGCGTTAATCGCATTAATATTTTGCTTTGCGTTAACGCGTTAACTTGACAGCCCTAATTGTTATTATTATGGCGAGTTTGTGTTTCCATAGAAACAGCACTAGGAAAAGCGAGTAGCATGAAGCTGCAGCGTCGGAGACAGCAGTTACAGGACCGCACGTGTAGAACCGCACACACAGGTCCCGCGTCACGTGACGGAGCATGCAGAGAATGTGAGTAATGTGAAGTAGTTTTATTTGTTTAACATTAATAATAATTCCGGTGTCTTGAAATGAAGTGTGATCAGATAACATTAACTATGCTAGTGTTAAGGCAATACAAACACACATCTGTTTTACAGATTAAATGTATTATTTTTCTTTTGTATTATTATTGCGAGTTTGTTTCCATGGCAACAGCAGAAGTCTAAACCAAACTATTTCAGTGACATCACTGATGACATCATCGCACACTGAAGCTTTGATGAGTGTGATGTCACAGGAGTCTGAAGGAACATTGCAAGGGCATGCATGTGCATTCCCTCGCCACTCTTCACTCCAGAGCTGTACGTGGTGACATTCAGACGACCTTCACGACCTTCAGACAGAACACTTCTCTTCCAAAGAGAAATATATTATTCTACCTCCGCACGACACAAGTCTACAGACGGTGCCATGGATAGAAGAAGCCACCAGAACAACCCGAGGGGAAACCCGAGGCCATTCGACCATGGAGCAGAAGCCGATCGAGCTTACAAGCAGATCCACTGCAGAGATGGCCAGATAAACGGCCTGGAGGAGTACCGTGGGGCTTTTCAGGAGGAGAGGACGAAGTTTTGCCACAGCATGCGCAAACAAAAAGACAAGGTGAAACGTCTCGAGGAGCTCCTGAACTACAGGAACTCAGGGCTCCACAAAGAGAACAAAAAGCTGGTCGACACCATCGTGGAGCGTGAGGCAGAAATCTCCCGTCTGAATGGGAATATTGAAAATGCAGAATGCCAACACAAGAGGCAGCTGGAAGACACCGTGGCCTTGTATGAGACACGGCAACAGAAGCTCTCAGACCAACACAACGAGGCCAACCTGGTGACTTTGAACCTGCTGCAGAGGAGAGAGGAACAGCTCCGTCAATGCGAGGACAAGTTCACCAAGAGCCTGGCCGAACATACTCTCACCTGGGAGAGTGAGAAGCAAGAGATGGAGATGAAATTGAAAGAGGCGGAGAAGAAGAAGAAATACCAGGCGAGTAGAAACAAGACCTTGCAGACGGAATTCCAACAGATGGAGGACCGGTTGAAAAGGCAAGAGGACAAGTTCTCCAAAGACCTGGCCGATAAGAGTCGCACCTGGGAGACTGAGAAGCAGCAGATGGAGACGACACTGAATGAGGTGACTCGGGAGAAGAACGACATGGCCAAGGAAACCCGTGCCTTGGAGACTGAGTTCAAACAGGTGGAGGCTAAATTAGAGCAGGTGGAAAAGGAGAAAGATCGCCTGGCCGAGAATAACCTGGGCTGGGAGACGGACGTCAAGCAGCTGAAAGGACAGCTGAGAGAGCAGGAGGAGAAGCTCTCCAAAGACCTTGCTGAAAAACAGCTGCACTGGGAGCAGCTTGTCCAACGCAAGGACACGGACGTCAAGCAGTTGGAAAACCAATTGGAAGAGCAGAAGAAGAAGTTCTCCAGAGACCTGGCCCAGAACCAGGAGAGCTGGGAGTCCAGGGTTCATTCGGTGGAGACCACGTTACAGGAGGCGACTCTGGAGAAGGACGACCTGGACCAGAAACACCAGCGCATGGAGACCAAGCTTCGCCTGACGGAGACGCAGGTGGAGGAGCAGAGGGACGAGCTGGCTCAGAGCAGACTGAGCTGGGCAACGGCTGAGCAAAAGATGGAGGAGGAAAAGGAACTTCTGGAGGACCTCTGTCTTCACATGAAGAATAAGAGCAGGGGTTTCTTCTCTCGCAGGAGGGGGGACGCTGAGGACAGAGACGTCGCCTTGCAGAAAATGATAAGCAAGATGCAAGAGAAGGAGATGAGGAAGAAAGCCAAGGACGCGAGAGACACCTCCTCAGAGGAGATGGAGGAAGCTTCTGGTGATTCAGCTCCAGCTGGACTTCAGTAACTCCCTCACCTCCTTCCTCACCCCTTCACTTTCTGCTCAGATATGGTTTTCTCCTGGAGCTCAGGTTTTCCAGAAATCCATATTAATAAGGAATCAAAAAAACACCAAGTCCCTCCTCCATTTCCCTCACCCCACCCTCCAAAGCGGCTTTGAGTTCAAGAACAGCGCTATATAAATATAATGTATTGTTGTATCTTCCCGCTTCATACGGTGGCCCCTGAAGTGCAAGTCAAACAGCCCTTCTTTTTTGTGATTGGACAGAGCCTGCCGGAGAAGCACTGCTGTGATTGGTTGTTTTTGCTGCCAGTCAAGAAATGACGCTTCGTGATTGGTCTGCACCCGGCCGACAGCACCACGTAACCAATCACAGCAGTGCTTCTCTTGTCTCTGTCCAATCACAAACAAGAAGTGTTCTGCCTAAAGGAATACACTTTCCATAAAATGTGAAATGCTGAAATGTCGTTTTTGTCACTTCAGGGCCACCGTACCCTCACTCCATCGTCCATAACGCCCCCCCCCCTTCCACTTTTGGGTTTTCTCCTGGAGCTCAGGTTCGCCCGCAACAAATGTTCCTAATAGGATTAAAATTAGGATTAGAGAGATCTGATTTAAAAATAAAATACAAATTAAAATCTATATTTTCACGCGTGGGCCTCACTGTGTAAATACAGTATACATTATTTACTGTATCACATGTTGGTTACAAAAGTACTTATTCATTGTTTAATCAACACTTTCTTAAATTAAACAACCTATGGTATGAAATATAAAATGGTGTTTTCATATTTGTCTCACTGTACACATTCAATTCCATATGTATATATTTTTTAACCGTGTTCATACAAGCTGGTGAAATATTCTGGGGCTTTAATCCTCCACATGTCGAGGTGAAGCGGAACATGTAATTGTATTGACTGAAACATGGTGTCACTTTCAAAATAAAAGCAGAACATGTATACATGCCTTCTGTGATGTGATTTTAATTCAACAACACAAACATTTAAAACCTCACTGAAGACAAAAAGTAATTATTATCTGCAACGCTCTGAAGCTACGGGGCGGCCGAGGACAAAAAAATACACATGCGTTAATCCCGTTCAAATAATTAGTGGCGTTAACGCATTATTATCACGTTAACTTGACAGCCCTAGTTTTTACATAATTGTACAGGATATTGCTATATTATTTCTCATGTTTTACTTCTACACATTAATATTTGTAAAACATCACAGACAGGAAGCCATATCCGTCATGTAATGGAAAGCTATTGCAGTTGTGATTCCATAGATGTGTCTCCCATCGCCCAAACCCCCTGACTATTCTCTCAACTCAGTTTTTACATTCTTGTATTCAAAGAAAATCAGTAATATCTTAAAAAACGTGCATTGTGGCTAAAACATCCGATCCGCGAGCTGAGGATCTTCCCTACGTCCGTTTCCGGTGTCGTTCCTGTGATGAGAGTTCACATTTATGCTGCATGGAAGGGTGGAACTGACTACACATCTCCAGAAACATAATTTGCTTCAGATATAACTCTTAGAAAATAAAGTGTAAAAATATAAGTAATAAAAAGATAAAACACTGGCATGTAATTTACGTTAGAATAAACAGAATGGTTTTATAAAACGCGATTATGCGATCGCATTATTTACCGCAAAATGGCGCAGATTTTTAAAATGGCGCATAATCCCCGCATTTTTTCACACAAAGTTGAGTTGAACTCGTCTTGACGTGAAGTGATGATGCGCGACGTCATCAGCTCGCGCCTCACAGAAGGTAAACAACACCGTGGAGTGAAGGTGTGGAGCTCACACGAGAGAGAAACACCAAGATGAAAACATCTAATCCATCTCATTTACCGACGAACATTTCTGCTAGAGACCGGGCAAAGCAGTTCCCGATGTCTCGCACGAAAGTGGGGGGAAACTATTCTGCACCGTGTGCAACTGTGTGTTGGAGCATGAGAGAACATGGACGGTGACGACCCACTTCGATTCACTCAAACATTCCAACATGCTTTCTGCTGCTGCGGACAAGAACGCCAAACAGCTCACGTTCACCGAGGCATCGACCTCCAACACGCTTTCGAGGGCTACACGAAACGAGGTGAGAAGCCTACAAGATTGAAGCTGGTCAGATAACGAACGAGTGAGTGAGTGACTAAAATAGCCCAATTGCTTTAACAATAAATTAACGTTGAATGTGTTTAATTGAATAGTAAAGGGGTTTAACATTAGTGGCAGGTTGTGTGTGAGAGAGAATAAATAAGACAGCCCAATATTTAAAATAAGAATGGTTGAGAGGTTTTTGATTTGAGTAGCTGCATCAGAAATGAGCTCCTGAACAAAAAAATCGAAATTGGACCTAAAAAGTGAGTTATTTTATAGGAAAATCTGCAATTATTCTTCAGAATTAACTCCAAAGAAGAGTTAACGACATTGATCGACAGAAAACAGAGGAAGAAACGCAATTTTTGGATGTATTTTTTAGTTGAAACTACTAACTAGCTTTCAACTACCAACTGACAACTGTCAACCGTCTAGCCGTGGGCTGCTAGCTGTGAGCTGCTAGCTGCCATTGTTGGAAGGATCTGCACCAAAGAAGGTAGCGCAACATTATAAACTGTGAATTATTTCAAGAAGATAAGAAGAAAAGAAAAGTATTCGTAAGCTAGAAAAGCTAATTAATTAGCCTAGCATCTCTTTGGAACAAAACAAGTGGTCGCCATGGAAACTGTCCAGCAGGCAAAAAAAAAGAACTTCTCAGCTCTCAGAGCAGAGGGAAGAGAGATTGAATATCCTGCTAAATGCAAAGGACACACACAAGGAGACGACGCTGTGTGGAAACCCAGAGGTCCTCTTCACTGACCATGCCCACTGCTCCTGGTCTCTCCCTCCTAGATAGAGAGGTGAAGTGTCTGCTTTATGCTGATGACCTTGTTCTGCCGTCTCCTCCTGAACAAGGACTCCAACAGCAGCTGGGCATAGTAGACCAGTACTGTGAGGACTGGGCCCTGCAGTCAATATGAAGAAAACTAATGTCATGGTTTTCCAAAAACACCCCAGATGTATCCAGTTTATCATAAACAATCATATCATCGAACATAGCATGAGTTATACCTACCTCGGGTTAACCATAACAGCATCGGGACATTTCAACATGGCAGAGTGGCACTCAAAGAAAGAGCCAGAAGAGCTCTAAATGCATTAAGAGAACATTTTATAATGTCCAAATTCCATTTAAAATATAGCTCAAAATCTTTGATAGTGTGATCCAGCCCACTGCGCTGTACGGCAGTGAAGTATGGGGTCCACTCCGTCACAGAGCTATGCCCGCTGGGACAAACATCCAGCAGAGTCTTTGCATGCAGAGTTCTGCAGATACATCTGAGTGTTCAGAGGAAACACCAACACATGCATGCAGAGCAGAATCAGGCAGATACTCACTGATCATCACCACTCAAGAGAGAGCACTGACATTCTGTAAGCACCTTAGGTTCAGCCCCCGAGACACCCTCCACTCAAAGCCCTCCATCACACCAGATGCGATGTTTTGGGGGCGGCGCGATTACATGTAAAGTCAATGCAGAGACGCGGACAGACGCGAATTCGCTCCGACGGCGAGCATGAAGCGGTGGACGCGGTGCGAATCACGCTATTGAACGGTGCCGCGTCAAAAGCGAGAGTTCCATTTTTCCAACTTGAGCGTCAAATTCACGTGACGCATTCTCGCGGAAGCCAATCAGTGTTGGGATTGCCTCTGACCTGCTGCTGTTGATCAGTTGTAAAGATGGAAGAGAAGATTCAAGGATTATTTCTGGAACAGTATGGAGCTCAAATTATTTTTCTCTTGCGGGTTTATCACAAGGTGAGTTCTCTTTTTCTTCCGACCCATGGGACCTTATGTCGGAAACATTATAGATTGAAATCAATGGAGAGAGAAATATTATCTTTTGAATCGTGCCATTACACATATCATGTTTGTCAATCTTAAATCAATCAATCAATGTTTATTTATATAGCCCAATATCACAAATGTTACATTTGTCTCAGTGGTCTTCACAGTGTGTACAGAATATCAGTATGACAATACGACACCCTCTGTCCTTAGACCCTCTGTCCTCAGACCCTCTGTCCTCAGACCCTCTGTCCTCAGACCCTCTGTCCTTAGACCCTCTGTCCTTAGACCCTCTGTCCTCAGACCCTCTGTCCTTAGACCCTCACATCGTACAAGGAAAAACTTCCAAAGAAAACCCAGTTTAAAGGGAACATGGAGAAACCTCAGGGAGAGCAACAGAGGAGGGATCCCTCTCCCAGGACGGACAGACGTGCAATAGATGCCGTGTGTAAATTGAAAAGATAATACATTTGCAACATAGGTAGTCCAAATGTTTGGAAATGCATGTGTGTATAATAGGAAGATGAATCCACGAGGATATCCATCCAGGACCACAGCCACGACTCAAGATCCAGCGCTCGCGATCCAGGACACAAGACCGCAGGATCATCCATGACTCCGGATCCCAGCGAATATAGACACCAAAAGGAAAGACATTTGGGGAAGCTGGGTTAATCGGAACATGAGAGTACACAGGTATAGACAGAGAGAAGGGAAGAAGTAAGATGTCCCCCGACAAACTAAGCCTATATCAGCAAAACTAGGGGCTGAATCTAATCAGCCCTAACTATAAGCTTTATCAAAAAGGAAGGTCTTCAGCGCACTCTTAGAAAACGGATAGGGTGTCTGCCGCCCGAACACAAACTGGAAGCTGATTCCACAAATGTGGAGCTTGATAAGAAAAGGCTCTGGCTCCCATTGTACTTTTAGAGACTCTAGGAACAACCAACAACCCTGCATTCTTGGAACGCAATGCCCTAGTAGGACAGTAGGGTATAATGAGTTCTTTAAGGTAAGATGGCGCCTGCCCATTAAGGGCTTTGTAGGTGAGAAGAAGAATGTTAAATTCTATCCTGTGTTCTATAGGGAGCCAGTGTAAGGCAGCCAGAACAGGAGTAATGTGGTCCCTTCTCCTAACTCTGGTTAGTACACGAGCCGCAGCATTTTGAATCAGCTGAAGCCACTTGATTGACTTCTTGGTACTCCCTGATAGTAAAGAGTTACAATAATCCAGCCTAGAAGTAACAAATGCATGGACTAGTTTCTCTGCATCGCTTTGAGGCAAGATATGCCTGATTTTTGCAATGTTACGTAGATGGAAGTAGGCGGTCCTTGAAATTGATTTTATGTGGGCGTTAACCCTCTGAGACCCACGGGGCCGTATACGATCCCAAATATCACGTTGTGTTAAAAGCGTCATAACTTCTCAGCTGTTTGAGCCAGAGACATGCCGTGTTTTTCCTCTTCAACAACAGAAACGGCACTAAACAACTCTATTCAGTTTTTCATTGAGAGGCGTTTACTTATTTCGGTGAAATGAATGCATAGAGTTGTATATGCTGCGGATGGTCTCACCTTGATTCTGGCGCATCGCTCATCATTTATAGATCTATTCTCATCCACCATCTTTGTTTCTGACGTAAACAGTGTAAGAGACACGTTTCTGAATAGGACACTCTGAGTGGATGAAGTCACAGCCAATCGGAATCTGATTCAGAGGGTTGCCAGTCAGTTCCGTTGTTTACAATGTGTTGTGTATTGAAAGTTGAAACCATAGAAACGAGATATAATACTGTATAATTCCACCCGCGAAAATAAAAGTTAGAACACATACTGTTAGGGTCTTATAAATAAACTGAGGTATAATATATATTTTTTCTATCTATTCTGTTCTATAATAATTAATTAGATTGTTAGTTAGAGCGCTTTTAGGTATGGCAAGGAAGTTTACCACAGCTGAGGCTTTGGAGCTGATTTTTCAAGGTGACGACGTTGAGGAAAATTCAGAGGAATCTGCGCCCGAGTCGTGCTACTCTGAAGACGAGAGGAATTTTGGCGATGGGATAGATCTTCAGGAGGACAAGTAAGTAATTATATAATGAAATTATTTAAAGTATGACGAAATATTTATGCTACAAAGATGCCCTATATAATTACGGGCGGTGTTTGGGACAGTGGTTTAGAGAGTTGATCATCAGACTATTACATTTTGAGGATCACCAGTTCGAAACCGGCGTCAGGCTGTTCGGTCCTTGGGCAAGACACTTCACTCTAATTTGCTCCTGTGCTTACTGTGGGTATTGTCCACAGTAATACTGTTACATGTATAATATGTGTAATTTGTCATTGTAAAGTGCTTTGAGTACTTTGAAAAGCACTCTAAATAAAAATGTAATGAATTATTATTATTATTATTATCATTACTATTGGAGTCGTGCTCCACTCTGACTAGAAGGCCAGGGAGAAGAAGTGAGTCTTTAGTGTAGATTTAAAACCCCTAGGGTCTGGGGCCGACCTCACATGGAGGGGCAGAGTGTTCCAGAGATAGGGCCAGCTGCTGTGAAGGCTCGGTGACCTTGGGTTTTATTCATATTCATATTATTTATATTGTGCACTATGACTTAATTTGGGCAAAGAAAACTCAGACTATTGCTGTAAAATATGTGTGTTTTTATGGGGGAGGTGGATAAGATCACTGGGGAAGTGTGTGGTTTTTGAATAAGTCTTTGAGTAATTATTATGATCCAGTGAAAAAGTAGTTTTATTTATTTGTTTTCATATGTTATAGTGTGGATGCTGATGAGGTGGGTCATCACCAGAGTGGAAACAGTAGGGGAAGAGGAAGTCTGTGTCCCCCTGACCAACCAAAAACATCCCCTCCAGCACAGACGTCTCTTCCAGGTCCCACTACTTCAAGAGAGAGGAGAAGGTTTAGGAGAAGACCCTTTCTCCCTACAGTTCCAGAACAGGGACCACCTTCCACATCCCAGCAGAGACCAAAGAGGAGGGGAGGACAACCATACACACACTCAGATGGTGGACCTAGCCGTGGGCGTAAGGGTCGTAGACGAGGACGTGGCCATGTCACTCCAAGCCCACCAACCCACTCAGATTCTGCATGGAAGACAGAGACAGATGCTGACATAACACCTGATCTCCCAAGGTTCAACCCGAAGCACAAGCCTGGTGTGCAGCCACCACTAATTCCACTCAACAAACCAAGCCCCCTGGAGATCTTTAAAAACTTTTTTGATCACAGGACTGTAAAGACCATCACAGAAAACACCAACAAGAATGCTGCAAAAAACTCTGCCAGTGGGAAGAAATTCAAATGGCGGACATCACTCCAGTGGAGTTTTTCAAATTCCTGGGACTTCTGGTGTACATGGGAATCCTCAACCTTCCAAAACTGAGAGACATGTGGAGGGTAAAAAGTATCTTTCATGTCCCATTTCCACGCACTGTTATGACGAGGAACAGATTCATGGCGATTTCATGGAATTTACACATGAGTGACCCAGCAGAGGATCTATTGAATGACCGCAAAAAAGGCACAGCGGAATATGATTGCCTGCACAGAGTCAATCCTCTGTGTGATTCAATACGGAATGCCTGTAAATCTGTGTACCAACCCTATCAAAACGTGTCGGTGGATGAAAGGATGGTTGCAACAAAGGCCAAAATCGGACTGAAACAGTACCTGAAGCTCAAGCCATCCAAGTGGGGGATCAAGCTGTTTGTTTTGGCAGATACAAATGGATACACCGTTGACTTCCAAATTTACACTGGAAAGTCAAAGTTTGTGAGTGGAAAAGGACTCTCTTTTGATGATGGTGATGTCACTAGTGAAAAAGGATTATCTGGGTTCTGGTTACCATGTATACTGTGACAATTTCTACACTAGCCCAGCCCTTTTCACACACCTGAGTAGCTTGGGCTTTGGAGCATGTGGTACCTACCGTGATGGAAGATTGGGGACCCCATCAACAAAACAAAATGCCCTCACCAAGAAGTGCTCCAGGGGCTCAATAAGGTGGATAAGAGAAGGAAAACTTCTTTTTGTCAAGTGGATGGACACACGGGAGGTGTCAGTGTGTTCCACTTTACACACCGCATACTCTGGGGAAATGATCATCAGAGGCAGGAGGACCAAGGAAGGTGGATATGAGAGAAGCAGAATTGCAAGACCTACCCCTATCGGAGAGTACAATAAGTACATGGGAGGTGTGGACATGTCCGACCAGCTGTTAGGATACTACTCGGTGCACCACAAATCAATGAAGTGGTACAAAACCCTTTTTCACCTCTTTGTGGACATCGCAAGTACCAACAGCTACATTCTCCACAAGGACATGTGTGCAGTGAGACAGGATACTCCCATGAAGCACCAGGATTTCCAGGAGCTACTGTCAGCTCAGCTCATGGGAGTACCACTCGACTTTTCTCCAGGGGACAGGCAGTACAACCACACACCCGTTGCCATCGCTCCAACAGACGATCAGTCCAAAAAGGGGACTGCAGGACGCAGAAAGTGTGCAGTCTGCAGGAAAAATACCCCATTCTGGTGCAAAGCATGCCATGTCCCCCTGTGTGTGATTGTGGACAGGAACTGCCATGATATATATCATGTGTAGTCGTTCTTATTTTCAGTAAAAAAAAACGAAAGAAACGCCCATGGACACTGCCCACAAGAATGGGCATAACTAATGAACAAAATAAGTTAGGATGTTCAAATCAGTTCTGATACAATGACAACAAATGTGTGCAATTGTATGTGTCAAATGTTCCTTTCAATAGTATAGTCAGTAGTTCTTTTTAATAAAATAAGTACAAAATTCAAACTCCGTCTTTTTGTTTTTTTGTTTTATGGAAACATATCCCCTATTTTAATGTATACAAGTCTCTAATGAGTGACATATATCATTAGCTGAGGTTATGCTGATTTCTGGGATGTGTAAAACTTCATTATACTGTAAAGAAATGACAATTTATAAGGCAAAACACAAAAATATACAAAAACGGTAATGTCCTATGTGGGTCTCAGAGGGTTAAAGGATAAATCCTGATCAAATATAACACCAAGACTCCTTACAGTCTCACTGGAGGCCAAATGAATGCCATCCATAGTTAGTATATCTTTAGATAATTTGTTTCCTAGATTCTTCGGGCCAAGTACAATAACTTCAGTTTTGGTCGTGTTTAACATCAAAAAGTTTAAGGTCATCCACGTTTTTAAGTCCTTAAGGCAGTCTTGAATTGTATTTAGATGATTAATTTCATCAGGCTTAATTGATAAATATAGTTGAGTATCATCCGCATAACAATGAAAGTTTACAGAATGATTCCTTATAATATTGCCTAACGGAAGCATATATAATGTGAACAAAATAGGTCCGAGCACTGAGCCCTGTGGCACTCCATGGCTAACTTTGGTTTGCGTGGAAGATTCATCGTTAACACGTACAAACTGAGAGCGTTCTGATAGATAGGACCTAAACCAGCCTAAAGCAGTTCCCTGTATGCCAACTAAGTGCTCTAGTCTTTGCAATAGGATATCATGGTCGATAGTATCAAATGCAGCACTGAGATCGAGCAAAACAAGAATAGAGACAAGTCCCTTGTCTGAGGCTATTAGAATATCATTTGTGACTTTAACCAGAGCTGTCTCTGTGCTATGATGTGTTCTAAAGCCAGACTGAAAATCTTCAAATAAATCATTGTTTTTTAAGTAATCACACAACTGTTTAGCGACCGCTTTCTCAAGAATCTTTGAGAGGAACGGAAGATTAGAAATAGGTCCATAGTTGGCTAAAACCTCTGGATCGAGGTTGTGCTTTTTAAGAAGCGGTTTTATCACTGCTACTTTGAATGATTGTGGAACATAGCCTGATAATAAAGACATATTAATAATATTTAATAAAGAAGTGCTAATTAATGGAAAACACTTCCTTCAACAGCTTAGTTGGAATTGGGTCTAACATGCACGTTGATGGTTTAGAAGAGAGAATCATTGAATGTATTTGTTCAAGGTTAATGGCTGAAAAGCATTCTAGTTTACTATCTAGTGTAATATTAGAACTTACGATTCCGGGAGCTGTTGATAACACTATACTGGTCGAAGGCAAGAGGTCATTAATTTTGTTTCTAAGAGTAACAATTTTATCGTTAAAAAAGCACATCAAATCATTACTACTGAGTGCTATGGGAATAGAAGGCTCAATGGAGCTGTGGCTCTCTGTCAGCCTGGCTACAGTGCTGAAAATAAATCTTGCATTATTCTTATTCTCATCTATTAATGAACAGTAGTATGCTGCTCTCGCTTTACGCAGTGCTTTCTTATATTCATTGAGAGTAATATGCCAAATTAAACGAGATTCTTCAAGTTTAGTGGAACGCCATATCCTTTCAAGTTGTCTAGACTTTTGCTTTATTTTGCGGGTTTCGGCATTATGCCATGGAGCTAATCTATGTTGCTTTATTTTCTTCTTTTTCAAAGGAGCAACAGAGTCTAATTTTATTCGCAGCACATCTATAGCACTATCAACAAAATGATCAATTTGGGGTTGGTGTACATTTTGTATAAGTTTCCTCCCCTACATGCAGACATGCTATCGAGTTAAGTATTGGTGGAATCTCTTCCTTAAATGTGGCTATAGCACTAACAGATAGGTTTCTGCTGCAAGAGCTTTTGACTAATGCTTTGTAGTCTAGTAACAGTACTTCAAAAGTTACTAAGAAATGGTCGGATAAAGCAGGATTATGCGGTTCGACTAATAGTTGCTCAATTTCAATACCATAAGTCAGAACAAGGTCGAGAGTGTGATTATAGCAGTGGGTTGGTTTATTTACACTCTGACAGAAACCAACAGAATCTAATATAGAGTTAAATGCAACAGTAAGGCTATTTTTATCATCGTCAACATGAATATTAAAGTCACCTACGATAATTACACTGTAACAAATAATTAAAAACAATTTTTAAACAATTAAAAAGTCAGTTTGTTGTAAAACTGTTGAAATATGAGAAAAATACGCAACTAGACAGACTACAAATCCCAGAGTAAGTAAGTCATTAACGTTACACATTACCTCGTGTTACTCAGCGAAACCTTGTAAAGCTGGTCCCGCATGCTGGCTCTAACGCAGGGGTGGGGAACCTTTTTCCTCTCAAGGGCCATTTCAATGTTTTCAACATCCTCCGAGGGCCGTACAAATTATTGACCTCTGCTTAAAAATACTGAAATCACAGCCCATTCATTCGGCCTTTCATTCATGCTGTGCAAAGAACAAGCAACCTCTGAATCCAGATGACTCACCATGACTCATGCATGCACGTGCACAGTTGTGGTATGACCACCACACAGAAAGATATGGACACAAGATGTGTGCAATTTAGTTTATATTTAGTTTCCTATCCATGTGAACATGATTTAAGTGTGGGGGGGACCTAACCTCCTCTAGGGGGGTCCGGGGGCATGCTCCCCCGCGAAGATTATTATTTTTTTAAATGTTGAAGTTAAAAGCATCAATCTGGAGCACTTTGGAGTTGGGGAGATCTCTGGTGTCTGAAAATATGGAGAAAGCATCCACCTCGTACACCGGCTGCTGTTGCCATAGTGACGGACATACAGGCCTCGGCAGCTGCCCCTGACACCGGCACAACCGCAAGCGGTACTGGGAAAAAAAGAAAAGTGCATCAGGTGTGAAAAGTTCACCTGCAGAGAGCACCAAATCCCCTGCTGCAGGCTCTGCTGGATGAACTGATCTCTTTCTCTCTCTCTCACACACACATTATTTGTTATCTCCATCTATCTTACTCCCTCTCGAACACACACTTGCTCTATCTTCATCCATCTGGGGCGGTGGTGGCGAAGTCGATAGGGACTTGGCTTGGCAACTGGAAGGTCACCAGTTCAAGTCCCCGAAAGACCAAGTGCTACCGAGGTGTCCCTGAGCAAGGCATCGTTCCCCACACTGCTCCCCGGGCGCCGTTCAAAATGGCAGCCCACTGCTCCTAACACTAGGTTGGGTCAAATGCAGAGAAACTATTTCCCCACAAGGGATTAATAAAGTATAAAGTATCATATCATCATCATCTCTCATTGTATTCAACACACACTCATACATATCATTGTTCTGTTTTGAATGTTGATTGCAGTTTGCTGTTTGGAAAATAAATGTTGACATTGATACATCTGATTTAAAAATGATTTCAGAGAAAGTTGAAAATACTTCAGTGTTTTTATAGGTCATATAATTCAATGGTAAAATGTCACATCTGGTGATATACAGTAAAAGGGACACATTGAACTATTTTCCTCCAATATAAAACCCTGACATATGGCGAGAGATCAAAATATGTGGTAATAATGGGAGTGGACATTTTTGTCCGCGAGTGGCTAATGTGTGACTTTTTTTGTTTAATCTGATTCTGTGCAAAAACTAATAATCCACCAAAATAAATGTTGTTGCTAATCTTTGCCATATCCAAGACTGTGATAAAAAATAAAAAAGCCGAACCTCCCAACATTTATTATATGGAAAATAACTGCCTTTTTGTGCATGTCTTTCATAGAAAACGCAAATTCATGTTTTCAAACCGGCAGTTCAAGGGTTAACATCCTGAACATAATTGAATATTTGGTATTTTTGATCAGGACTGAAGTTGAATGAAAGATTTAACCCAAAAAGGTTGTGAAAAAAACCTTTTAATATTATGTTTTTATCAAAGTATTTTGCAGTGGACATTTTTGTCTCGAATGACTAATCTGCGTAGTCGATTTGTTACACAGTGAATAAAAGACCGATTTGAATAATTTAAATTGTAATTCCAAAATAGATCGAGAAAATAGCCTTCAGGCCGTTTGCACCAACAGAACCAAAGTTATTGCAAAATGAAAAGTATGGACAAAAACGTCCACAGTGATACCGGAGGGTTAAGAGGATAATAGACATGATATCAGCCACACTGCCAGTCAGTAGTACGGCAGCAGCATTTTACCCCGTCCACCTCTTACATTCAGGGGATCATTGGAAAGGTGCAAGACGCCATTGGAAGTCATGACCCCATTATATTAACCGATGCCCAGGGAGATGAAATGTTGGAGTCAGAGGGAACCACAGGTGCACAATGAATGATGTGTATATATATCACATGCCACAATACTACTCGTGACTGAACTAGCCACTTAAGTTATATTGTTTTGTTCTACTCCTAACGGTCACAATACTGGAAACAAAATGCAAGAAGAGTTCTTGCTGTAGCAGAACGGGACTTTCAGGAGCTGCAAGGCACAACGCGGAGAAGAGTGAGGCAGCTTATGTAATCATATTACTCGTATACATAATTCAATCATTGAAGTACATTGTGTTTCTCTTGCTTTTATCCTTAAACTTTCTTATTCCGACTATTAAAAACAACAGTTCCTTATTTCAAATCAGCACATAACTTCTGGCCATTACTGCTTATTTATTAACACGTGTGCATGCTGCTAGTGAACGGGTTCGCCCACCAAAAAAAAGTGCCTGTCAATAAAAAAACTAAAAACTTTTCCCCACAATCAAGATTAGCAATTTACCTTGATACGCCCTATTGCAGTGACCACCAACTGGCGGCCCGCGGGCCACATCCGGCCCGCCAGACGGGGGTGACTGTGGCGTTGGCGGAGTGGTTACTACATTCGCCTCCCACCCATTTTTTTTTACAATGTCTCGTGAGTAAGGTGCAGTACCGGAGTCCAACAGAGAGGCGGCAGCTGCGGGTCAGTAGGCTGCGTACTGGGAAACCTTCCCTGCCTTGAAGAAGAAGTGATCCTTGCCTGTGAAGAGTCTGGTTAATGCGCTCCGCACCACAGCAGTAGCCCCGCTGCGACAGAGTCCAACAGAGAGGCTGGAGCTGTGGGACAGTAGCCGAGAAGCAGGGTTGGGTTGTAACGGAAAACATAACGGCGTTACGTAATCAGAATACAAAAATCAAGTAGGCTAACTGTATTCAGCTGGTGTTACATTTGAAAAACGAGTAATCTGATTACAGTTACTTTCGTAAACCTGAAGTGAATACATTCTGGAATACTTTTTGGAATTATTGGTGGGAAAGTTTATTCACAAAATGTAATATTTATTACCCGCAGGACTGTATGCACACTGCACAGCGCTGCTGCATGTCTGTGAGCGAGAGAGAGATGCAGCATGTCTGTGAGGCCCCGCCCCCGCACGCAGATGAGAGAGAGAGAGATCTTTTAAAATATATTGAAAGTTAGAAACGGAGATGGTTAGATAAAATGTGCAAGATAACGTTTATGTAGCATGTCTTTATTGTCGAAATTATGACATTTATAACGGGATGAAATCAAAGTGAGCGGCCTGCTGCTGCTGAATGCATGGGGCAAGTGACTGGAAACAGTTTTAAAAGTTATTACATCGTTTCAGATAATAAATAATAATGATAATTCATTCTATTTAAGGACGCCTTTCAAAGCACCAAGGACACCTTACCATTCACAACATATTCCA
The DNA here is from genome assembly GCA_036324585.1 of Champsocephalus esox. Classification (NCBI taxonomy): domain Eukaryota; kingdom Metazoa; phylum Chordata; class Actinopteri; order Perciformes; family Channichthyidae; genus Champsocephalus; species Champsocephalus esox. Next base: position 43,613,540 of record CM070498.1, read on the forward strand.
AGGAAAGGTTTTAAGACAGGACAAAGAATTCAGTCCGGGTGATGTTTTTTATGTGGGTGAAGATGAGAGGGAGCTGTTGAAGTGAGCGTGAAGAGTCTGCTAAGCTTTCCGCACCTGAGCGTGCCGCCCCACTTCAAAATTCTGGGCTATATAAAAATCGCTTGGACAAATGTAGTTGGTGATCCCTGCCCTATTGCTTTGAACTATTTATAACATGTAATATAAACCCCATAGAAAACAGCTCTGACTTGGCCAAGCTCCATTCATAAATAAAACACTTGCATTTTATAATGTTTCAAACAAACGGTAAGACCACGATTATCATAAACGATGTAACAGTACCATTAACTATGTGTTATGTTGTTTGTGTTTAACAGCAGACACGATGAACATGCTGCAGGCATTGGAGAGATGGTACTGGCATCACAGAGCTTATCAGATGTGGATACTTGAATAATGTTCACACACATAAGTTAACTTTAAATCCATTTAATATTGTGTCTACCATTGTACAAATACGCGTTTTTACATTCACATACCAAGGTCATTATACACTACAGGTAATTGCATTCACTGACGTAGACCTTTGTGTAACAGGCCATAGGATGCTATAATAACAATAAGACATTTTCCACAGCATTAAAATTAAACACTATCACCCAATACACCAACAATATTTAACAATATTATAAAACTTCAGACAGACGGGTAGCAGCACCTCCCACCTTACTGTCCCTTCAGACAGACAGGTAGCAGCACCTCCCACCTTGCTGTCCCTTCAGACAGACGGGTAGCAGCACCTCCCACTTTACTCTCCCTTCAGACAGACAGGTAGCAGCACCTCCCACTTTACAGTCCCTTCAGACAGACAGGTTTGCCTCTTTCCCAAACACATGCACCATGAAGGGGATATTCAAAACACTAAGAGACGCAGATCGGGTAGTGACAGACATGATGGGGAAGAGAGCTTGAAAACAAGAATTAAACGTCTCAAGAAGTATCATAAAGAACTTTTAAAGTGACTATTGTAGTTGTTAGAGCTTACATCGTCATGTGTTAGTATCTTACAGGAATTACAGCCAGCTTCGAAGGATGTCAGCCCCCAGCAACTCGCTCCAGCAGCAGCTGCCGTCTGCACCCCATCCGAGCCACCGTGCCCTGCCAGCCCCACGCGGGGGTGGTGGAACCACGAACAGCCGAGGCTCCAGTCCCCCTTCCAGTCCCTCACTCATTTCGGGAAGTGCAAATGCTAAGCAAAGACTGTCCCCCAAACATAAGGACTCCTCCTGTCCCCCAGACGCCATCACAGGGCCGTACCTCAGCGGCCAGTGGCCTCGGGACTCCCACGGACCCTACCCCTCCTGTATGAAAGACAAGCCACACAGACTCCGTGGATTGAAGAGGGAGCAGAGCAGGGAGGTCCTCACCAGCGGTCAGCCTCCTGGGGCAGCGCGGACCACCTCAAAGAGATTGCTAAACTGAGACTGCAGCATCAGGCGCAGCATGGCACTGCCTGCCCATCAAAGTATAAAGGAACGTCATCAGCAACAACAGTCCCTGTGCCAAAGTCCCTCATTTGCTGGGCGTCGAGTAGGGATGGGAATTTGAAAGCAAATGTATATTCCAATATTCGAACCCCCAAAAAACGGTTAACTGGAATGTACATATCCTAGTTGATCAGTTGTAAACTGAAGATGGAAGAAGAAGTAGTTATGTCTGTGTGTGGGTTCCCGGACATATACGATACAATGTCGTATACCTACCGGGACCGCAACAAGAAAGAGCTCGCAATGGTGGAAGATAAGCGACGAAGTGGGCATACCTGGTAAGTTATACAACATATACATCCGTTGTTTGCTTGATTACAGATACCAATAATACATAAGCATTAACCAAGTTAGCTCAACCGCCGGTTTAACGGCAGATAACGGTTACAAATTACTGTTTGTAAACGTTTTTTTTCTTGTCAGAGGAGGTATGCCGAAGGAAGTGGAAAAGTTTGAGGGACATGTATGTCAAAGAAAGAAAGAGGGAGAAGGATCGGAGGAGTGGGTCAGCAGCAGGGACCAATAACAAGTGGAAATACTCTGCGGTCCTGTCCTTCCTCGACCCATTTGTTACCCCGAGAAAAACCACCAGCAATATGGTGTCGAGGAAGACAGGACCTCAGGGTACGGAGGTGAAGCGCAGGGAGCAGACGGGAGAGGTTGGTTGACCTCTCCCGTCTGATTCTCATTCGCACTGCAGAGGAAAGTCATACAGAATATCTACAAAGTTCAAGAGAATATCAAGGCTATAACTGCTTAATGTATCAATAAGTAATTATAATAATACAAGTGTAAACATTTGTATTCTCACAAAATCTAGAATTACATTACCTGTTCCATTTTACTATCTCATTATTATATTTGGAATACAAAATACATCTTTCTTATATTTACAGAGGAACATGAGTTTTCAGAGGGCAGTGAGGCAGAGGATCACCATGATGCCCCTGATGCCCCTCCTGCTGTCCCCACTGATGCCCATGCAGGACCTAGTGGTGTAGGCAGAGCACCAGGGGGTATGTAAATGACAGTTTTGATTGCATTTTATTGTATTGATGCATTGCTGTACCTTCACTAAAAAATGATATTTGTTTTTGTCATGCAGGAACAAAAAGGCCCAAGAATGTAGACAATGTAGACTAACTTCTTTCCCCATCCTCCCGGAGCCGTCCCGAAATACATTCTAAGCCGTCACGAAATTAATGTGGACCGTCCCAAATTTAAAATGTTAGTTTTTCTACATTATCATTAGTTAAAATAATTCAAAGTGACCTTTAACATCAATAAAACATACAAATCATTAGATGATAATTCATCAACCTTTTTATTTGAGTAAATCATTCAATCACATAAACAAAGGCCAAATATATTTAAATAAACACACAAACGGAAAAGTGACTCTAATATTGAATTCCATCAAGTCCCATCCAATTAACAAAATAATCCAACACTGTGTCCTGAAGACAGAACCCAGAGCACCCACTAACCAGGATGACAGTCTGTCAGTCAGGAGACCTTTACGAACGGCCCCGTCCCCTCGCACACAGACGGGAGAGAGAGATCTCGTCTGGATTGGAAAGCTCGAAAATACATCATAGACGCATGTTGTTGTCTTATTGCATATTAGAAACGGAGTTGGCGAAACTAAAACTGCGATATAATGTGTATGTAGCAATAATACATGACATATATTTTTTAAATGTCTCCAGTACCGATAACAAGTCAGATAACGTCGGAGCTTAACGTTACCACTGTCTTTAATTCTGGCCCGGGGCCCGTTTAATACCGGGGCTCGGTACCCATCCCTACATGGCGAGAGGCGCAGCATATTGCTAAGGACTAAATACGATGGAGGCTTCTCTTCTCAGCCTAATTACCCATAGGGGATGAAGAGGAGTAAGTAAATAAAGAGGCCGGCGCTCCAGGGTCTGGTTCTGCTGTGCGTTTTTGTGATTAACGGTAAAACATTTCAGAATTCCTCCACGGGATGCCATTGTACATCACTCAACCCGCGAAATACACACACTCAGTACATAGCTAGACCCGCGGATTTGCGGGCACAGCTGTAGCTACGTACCGTTTGTGTCTATGTTGACAAGGAGGTTTAATATCTGTTCTTGTTAGTCCTTCCCTTCAAAGACTGCCAACGCAGCAGAAGAACTTTGTGAAGTTCGAAATCCATAGATTAGTTTATGAAGCAAGCACAGTTGTGCTAAATTTGGAATTTTAATAGATTACCTGCCATGGGTTGACAAGCTTTGAAGGGAACAAACCAGGTTTTTAAATAAAAATGTGTATCACTGTATATATAATTTAAATTGTAATTTATTAATAATACTTTTCTTTAGGTTTTCTTCATGGTACAGAGTATTCCTAGTCACATATAATCCTTTCTAAAAATATAAGTGTTACATATAACAAAACCTGAGAGTGGAGACGAGGTGCGACAATATATCAATCATTTATTTATATTTATACTCGGGCTGTCAAACGATTACAATTTTTAATCAGATTAATCACCATTCGAACTATGTCCAAAATATGCCATTTATTTATGTGTATTGTTGTGGGAATGGAAAGATAAATGAAAGAAGGCGGATATATCCATTTAACATACAGTATCTATGTTTATTATAACATTTTTCTGCGTGTCAAAATGAAAGACAACCCACACACCTATCAATCATCAAACCGTGGGGTCTGAATTCATTACGTGTTGATTTCTGTCAATGGGGGAGTACTTCAGGAAAGTCGACAGAGGGGGGGGGGCGGCTAGTGGAATACTACTGATTATTAAGAATGGTAATTTGGAGTCTCAATTTCTCCAGCTCAATCTTCTCGTGTTCCGCTCTTAATTTTGCGGTCTCCACCTCCACACGAATGATTTCTTTCTCCGTCAGTTCCCGCTGTAGCTCAGTCAAATCCCTCTTCCTTTTTCGGGGTGGGGCCATTTGGGATCCCCCTTGAGTCATCGCTGACGCTGTGGATGGGGGACTTCCCTCTTCTCTGCGGTCCTCTGAGTCTGTACAATTTCAAGTTAATGTCAGTTACTATCAACTGCCGTGATTGCTAATTGTTATCTTGCTAGCCGTGATGTCTCACGGGGGGTAATGTGTATATAGATAATGTAGGGAGATGTTACTCTATTAATGACTTACCACTTATAGTGACAGCTGACACGTCTGCATCAACCTCTTCACATGTTGAGGTTGACAGCTCAGAGCTGTCGATCCCACTCAACCCGGTGAAAGAGGGGGAATCCTCTCCAAAGATAGCTATAATTATATTGCTGTATGGAGAGGTTTTGGGTGCAGGGACGCATCCTTCTTGGCTCTGGATAGTAGGTCCTTCCACTTCTTCCTACACTCTTCCACCGTCCGTATCCCTCCATCACCCAAGTCATTTATCGCACCAGTGATCGACTTCCAGGCTGCGAGTTTGTTCTTGTTGGTCATATTTGTTATTACATTTGGCAGTTAGCGAGTTTTTATGCTCAGCATATATTTCATTTAAGGTTCTAATTTCTCTATCAGTAAAACATGTTTTTCTCTTCTTTCCGTTATCCATATTCATTATCAAATTCTTAGCTTGCTCTGAATGGAGGATTCGAGTGGTAACTTATGTAGACGTGTGTTGCTTGGCAACAATTACTGTTTAGCGTGTATTCACGTGGACGCGCATCTTAAGACCAGGCGCAGCTACGCCCGAGACTAGTCAGGCTTGCTGCACTCGGTGTTAATTCGAATCACTAAGTCGGACGTAGCTAAGCCCGACGTTAGAGTTAAGCCTTACTTTTTTATGCCCAGCTGGTGCACTCCACTCCTGAACCAGAACACAAACTTTTAAACAATGAGAACAATAAATGACAAGAATTCGTATTAAATCAAAGTAATACATGGCCTCGTGGTGTCCGTAGGCTTGCCCTCACTGTCAGAGATATCGCTAAAATACTTCCACTTTTCACTTCTGGCGTGTTTTTTGTCAACAAGCCGAGGCGCAGCGGCAGTTGCACTCCCACTTGCAGCTTCTCGTTTTCTCACATGCTCTGGCAGCTAGCGCGTGCACGAGAGAGGGGAGGGACTTAGAGCGTGCTTGAGAGGGGCGGGACTTAGAGCGTGTGAAAGCAGAGCGCTGAACACACACGGCTCTTATTAAACGGCGCTTTCTCACCGGAGTACTTTCCCCCGTCATTCTTAAAGTACCGATACGAATGAAACGGAGGAATCGTAACGTTTTTAACGGCAGGGTATCGCGGTACCTTTCAAGTATCGTTACACCGTGCAACACTAGTCAGGAGTCAGTGTCTCTCCCCCAAACTCACATAACATTCGATATGAACTGAAGAGCCGCAGGTTGGCCACCCCTGGCCTCGAGGAATGAGAGCGAGGGACGAATCCGGTTTGGCTCTCGGCTCCCCGACCCAGGTGCAGCTCATCAGACAAATGCCGGCCAATTGGACCCATGGATGTATAATAAGAACTGGATACAGCGTGGGAGGCGGGGCCTCATTCATTCCTATGAGAGCTGCTCATTAGCGCATAATGATAAAATGGCCCAACTTTTGAGAGAGCGAAACGTCACAGATTACCCGGCATGCCTGAGAAGTACCCGTATGTGCGCTCATAGCGCATGCGCAACTTTAACCAAAATGCTCGTTCACATCAAGCACGTCAATTTGCGTACACGTGACGGCACCGCGCGCTCATGACAGCATGGCACTGGATTGTTATATGATGGAGTTTGATATTAACGAGGCGGCAGTTAGCAGCTAGCGGCTAGCTAGTAATGCTAATGTATGCACTTCTATATAACGCTGATGTAACAGGCTCTAGTGATATCCAAGCAACAGAGCTGCATTTAGCATGATACTTGTGTGGGTTGTACCTAAAACCACATGGTAATATATGAAGAAATATATGTATTTCGAATTATGATCAATTGTGATTTAAATCTTTATCTAAAAAGTAAAGCTGATGATGGATTACTGTGGTGGAGTTAAAATAACAATAGCCTATTTGTCTTTGGATAGTAAATGTGATTATTCAGGTTAAGTACCCAACAAGTAACTAAAACGTATAATACTTGAAGAATGGTGTAACATGTTTCTATAAATACCAATATCACAGTACAACACCCCTTGTTGTTAAATAGCAACCATGTATATATATATGCCACTAAAACTGTGTAATATAGCTGGCTGCTAAATCCTCCAAACTGTTACAGGATGTGTATTTTGTAAAATGTGTAACTTTTTTTATTATAATTTCTTGTTTTTAATCTTTAATACTTTATTTTATGCATACTTTAATCAACATTAGGCTGTCTTTGGCTCTTTTCTGCTGTAACAATGTAAATGTATTCTGATCTAATTGATATGTTTTTGTCAGTTTGTTTCCCCATATTGAGACACTTTAAGATTATTTCTCTTTTTTCACAGACATCCCCAGCCATAGTGGAATGCATTGATCCATGCATCAACACCTTCACCCAGCTTTGAGGCTCCAATGAATTAAATCATCTTGTGGTTGGGAAAAATGTGAACAAATAAATCTCACAAAGAGCGAGTTTCTGGTGTAATCATTATAATATCAAAGATAAGCACTTTCAGTAACAATATATACAACCATTCAGCGGCAGAGGATGGGGTGGAAACAGCATTTCTAACTAAGATGATAACACTATTACAAGTTAAACATCACGATGAACATACTATTATTAATTAAAAAAGTACATGGGAAACTTAAATATCCTGCAATAGGAATAAATGTGCCAAAATATTTCAAACATAAACTGAGGGCTTTCTTCCTGAGCCGCTGGGAGTAGAGGTCCTCCACGGATGGCAGCTCCGTCCTGGTGCTGTGCTGTGCAGCTTTCACCACCCTCTGTGAAGCCTTACGATTGAGGGCGGTGCAGCTGCCGTACCAGGCCGTGATGCAGCCGTGTCCGTGATGGACCCCGAGGAACCTGAAGCCGCCTCTCTCCACCGTAGTCCCATTGATGGCGATGGGGGCGTGTCCCTCTCTCTGCTGCTTCCTGCAATCCACAAGCAGCTCCTTGGTTTAGCTGACGTTGAGATGGAGGTTGGAATAACCTCCGACTTAAAGCCTCAGCCCCGCCCCCTTCACCTGAGCAAAGCACACTGAGACAGAAAAATGCATTAATAAAGGTTCCAAATAAATCAAAATAAACGTAAATGCGGCTCCGACACTCATAAAAAACAAAGCAACTTACCGGAGACATATTGGCAGGCGCTCCGCAGCTGAGAGGGAACGCCTGTAGTTTGTGTCCATCCGGGAAATCCTGACGCCAACCCGAGCTAGAAGATCATCAAACACAGGTCATCCTAAAATACCGCTGGAGACGGCAGTCATCCGGCGCAGTTCCTTGATCGAACAACGATATTCACCGAACTGTGTGCGACGCTTGATTACATCGTGAACCCAGACAGAGCGGCGTTTGTAGGACTTCCACAGAAGGTGCAAAGCAGCAATAGTTGATATATCCTCCATAGTTAAAGGTGGGGTAGGTAAGTTTGAGAAACCGGCTCGAGATACACTTTTTGCTATATTCCATGGAATGCTCTTAACATCCCGATAGCAATGAATATCTGAAGTGCTTTGACAATAAATCAATTCATCTGTAGAAGCCGTAAAAAGTACAACACGTATCTCGTGCCCTCATTGGTCATGTGCGCGTTCGTGTGTGTTGGGGGAGGGGCTCTGTGAGGAAGTGGCAGATTTTCTCCGGTTGTGTATTTTCAAATTCTAGCCACTCGAGCCGGTTTCTCAAACTTACCTACCCCAAACGACATTGCATGGAAGTGTAAACAACCTCAATTGTCCCTCAACGGTATGTCTGTTTTGAATGACGCGATAAAACAAACTGCAAGCCGCGGTGAAACTCGCGTTTAGAGCGAAGCGAATATTCGCACAAGCGGTTCTGTCTGCTGCGTCTGGCAGGCGGTACGCCTGCACTTAGAAACAGCATCCACAATATTTATCTTGCTGCTACTTAGACATTATTGATCTATTTACCTAATATATCATATTCCAATAACTTGCATATAGACTCGTATTGCACTATTTCACTTTTAAACTATTTTTATTGTTGTATTACTATATAATATGTACTTGCACTATGTTCTTCTGTTTATCTGTGTTATTGTGGTGTTGGAGAAGCCTGTGACCTAAGATTTTCATCGTCATGACTACACTGTAGCTATGTTCGTATGGCAAATAAAGAACCTTGAACACACACCCAATAATTACAAGTCGACAGGGATCAGCCACGTGTTTTTTCCACTCGCTCATCTTTTTATCTCCCCTCTTTTATTCTTGTACCTCCAGTAGAGTCTCACTATGGCCCCAGAGTGGATATGAAGCCGTCAACAACTTGTCATGGACCCACACACCTATTGTTCAGCTGTCAGCGCAGACACACACACACACACACACACACACACACACACACACACACACACACACACACACACTCCCTGGCTCAGTGACTTGCTTGCACAAATATGCATAACATCTTCCCACACATCTCCCACTTCCTTCCACATGGATTCAAACAAACCAACCAGAACAAATGACCTTTCTGTTGTTGACAGTTCTGCTGTTTAAGTGGCCGTGTCTGACCCGACCTTTGCCTCATCTACCTTTATTAAGCTCACCATTGATACACAGATGCAAACTTGGCTGTGAATGGAAAGGATGTATGTTTCAGGCATGTGAAACCAGGCATGTGAAGCTAGATAGGTGATTTTGGTATTGAATTATATGTGTTTGACTATGGGAAAGTCACATGTTTGAACTTGTTCAGAACTGTTTTGGGTCATTTTAAAACAAAAAATAAATAAAATCCAAATTGATAGTTGCAAAACTACGATTTTCAAACACCAACAGGAAACATATGTCCATGTTTATTAGATATAACATTGCCACAGTATGATTGTGTATGTATTTACTCCTGCAGCTGCAGAATGTACAGGGAAGACCAAATCGGTAACATTTGCATCGTCCACTGCTTTCCGACTTGCATCCACACTTGGTCAGCTGCTGACAGCTCTCAGCGATAGGCGGAAGCTTGGTCCAGAATATCTGCGAATGATCTTCTTCTTTGGTCCATCCCCACTCTGCAGGACTCTGTATTTCAGGTTGAAGCACTGTTGACTGACTCCATATACCTGCCTGGTAGGCTGAGGAATCGCCTCTGTTTCCTAGCAAACATGTCAAATCTGGCATCATTAACACCCTCAGCAACACTGGACCTGTCATACATCATGACCACCCATGTTTCCAAGATCTTCAGTTTGTCATCATAAACCACTGTTGGTGGATACTGGCTGAGTATACTGAAGAGATCAGATGCCTCGTCACAAACTTCTCATGTCTGCCCAGCTGTCTTCTTGCCTTCACCGCGGAAAGCCGACGCAACATCCCAGCCAGTAAAGGCATGGAAGAAGATAATCCCTTTGCTCTTTCCCATTCCAATAGAAACACAAAGGTCATGCACAGGGATCCACTTAGGCAATCATACACGAGAGGCCGTTCTTCCAGTACTGTCGTACCAATAATGACGTTCAAGAACGGCCTCAAGTGTATGATTGCAATTCTATTACACAAACTATCATTGTAATCAACAATATCGTAAAATAATTTCATAATGTGGCTAATTTGTTCCCAAACCTACGCTTTCTGCTTTCCGCTGTCAGAAAGTAGTTCCCTTGGTAACGCTAGCCGATCAATCGAACACTCCTGCTTCCCCGCTTACAGATATTGATATAATTATAGTAAATAAAATATTATTAACAACAATTCTTGAATTAGGCTATTTATTTATGTATTTACATATTTATTAGTGATGGGAATTCTGATTCCCTTCAGAGACACAAATCTTTTGATTCAGTTCACTTGAAAGATTCGTTCACCAGTTTGCGAAAGTTTGCTGGCGTAACATTTATGATATTAAAACACATTTTACACCTCACCTTGTTGCCCCATGAATTATGCTCTGGGAATAGGCTACATATTATTTAAGAAATATAATTGGCCATTGTTAAATCTCTCATAAATGTGTGCCTGACTATACGATGTATTACAGCAGGCTAGCTGTTATACTTTCAAACCCATGCACGTACTATGTGGCCTAACTTAAATCCCAAAGCATTAAACTCCATCTGGCCGAGTTCAAAGTGAATAAAAAAAAATATCCTCTACATCGGTGATGATTTCATATTCTATAGTATGTACCCATCTATGTTTACCTTTAGCTAGCGGCTAAGCTAGCTGGACGCTACGGAGCCCAGCTATCCGCCCTCTGAAGCTTTTAGTGCCGACAGGGAGAGGAGAATGTCCCGCTAACGCTGTGTGTGTTTCACATTAGCCGTGTCCCGGACCGGCTAAAAGCGCGTTGCTCCACATCTTGCTGTTGTCCAGAGATGGAGCCCAGTAGCTGCGAAGCGATGACTCAAACGGACATGATTTCTCTGGCCTCCAACCCTGCCTCCGCCAGCCGCTGTATGCAGGTGCTTCTGACGCAATGGTTTGTGTAACGCGTAGCAGTGCCAGCCTCTTCACTAATGCGGGTCATCATGGACCCCAGGCTGTTCACCCCCAAGGGCTCCATGCTATACCACACCGCATCCCCAGGCTTCACCGACTTCCTTGGATGGTGGTAGAAAGCCTTTGCTGATTCGGGCATTTGCTTTCTTGTTTCAGTTCGAAAAGCAAACTGCAGGCAGACACTGACATTAAACTCAATGTCAGTCCTCTTGTACTTGGTAGAGTATGCCTCGATCGTGGGAAGGAAATCCCGTACTGCATAGTCTTCAAAGCTCTGGAGCCTCGTGGTGGAAGACTGTACACCAGTGCTGAACCATCACTAATGATGATATCCGCCTCAGGCTCAATGTCAGGGATTGCAACAAGCGACTCGAGTATGCCGGCAAGCTGGGATTCCTGGCAGCTGTGAATCTTTCCCCCATCACTCAGAGCAGCAGAGAATGGGTGGTTCTCATGACCAAATGAACAGTTTAGAGAATAGTTCCTTCTGCAATACCTTCTGTTTGGAAAAAATGATAGAGGCTGGTTTTTGACGGAAAAAATCCACACCGTTCTTCTTGATTGGTTTGTTGAAGGTTTGAATCTTCTACGTCGATTTCTGCCATGAATTCCTGGAACTGAGCTTTGCCCCTTTCATAGTGAGTTCTCATCAAGTATACTGCACTGGTGTGAGCAATATCCGTTGTGTCTAGTGACAGGTGACACGCCCCCAATTATACACATGAACTAAGTCCCGCCTCCCATTGTTCGAGATCCTTTTATGTGAGTGGGTACAATTATGTTAATGAGCTAAGTCCCGCCTCCCTTTGTTCGAGATCCTTTGATGTGATGTGTTATAACAGGTAGGTGTGAAAAGCCCCCCTGTGGAGTGCCTTTGTTGTCTAATCTAATTAAGGCAGTCTCTTTGAAGTTATGTTGTCTGGGCCCCTGCCCCCTCACACCCCTTTGTAGTCTAATCCTTTGCTGTGAGGAGTTATAACAGGTAGGTGTGATATAAGCCTCTGATGTTAATCTAGGTGTTGATTAAGGCAGTCTCTTTGAAGTTATGCTGTCTGGCCCCTTCCCCCTCAGAGTTGACTAATCTAATTAGCCTTTGATGTGTTCCCCTTTGATGTGAGGTGCTATAACAGGCAGGTGTGATTTCAGCCTTTGATGTTAATCTAGGTGTCTCTTTGAAGTTATGCGTGAGACTGTCTAGCCCCCAGCCCAGGCCTCTCCCCCCCTTTTCTACACCCCTTCCTTTGGCTATGACGCCAGCAGATAGTGGGGGGTGGAATTAGATGAAGATAGAAATACGCTCGAATTAAATATAAAGCCAGTCATTTCCACTTACCAAGTCACCTTTTTAAAAAAGAAAAATTGCCTCAATATGGGTTTAGTTGGTGAGAGGCCTGTGACAACTTACCGCCATCCGTCCGGAGCGCCAGTCAAGAAACGAATGCAGCATCTGTGCGGGGTTCAGACGCCTACAGCCGAAGATCTGTGCACAAACTTATCTCGTGCCCTCTTTTGGTCATGCGTTCATGTGTGTTGGAGGAGGGGCTCTGTGAGGAAGTGGCAGATTTTCCGCGGTTGTGTACTTTTCAAATTCTAGCTTACTCGAGCTGGTTTCTCCAAAATTACCTACCCCTACCTTTAAGAACAATGAACACACACACACATTCCTGCATGAGCCCTGAAGTGAGGACCGGGTCAATCAACATGGGGAGTGAGGACCAACCTTCCTGCTATACTTAGAGAGAAGTTAATTCTGTATTTCAGCACTAGGTGGCCCCCTGAATCAAGTTACCACCTCAGCTTCTTTTTAAAAACAAAGGAAAAATACAACTTTTCAAGCCAGTTTGGTATCGAAGTGAGGACCTGGTTTTTGGGCGTTGAGTTTTGATACATAATGGGGAACACCATAGAAGACTAGTTAAGCTAGCTTCTGTGTAAAGCTTGAAGTTATTCTTAGCTGCAATTTCATTTTTAAGTAAGTAAAAACAGTTTGAGATTCATAGAAAGAACATAATGCATACAATTATTGTTCAGACCATCGATTAGTCTGCTGTACAAAAATACAGATAGCTTTTTATGAAATACCTACATTAAATAATCTAATGAATATCAGTATCAAGAAAACAACTTCCAACAAAACTGCAATGAATGCCATATCTGGTACCAGTATTATATTTATTAATTTACGTGCGGGTTGGAGAAGTTTTCTCTGCAGTTTGTGTCAAAAATAACACACTGTTAAATTCAGTTCCTGACGGACACCAAAAAAGCCCGAGATTATGGAATTAAACCAATAAATAAAAGCAAGGATAATTGTGTGTTATTTTGAAAAGAATAACAAATTAGAAGGAAAAACAGATTTCAGTATTCTGAGGCTCTGAGCCCAATTTATTTTCCTCACAGCAACAAAAGTCAGAAATTATACGATTTAAAATAAAAGCAATAACTGTGGCTTGATATTGAGTAAGAACATGTTTTTATGAACCACACAGCTTCCGGTCTCCCACGACCCGACCGGAGAAAAAGACGTGCTGCAGGCAGTAGAAATACATTGCTTTTAAAATCGTGTTGGTGAACACGATTTGCCGTGAGACTTGGTTGATATACTACAGTCAGTGTGCACAAAACACATCAACAGAGGTTCGATACAAATAACACGAAATTGTTATTTATGAAGAAAGAAACAATTGTATTCCTTTCTGACCCGCAAGCAATAGTGTTCGTTTCTTACTGTGCTCACACAGCTACGTGGTAGCTTTGGTCGGCTAATGTAGCATGCTAGCTTAGGTCGGCTAATGTAGCATGCTAGCTTAGGTCGGCTAATGTAACATGCTAGCTAGCTTGTTAAGGTACCTTCTGAGTAAAAGTCGAAAAACATTACCTGGTATCTTAAAAGTCACAACATTACCGTGGCACATTAAGACACAAAAATTAAGTGTGGCATTGTATCAAGCTTTGTTCAGTCCTTGCAATGGTTTTAGTGAAAATAAAGAGGACTAAATTACCAACTTTCATCCCTCGGCTTAATGTGGTTTTAGGTTTTGCCTACAATGCAATATAGTTGGCATGTTTGTTAATCAATAGCACAAAACAATGTTAAACTACTATATCAACTTGGTTAAAAAATGTCAGTTAACTTACAACAGTTCTTACTTCTTCCCTTTGACGAAGCAGTGGGCACACGTGGGCTGTGGCAGCAAGTGAAGAACTTCAATGTGGCGCGAAATGGGCGGGAGTGTGAAGAGATTAGAATTTAAGAGCTCCCAATGAGTAACTTCCATTTTCTGCATCTTTGAGGCTCTCATCAAATTCAATTAATTTCTACTCAACATGTCAGAGCTGGTTTTATATATTAAAAAATTAAAATGCAATTAATACATATTTTAAGTTTGTTGAATTCATCTCAATGTGATTCCTAAATGCGCAAAGACTTTTTTAGAATCTAAAGGCTACTACAAATGATTTATTTAAAATTAATTGACTGTGTAGTATCAAAGGGAAGCTTCAGAGCTCCGTGGGAGCAGAAGTACGAACACTGGCAGTACAGAGAACAAAGCTTTGCCGAAACATGTAGGTTTTACTAATAATATCTTTGTTCTTTGACAGCATGCTGAAGTTCCTTTCAGTATTACTTATTAGTGGGTTAACCTGTTCCAACCTGAGCCTGTGAGTTGGATGGAGAAGAGTCAGAATCAATATAGATGTTTTTATCTTAAAGTAAATTCAGATTGAACACAGTGGAAAAACTGTTAATTATAGTGTCCGTCCAACAATATTATTTGACTTATAGTGAAACCACCCTTGGATGATGGTAAGGTAGACTACAAGCTTTAGGAATCCAAAGTACAACATATAATAAGTACCCTGTATCAAGATTGATGCAAAACAAGTGACCTTTGACCTTTTTAGAGAGATTTAGCAAAAAACCTCTTCTGGGGTCATTTGGGTGGATTTTCCATATCTCTGGCCCCCATTGGTCGATGTTGACGAATGAAATCTCTTTATAACCGCTAGAGCCAATGGAATCGAGGGGAAGTTCTACACACACACACACACGAACAAATAAGGCGTGAGAGTTACGGGGAGCCAAAACCGGAAGCCGCATACACTCTGGTGGCTACCATTAGCAGCTAACTTTTGTGCTCCGATTTTTACATAAAAATGGAATTATGGATTATAAATAACTGCTTCAAAGCCACAGAAACATTATCAACCTGTGGATTAACCGATTCAGCCGCGTTGTTTCTCGTTTTAATGCCATTGAACACGTCTTTTGATCAGATTGACAGCTACGGTGAGACGATCTCCCATAAAAGCTCCGTAAAGGTACGTGTTGTGATGTCTGTGTTTGCGGGTTCGGATCACTCAGCGATGATACTATACCTAAAGTGCGTTTTTCGCTTAGTGCTAATTCGGAGGCTTGGCATTACCCTTGTGTTTTGGTAAAATGGTTCATATCTCCAGTTAGCTGAGATTCTTCCCGTTAATCTGGTGCTGCACATCGATAGTTTCATAAATGTTAAGAAGCCCTGAGACAATCTCGAAAAAAACGGTGGGGGGGGTCCACTGGGGGGACCGTCGTCCTTAACTACTTCTTTTGGCAGAACTGTTTGCGCAGTAGCTGCTCATAAGCATGCTGCTCTCAGTATCACATCGAATACCGAGCTCATGATCAATGCACAGTGCAGTTCACAGAAATGATTTGTGGGGGATCTTTCCAAACATCAATAACAAAAAGGAGCCAGGAATGTATGCCTAATATGAACTTAATCGATAAAGTGTCTGCTGGCTATACATTATTCAAACATGGCTAGTTTTATGTTCAACTCTCAAACATTCCTTTTAGTAGTGAAACTTTCTCTTTTAAGCGTCCTCGCAATCTTGCAACTTATCTTCAATGCCTTTGTTAACTTGGGTGTAATGAAGACAATATTGCCAGACTATCAAGTAACACAAATACAACATTAAATAACACATTCTTTGCGTGTTTAATTTCTCAACTCAACACCCTAACTGGCATCCTTCTTCTTCACTGACATACATTGTAAATCCTCTAGAGTGGCGCATTAAAGAGTCCTAAACCTCGAGAAATAACATTGCATTTTTAGCACGTGTAGGAGCAGACACAGTAGTGGTGGCTTAAAGCCCAGCTCTGCTCCGCGCCGTCCGTTAGATGAGCCTGGTCAGATTTAATAAAAGAAGGATTTCAAAACACCGGCATACAAGTCATAACAATAATCTGATTTTTATGGTAAAAAGACACAATACGAAAATACAGAGTGGCTCCCCGCTCCACTGCCGTGCGATACAGATATCGGGACCAGCCAGTCAGCAACAGGGGGCATTTGGCAAATCAAATATATGAGCATAATGTAAAAACCACAGAGACGATTCAAAATATGGGCGTGGACCAAGCCCTTAATAAGTAGCCCGCCAAGCAAATCCAAAATGTAGAAAATACACACACAAAAAGGAAATGTAATTAAAATTAGCTACCCTAAACGAAACCTCAATCATAGCAAACTATCTACTTACTACTACTCTATATCTTTCTGACGCCCCTCCTTCCCCCACAATGAATATCGACCAATCGCGTAGTTACTTGATTTGCGGCACCAGCCAGTCAGCAACAGGGGGCACTGTGCATGAATAAACAAACATTGATAGTTAGAAAGGACAGGAGACCGAGCCTATCAATGATTGTCAACTGACAGTAAATACTTGGAATTCAATAAACATTGAATAGCATGTCATGCAGTTTGTCTGTGCCTTTTCCTCCGTGTTGTCCGGCCTATCGTCTCCCCCATGGTTTGCTGTGCTGCCTGGGGATGCTCCAAGCGCTCAGAGAAAGGAGTATGAATGTACGGCTTCCCCACTGACACAGAGAGGAGGAAAGAATGACTGGCTCAAGTCAGCAGAAGCAATTTCACTATCACAAAAGACAACAACAAAGCATGTGAGGTATCGTATGTTTCACAAAATGAAGACCGAAGCTTAACGTCTGTTTAATCAAAATAAGGAACAGGGAGAGGCTTGCAAAGCTCTGGGAGTTGAGACTCAGGCGCAGGGTGAGGGTCTCAGTGCAGGTCTTCAGGCTCCATTGTTCTTGTACTGAGAGAGGGAGGCAGGAGAAAGGGTTAGATACATCTAGCAACCTATAGGGTGGGACATTGCTGACCTATTTTAAACGTACCTTGTGTTTTCACTCTCACTTAAGTCCCTCTCCCTTTGCCATCAATCCAAAATCAGCTGACCTGCAACATAATACAGACAGGTAATAATCAACAGAATCACACTGACATCATATGGCTCTGCTAAGAACACTCACCCATAAGCTACGTTTTTGTTTACTGTTTGGAATATCAATATCAATAGCGATGCATCAGACAAATAGCTCTCTTCCTTATTATTGTGTAACGTGAACTATATTAGCTTGAACTCCAAGATGGATATCCTCATTTCACCACCTCCACCCACTACAATCACACGCCCCAATGTTATATCTAACTCATATGTAACTCCCTCCACCCGGATAAAAGCACGTTAAGAAGCCCCTTGTCTCTAATTCCACAACGTTGGAGGAAATAACGTTAGGAGAACGGAGTAATAGGCTGTTCGTGGTTAACGTGTGTTACTTTATCCGGTATCCTAGCCTAATCTGTTATCTGTAAACGTTAAATATACTGATTGAAGGGATAATCCACTAACATCCGTTAATACACGTGTAGTTAATTTGATTCAGATGTTCTGATAATATCCGCAATATAAATCTTTAAACGTCTTCTTACCTTCAAAAGTCCATCACGAACGGTCAATTATGCTTCAACCAGACTGCTAGCCGCAGATCCTCTCTATTGAGAGGCTCCACGATCCGCCATTGCTGTAAAACACTGGTCCATTGGAGTGAACGGAGATGTCGTAACTCTTCTATCACATGGCTCTGGGAAAACCTCGTTCCCACGGTCAATGTTTTAGTTTTTAATTGTCGATAGAGGCCGAAATAAGATCTGTGGTTGACACACGAATACAACATGTTCATGTTTTATATGATGTTGTTCTTCCTCAAACGTCAGTAAATACCCCTCGTGAATGTCAGTAGCATCTATGCTTTAAAATGGCGGTTGCCAACAAGTGACTAAATAAGCTACTCAACATCCGCCTTTAGCGGTGAGAATGCTCAGCCATGCAACCATGATGTAGTTTGTTTATAAGGTTCGCCTTGTACTTCCGCAGATTGCTTTTACACTTCAAAAGTCACAGTGGAGTTAGTATGTGGAGATTTATAAACATGTGTTTGCCACAGAGCTTTCCTTCTGGAATATATCCAATGGGATATCCTATTGCTTTTTGTTGAGGCAGCCCTTGCGATACCTACCGTAATTTTCGGACTAGAAGCCGCAGGTGTTTTAATGTTTAATGACCGTATGTAAGGGTTCGTGCACAGAGGGGATTGTCGGGAAAGAGAGGAAGCTCTCAAAACCAACGAACTCCTCTTCGTCACTGTCGGAATCGAACAGCCTCTGAAGGGCCTCAGCTGTGGCGGCGTCCTCCTCTTCATCACGCAGCTGTCCAGCCTTTCGGAACCCGTCAGTGATTGTGGATGTTTTGACATTCCTCCACGCTGTCAGGATCCACTCGCCAACTTGAGCGAAAGTTGCTTTTCGCATGCGACCAGTTTTGGTGAATGATTTATCGCCACTTTGAACGCACGATTGACACTGATGTCGAGTGGCTGCAGATGCTTCGTTTGTTTTCCATAATTTGTGCATGAAAACTTGCTTTGCACAAACTGTCTCGCTCTCGTAATGTCCGTCTGTCTTGCTCTCGGTTCCACTTTTACTTTGGCACACTACCTGTCTCACTCTTTTCCGGCCTCCAGCTTTTCCTGCTGGAGCCCGCCGCTTAAAGGTGGGGGGCGCGGACCGGCTATAGAGTTAAAGGTGGTGGACTGTAACCTGTAAAATGCATAGCTTTAGGAGGCCCCCTAGCGGCCGTTAGCTGTACAAATCCATAGATTAGCCACACCGTTATATAAGCCGCAGGGTCGAAAAATGGAAAAAAAGGCGCGGCTTATAGTCCAAATATTACGGTACTTCCTTGTAGGCCTACAAACATGCATCATCACTCTAAAAAGCAGCTGACTCTAAGCAGAAAATACCTTTGAGATGTTATAAACCTTTTTTAAAAAGATTGATATGGTGTCATGCTCAAATATTTCTGCTGCTGCAAACAACCCTTTCAGAAAGGTGTCTTTAATGCACTTTAATGTTCCTCACATTCATTTTCTGTCTGGATTTCTTAAGAGTGGTCTTCAATCTTCACCCTCAGATACGTTGATTATAAATCAAGGAACGGGATGCTACTGCGATAACAAACATGTATAGAATATTCTTCATCAATGCTTTTATTAAATACCTGTTTGAAAACCACCTCATCACATTTCTAAATTAGTGCGTTCTGCAGGCCATCATGAGTCCGATAGTCGAGGTAAATCATTTGTAATCTAGAAATAGAAACTCATTAGAGGCAGTCATACTTAAGGCTCATGTCCTGCTGCTTTTTCTCACTAGTGGGTAACGAGCCATGACTCCCTTTTAAGAACACCGCTGAGAATGTGTTCGGGCCACGGACCCCTAACTGATGCCATGACGACTTTTGTTGGTGATTTATTACGTAATTGTAAGCCTGTGTGTGTGCAGTTGTTGATATGTTTCGGGTATTATATTTGTGTCTCAATCCCGAGGACGAAATGGAAGATTATGAGCAAGATTTTTTGTAAGTACAGTTTTGTAGACAAAATCTTTAAAATATTTGTTCCAGGTCATTTCAGATTAACGGTGTTACCTTTACCTGATAAGGCAAATATCAAAAGAAAATTATAAAAGTGTAAAATGCTAACTTACGTGTACACGTAAATAATACATCTAATTTGTAGTGTATTCAGGGGAAATCTATTTTTGTTTGGTCAAATAATCCATCGATCTGATTGGTTATTAGCAAATTATCAAAATACTACGGAGGGAATATACTTAAGGATTTGATAAATAAACTTACCATAACCCTAAAAACTAACCCCCACCCGGATGTTGGAATGATCCTAAAAAACTAATCTTAACATTAATCCAGACCCTTTCACTACGAACCCTAACTTCGCCCTAGGAGAGTGATTAGACCTAACGCTAACCCTAATTGTGAACGCCTACCCTAACCTTAAAACCCTTATCACTCAAAAATACCTCGGTCAATGGAAAAATGGCGTGGAAACCTGGAGAAAAAGGAATTAGGGGTTAAGTATTATTGAAGTTTATAAAAAAATTATGAGGGGTACTAATGATGTTTTGCTGGATTGGTAACTCATCAATGAATGCACCAATGGAGATAGCACTTCTGATGGTATTTATACCCTTTGATTTGGGGACGGGGGTTGGGTAGAGGGTAATTCAAAAAATTAAGAATTGAAGTATATGGGGATTTAATTTTAGAATAATATAGCAATTACTCTCACGGCAAAAAATAGTCTGTATTTAGTCTGGATGTGAGTCAATGATATTCTCAGCGGTCCATTCAGGAACCTGCGCTTCCTGGGACAGGGAAAAGCGTGGGTGTTCAAATTGTATGAGTAACACTATTCGGTTAGAACTATCGACATTCCCTTGAGCAAGACACTGACCTTCCATCGACAACTGCAATCGCACTGCTCATAGGTCAAGCACAAAAGACTGTGGCTGTATTGGGAAACTCTCAAAGGGAAATGTGCATAAATGCATTGAATTGGAAGCAGGGTATCGGATGAGATCAGTCCGAGATAAATGAAGGTTTTGAATTTGAAAGAGGTAGTTTAAGGTTGATGAGGAGCAAGATAAAAAAGAAGGACGTGTGAAAGGAGCAATTGAGATGGAACCTTTTTAAATACCTAACTATCAATATAATAAAACGGATATAAAGGCTTCCGAGTGAAAGGGAGAACTGGAGATAGCATGGTTCCTCAATTGATCGAAAAGCCCTGAGCCCTAGATGAATGTGAGAAAGAGATATAAAACTAAAATAGTCCAATCTAATTGGGGGCCTTGCGAAAGTTCACAAGGCCCCTGCTGAACAAAACGACATTTAAAAGAGAATTATTTTCTGTTTCAAACCCAATGACGGTTGGAAGGGTTGACAATTTCCTTTTGGTAATACTGTAGGAGCCAATGAGCACTGGGAATACAGGTAGGAACCTATGTTTGATGAGGAGAGGTTCCGCCGGAAAGCCATACAGTTTTTGACCACACACGGACGACACGCGGAGAACACTCACACGCGGGATTCCAAACAAACAGAAAAGGTATTGTGTAAACCGTAATATCGTGCGGTGAATGATGGAAAGAAACCAGTAAAACGGGACTGTTTCGAACTGGAAACTTTGTTTTTGACTTTTATTCGGAGGCAAACAAGGTGTGCGTCCATTACACCCACAAAGTGGATCCTCAGAGGCTTATTGGCTTAGCCTCTACAAATACCTTAATGGCTGAGATCAGGGAACACGATGCTGACACTGTAAGCAGTGTCGAACTGATAGTCCTCCTGATTCCCAACGGGAGAGGCCAGCTTTTACATTCAGTGTGTTTACAGTGTATCCCTTGTGTTGTCTTTACCTTAACCCTCACCTGATGTACCTTCTTAACAGCGATATGAGAAACACAACCTTCGATATATATGAAACGGGACATACGTCGGCTTGTCATGAGGTTTTTGGTGGAAGAAATATTGATTTTTGGGAATCTATGCAACACTGTGACGACTTTAGAAGGCCATTCAGATTGACCCTAACTCCCACCGGCCTCGCAACAATTCCTACGTGCCTCCGAGCCCTTTGTCCCACATCCTATACATGTTTTATTTCCATGGGACTTTGCGAATGCTATAAAAGGTAATTTCCAAATGTGTGAAACAATCATCTCACCGTGTAACCTTTTGCCCTTTGGCTCCGAGCTG
The DNA here is from genome assembly GCA_036324585.1 of Champsocephalus esox. Classification (NCBI taxonomy): domain Eukaryota; kingdom Metazoa; phylum Chordata; class Actinopteri; order Perciformes; family Channichthyidae; genus Champsocephalus; species Champsocephalus esox. The sequence continues at coordinate 43,635,624 of CM070498.1, forward strand.
TATTCTGTCTGTTGCTTTTATCTGTGCGTGCACTGCCTGGGTTCTTATCTATTTTAATTAATGCGATCCCCCGGCTTCTATCTCACCCCAAGCCAGCTGTGTGTATGTGTGCGTACTCGTGGCTTATCTGAAGTTATCTTTTTGCTAAATGGGATCCACCACAACCTCTATTGATTGTCTGCCACACTTAGCTCAACATCGCTCACCTGGTGTGGGGAAACTATCGAAGAAAGATTGAAGTTTGGTTTTGAAGAAAAGAAGATTTTGGAAGCTTAAATTCATTCTGTGAAAAGAGGGTTGCCCTTGTATATCTTGGCAAAGCTTTCATCGCTTATTGATTGCCCCGGTTAATCGAGTGTAGTCCTAGAGGGAAAAGAGCCTTATTTTTTAGGAGGATTGATGGCTGCCACATTTTCTGTAGCGTTGACTGAAATAACTTCCTCAGATGACAATCTCATTTCAAACCCAAGGCAAAAGAAATCCAGGCAAAGACTTCCTTTTCTGTACACTTACCAGGATTAGCAACCTGAAGACCAGACTCGAGTAGAGAGATGACGTCGAGGAAATACACGTTTTTACAAGCTAATCTTTTTGAAAATAAAGAAGCTCAATTTAAAATATTGCATTCTGGCCAATGCTTTGTTCCCCACACAGAATATGTTACCTGAAATCCAACAAACCTGATTGGTCAATTCTACCTATAGAAACCAAAACGTGGAACCAAAGTCGTATTTTTCTATGTCATAATACTAAACTAAACATTATCCTATTAGTTTACTTTTCTTTTTTTTAAAGGGTGATATTTTCATCCACAGGGTCTTTTCAAATCATGATTCGAAGTTGATAAACCGACTTTTAGATATAACTTTAATTTAGAGTACTTGCTATATTTGAACTGGACTACTGAATTTCCCCACGGGATTAATACAGGTCCATCTTATCTTATCTTAATGTATAAGTTGATTTGCTTCAATCTACTGTACAATATTACAAGAAATATACTGCATAAAGCAAACTATATACTTTATTTGATCTAAAATATTGATGTTTCTACAACACCCATTGTGTATTTTGTGAATGAAGCGCCATCTCATGGTTAAATCCTGTAATTGAACAAATGGGGAAATTGGGCAACGCCCTCTAGCAATTTGGCAACACCCCCAGCCACTGGCATCCGCTGGGCTTTTGGGACACACCCATGTGAGTCTGATCTGGAGTGCTACATCTGTATGCTCAAGAAGGATTATCCCTATTACTTCTGTTTGTTCTAATTGTACCTCCTAATAAAGTAATTTAAAACTTCATTGTTGGATAAGAATATTGAAACCACCCTCATTGTGAAGTTAAAGCCACCGTTGATTCCCTTTTCACAAGCACAAAGGGCAGCTGATACATGTTAATAGCTACATTATGCATCAGTGTCAGTGCTTACTAAATTGTTGAATACGGCAACATCATTTTTGGTCTTTTGTTTGCAACAGATGCATTAACAGAGTGTGACCGAACACTTGTAGTCTTTAAACATTGAGAACAAAATGGGTTTAGCTTGAGATTTTGAGCACGTTCAAGAATGTATCCTCGGTGTGTGTTAAAGTGAAACGTTGTAGGAGCAGACACAGTAGTGGTGGCTTAAAGCCCAGCTCTGCTCCGCGCCGTCCGTTTAGATGAGCCTGGTCAGATTAATAAGAAAAGGAGTTCAAAACACCGGCATACAAGTTTTAACAATAATCTGATTTTAATGGTAAAAAGACACAATACAGAGTGCCCTGTAACAGAGCACTCCGGGCTCCCCGCTCCACTGCCGTGCGATACAGGTATCGGGACCGGCCAGTCAGCAACAGGGGGCACCGTGCATGAATAAACAACAGTATATATGGACCTTTTTGGGGCGGAGAGTCACTTCTTATCTTCCACCTGACTTCACTCCTTTAATCTCACACAAGATTTCACACAAACTATTCTTTCTCAAACAATCAAACATTGGTCCCAGAAAGAACCTTGAAAAGAATGTGTGTGTGTGTGTGTGTGTTCAGGGTGTCTGGGAAAGTGTATGTAAGAAGGTTTATATATATATATATATATATATATATATAGGATTACTTAAAAACAGTCCCAAATAATACATGTTCACTTCAATACAGTTCAAGATAATACCTGTTTACTTGAATACAGTTTAGAACAATATCTGTTTGCTTATTACCATTGTGTGGCGTCTCATCAAAGCAACTTATTCATAGATACATATTCTTAACAACACACAGATGCAGCCACACATTTAGCTATTCAATTGTTTTCAAAAAGCTTTTATGCACACAAAATATTAACACATCCACGTTGCCGGTATTGTTCGGGACCTGTCAGAGCCCTAAATATATCCAATTAGAGCTTCCCATTACACTATGCCATCTGCAGTGAACTGAGACGAGAGGACTAAACGAAAGAAAAGGGAGAAAGCAGCGGTGTGAGCTGAACGAGGTTAATCAAGCCGTGAACTGAAATAAACACGATCAGTTCATTAGGAAACAGTCAGTTGTGGATATTGTAGTTCTTCTGTGGGGACTCCGTATGACCTTTCATCAGGGTTGGGAGGTGTACTTTCAAAATGTATTCTGTTACAATTAGTAGTTACATGTAAAGAATGTAATCAGCTAATATACCTAATACCTAATCTAAGTAATGCAACCTGATTCCTTTGTTACTTTTGGAAAACCTCAATATCAAAGTAATGCAAATAAATATAAGAGTTGTATGTATACGACAGCAGAACAATGTCACCTTAGAAAAGAAACCAAGATATTTATTAGCTAGTCCTGCTGACTAGTATATATACAAACGCTGGTTTAGTTTAACGAACGCATGAAGTAAAAGCATCCACAGTATTCTTGTTTAATATATATCAGAAAAGAAAGAAATATATTTAAATGACGTAAGAATTAAAGAAGCCTACATTGCCTCAAAGAAAATTCAGGCAATTTGTCTGCCTAAAATAAATCAAACTTTATTTTAAAATGTATTGTAATCCTGCTATTAACCTGTCAAGCCCCAAGGTCCCCCTCGGCGGGTACCTTTTTCTTTTTTTCACGACACTGTGTCTCAGGGCATCTTAATATTTAAGAACCTATTAATGTGTTATACCAGATTAACGGGAATAATCTCAGCTAACTGACGATACAAACCATTTTTACCAAAACAAAACATAAGTCTCATAAGAAGCATCTAAATGACCCCTGAGCGAAAAATGCGAACGGACATTGGCACAGAACTCAAGATGAAAGTGCCCTTATGACTCATCGTAGCTGCACAGACAAGATATCGATTACAGCTGAGACTCCACAGATCATGTAGGTATATAGTATCATCACTGAGCGATCCGGACTCGCGACAGGGGAAGCAAATACATGCATCACAACACGTACCTTTACGGAGCTTCTAGGGAGATCGTCTCACCACCGTAGCTTTCAATCTGATCCAAAGACGTGTTCAATGGCATTAAAACGAGAAAAAACGTGGCTGAATCGGTTGATCCATAGGTTTTTAACGTCTCTGTATACAAAAATGATTTCATTTATAATCCATAATTCCATTTGTATGTAAAAATCGAAGAGCAAATGTTAGCTGCTAATGGTAGCCACCAGAGTTAACGCAGCTTCCGTTCTTGGCTATGCGACAGTCTCACACACACACATGACCAAATAAGGAGTGTGTGGGAGTTCCCCTCGATTCCATTGGCCCTGACGGTTAGAAAGAGATGTCAATCAGCAAAATACAGCCAAATGACCCCAAAAGTGTTTTTTTTTGCTAAATCTGTCTAAAAAGGTCAAAGGTCCCTTGTTTTGCATCCATCTTGATACAGGGTGATTATGTTATAGTTTGGATTCCTAAAGCTTTTAGTCTATCCCATCATTCAAGGTTAGTTTTCACTATAAGTAATTATATTTTTTTGGACGGACACAATAATTTACATTTTTTAACTATGTTCAATCTGAATTTACTTTAAAATAAAAACATCTATATTGATTCTGACTCTTCTACATCCAGCTCACAGGTTCATCATTACTTTTAGAAGATATAGTCATTTGTTGTGGGAATGTTATTTTCAAGCCTGAGACCTGAAAAACAGGCTCGGGGCTCAACAGGTTAATCCCCGTGTTTTTACAAGTGTATTGTCCCGATTGCTCGAAATGGCGTAACGTAAAATAGACTTCGTAATAGTGCATTCCAACTTCATAGTGTGTGGATTTGGTGTTTGCAAAAATGCTCGGATGTACAGTATACCACATTAGCAGTCCATATCTGTCACCTTATTGCACATACTCCCCACAATATCTTCAAATCCATGTTTTCAAGAGATGTTTAAAAAATGTCATCGTGGCACTTGAAGTAGGATCACAAAAGCCTTTGACCGGTCGTTGAAGGCAGGGTTCACCGAAGCGAGTAGGAAGCATCCTCTGAGGACTATTTAATCCCCAAACAATGATCCATCCTACAGTTGTTGGGTTGTCAGTGAGAACCAGGGCGAGGGGCATACCGAATGCAGAATTCCACATTGATGTATCTTCTTGGAAACATGAATCTCTTGTTCAAATGCAGGTGGTAGATCAAATAACTAATTCAAATGAAAAACATTGACATAATGTTGGAGATCAGAAGGTCACCAAAGTAAGTAGGATTCATCTTCTGGGGACTTTTTAATCCACAAATAACAATCCATCCAACAGTTGAGAGATTTCAGTAAGACAAAAGCTAAATTAACTGACTGCTAACCTCTACATATAAGCTATACATATTAAATAAAGATTCTGGATCAAATATGGATGATGTTTTATGAGTTGTTTCACTTTGAAATGGCAAATCATCTTTCAAAACTGACTCGATAAATGTGTACCAGAGGGAAGGCGATACACAACAAGCTTAAAGATACTTAGATACTGTAATTAACTGAGTGAAGGATGCTATTTGTAGAATATTGAGCTGGTGTAGTCAGTGTGGAAATTGATGTGAGATATTGTACCAAAGAAGTGTGTTACATTTAAAATGGCAAAGTCTTGTTGCAATTGCCAGACACTAAAAGAGGTCATTTGAGTTTCAATAGTAGCAGTTAAGTGAATACTGTTCAAACAATACCTGTGTTTGTGTTTTATAGTGATTTCTCTGTTTTTATCCTTTCCTACATGGGAGGACTAAAATCGAGAGAGACAAAGGGCTGTAAAATAAGTTTTATTGCAGTGGGGGAGGTCGAGGTATGCAACCCAGTGGTGTGGGGAGAGGAAATTCTGTTTGAGATCTCTGGCAGGCCATGTTTTAAGGAAATCTATGTATCTTGAATAAGTATATGTGTGAGTTTATACATTCCTGTGTGTTAATGGTTGAAGGAACAAAAGGTACATTTTTCCTCTCAAATATAGAGAGGTTTTTTATAGATTTCTGAAACAATGTTCCCTTTTTCTTAGAATAGATGAGCACAATAGTTTTTTCTTTGACTGTTTACCTGTTTATCAAAAGAGTGTTTTAAGCTATTTGTGAAGAAGGAAGATGCAGAATTAAGGGGGATTTCTGTTTGGAGTGTAAAGATTATCCCTGATAATGTTTTTTGGGTTAAACCATCGAGAGGTTTTACAAATGGGGAGGGACATTTTCGTTGAGTTTTAATGAGGTGCCTTTCCACCACCTGTGGCTTTCAAACACTACCAGACGCTGATTTCCCTGTGAGATAGCGTTTTGGGATCTCCCCAATGAAACGCCACCCCTTCTTTGTATTAGGGGAAATGTTTTCTGGTTGTTGGGTCTCTCTTCATGCGCTGACAAGACGATAGGATGTCCGCAGTGCGTGAATAAAGGGCGGGAGTACTCCACACGTTGCTTATATGATTCTTTGAATTGTATAGTAATGTATTATTGTATATCGTATTGCATTATTACTACTTTGTTTAATTAAAACGGATTATTGTTTACCTGGTTTCCTGGTGTCTTCTAATTCCCTCCCTGTTATGATTTCAAGCAGGACTCGTCAAAACAACACGCGGTGAGGAGTTGGGTTGTAAGAACCCCAATCTCGCAACATCAGACAGAAGCTCAAGAAATGCTTAACATTTAAACCGAGCAAGCCATTTAGAACGAGCAGTTAAGGGACTTGGATGCGTCCCCATACTCTACGAGAGACTGCTTATAATTAAGCCAATTAGCAGACAGAAACAACAGTAAAATACCTCGGGGAGGGATAAGGACTCGGACACCTTTTAAAAGCATCAAGAATATGCCCACACTGAAACACATCACTGCTGCTTGTATTGTCTGGGGAGGCCCACACAGATGGTGCAGGTGCATGGGTTTGGACGCTAAGCAGTTTGATGGTTTTAACACGTCCGGCTAATTAGTAGCTATTCAGGAGGTTCTGCAAGGCGGACAATTCAATATGCACATGGGATGTTTTAAGGTGGCAGCGTATTAGGCATATACAGATTTTAAATTGCTAAATGCTTTTTTACATTGAGTGGATAAAAACAACGTTATTATTCACTTTCTTTTCGGTGCTTAATGAGGGACTATTTTTAAGGGTCAAACGGTCTCGTGGAAACCATACACAGACAGAACAGCAGCTGCTAATGTGTGCTGGCAGCAAAAGCATTTAAATAGCATCTGATAATATTCCACTAATTAAGATTAGCATCGTGTAAATAAATGAACACGTTTGGAACATTAAAGACGACAATCCTTCAGGCTATGTCTCAACCTCACAATGATCCTCAGTGGAGGCTACATGTGTTTGAAGTAATGAGAAACCCCCCCCCCTCACTAAATGCTTCAGTACACACCGAGTGTAGCATTGCTGCAAGCAGGACGAGAGAAGAGAACTATTTCCCTCATTAGATCACAGTTTATGGGTTCATGAAAAAACATTGGTAACAAAGCCATCGAATAAACTGGAAGAAAAACACGTAGTTGTCCACCAAATGTGTTGTAATGTATGTTTACTAGGGCTGTCAGTCGATTAAAATAGTTAATCGCACATTTTTGATCTGTTCTAAATGAACCTTAGGGGAATATTTTTCACGTTTTTAATACTCTTATCAACATATGAGTGGACAAATATGCTTTATGCAAATGTTTTTTATCATTTGAACAATGACAAACATCCTCATGAATATTAAACACAACAACCTGGAACCTCTCTAATACAATACAAATGGGGGGTGTGTGTGAGAGAGTGAGAGAGAGAGAGTAATGTCCCGCTGTCTGCATCAAGTCAAGTGCTCGGTGCAGTTGTGGCGAAATGTCGCTCCTCTGTTTTCATTTAAACAGCTCCTTATATCCGTTAGCGCAGCTAGCTAGCACCAGATGCTAACAACACCAATGCACGTAAGGTCTCCACACACACACACACACACACACACACACACACACACACACACACACACACACACACACCACACACACACACACACACACACACACACACACACACCACACACACACACACACACACACACACACACACACCACACACACACACACACACACACACACTCACCACACACACACACACCACACACACACACACCACACACACACACACACACACACTCCTCCCGATGGCCAGTCGGTGCCTGCCGGTGAGCGTGGAAGTGTGGTCTGCCACAAGCGGGCGGCAGGAGCGGGGCTGTCAGCATCAGCTTGGAGACGGTATTTTAAACTCGATGCGCTCTGAAACTACGGGGCGGCCGAGGAAAAAAAATATACAAATGCGTTAATCACGTTAAAATAATTAGTGGCGGTAATTTTTTTTTGCGTTATTAACGTGTCAACTTGACAGCCCTAATGTTAACATTTTAATGTGGCACACATTATACAATTTTATATCCTTTAATAAATAACCTCCATGAGATGCAATTGAAAGCCTTAACCCTCTGGAGTCTAAGGGTATATTCTCAATTTTTAGATGTTTCCTTATATCACCTTTTAAATATATTTGTTATAACACGTAACTATCTTCAAGCTTTTATTGTATTCGTCATCGTCATAATATTTGGCAACCAATGCCCTTCTCTTAATGTCTCGAAATGGTGTATCATCTTCATTTTTTTGTTTGTCATATACTTTGAATCTGCTCGAAGTTGAGAACTGCTCTTACTTGAACAAGAGCTATCGATCTCTGTGGACTTTGTCTCAGACATATCATTGCCATTCTTTTTCTCAGCATTGGCCCTATTAGCATTCCTCGTTAGCATTGGTTTTGCGTAGCACGTTGGCTGAATGTTACACAAGTTATGACATTCCAACGGATTCCCATTCTTTGTGCAAACAACTGGTTTGTAGTGATTTCCATTGCACTTTTTAAAATAATAGGCTGAGGCTCAGATTGAAAATACACGAGGCGGTCCTGGAGACAGCAGAGCTGGAAAATGAATTAATTACATACTGATACTGATCCACATGACATGTTTTTACACTCATCACACACTTCCAGGCCCGGTTCTACGGGGGTGCATAAGGGTGCATTGCACCCTCAGTTGAGTCGTTATGCACCCTCATTTGAAAAATGAAATATTAATAAATGAAAAAAAAGTGGGGAAAAAAATTAAAGTGAAAAATATTACATATAATAATAATAATGAGAAGAAGAATATAGTTGAAATACATTTTAATTGTGGTTAAATAGCATTGTCTGCTGCATTTATTTGGTAAATGTAAACGGTAAGTAACGTTAAGTCAGGTGCGTGTGACCTGTGCCGCTGCACGTTCGTCATCTCATGTGCAAGGTGCTTACGCAGCAGTCAATGATCATGGACATCAGAAAATGGTTAAAACAACCAGCCTTAATCGCCAGCAGTAACACTGCATCTAACAGTTCAGATCATGGGGACATTATTACGTTGCCCGCCGCGGCCACTGTCGAGGACACTGTCGCCCGACTCGCCGTCTTTGCCGGCCTCTCCCTCGCGGAGGCGGAGCAGCCGCAGCCGTCTTCGTTGCCCCAAACACCGTCACCCCTCGGCGGCCCGCAAGTGCCAGAAGACCATGCATAGGTGTGTGTTGTACAGTGTGTGTAACAAATTAATGTCTAAAACTCTTCCAGATTGACCCAGTTATTACATTAGAAAGCACAATATAATACTCGGAACACATTTTTATTAACATTTATAAAAATTAAATAATTAACAAAACAAAATCATTAACAGTAACACAGTGTCCGCCTGTGAGAAAGACATTGTAACTTCGGCATGTTTACAAAAATGCCGAAGATAATTGTTTTCCCCTTCACATTCAACTGGAGGCCATCCCTGGAGAAATATGTGTTCAAAATGTTTCTGTGGCCGACAAACTGTTTCTCCGTAGGGAGGTAAAGTGTGTCCTTCTTCCTCTGACACAAATCTCTGAACCTGCGGTTCGTCTCCCGCACCGTACCCATCGTGGAGTCATTGTCCACCGGCCGGGGGGATAGAGCAGACGGCCACATCGAGAGGCTCTGCATGGCCGTGCTGGACCCGGTCTGTGAGGGCCTCCATCTGTCCCACGATGGCTGCTGGGGACAGTCCGGAGGCCACATCATGTGTCCCGATGAGCACGACCACCAGAGCCTCCCCGGTCACCCGGTCGAACCTCCATGCGTGCTGCTCCAGGCTCCGCCGGAGGAAAGTGCCGGGGTGGACGTATGCCGCCGTCAGGTTTGGAATGTGCTCCTGAACACCCCGGCACATGGAGGCTGTGAGCAGGTACACTGGGAGCCCTACACACACCGAACAACCGTTACTAAATAGTGTGCACACGAAACCAGAGCTGGTCAACATCGACTTAAAACAAATTGATAAGACTCTATATTAAACAAACAAATGATGCTACATTATTCAAAAGTGTACAGTAACTTTGGATGATAAACGGAGCCTGTGTTGTCCTCTCTCCCTCCTGACAGCCCGTCAGTATCTCATGCTGCTCGCTGATCCAGTAATGAGTGAGCCGACAGTGAAGAGTAAACATAATTATAACTAGTTTAGCTTGTCCCAGAGGTAGATGGAACAGCTAAGTGTGTTAGTTCTAACTTAAAGTGTGTGCTTTGCTCAGCTCCACAGTCCGTCACAGCCGCGGAGCCGCATGTAAATTATTTTGAGTAATTACCGGCTGACGGAAAATGTGCACGAAACATAAAAAAAGCACTCGGAAAATAATACATTTGAAATTCAAATTGTATTGCAAATAATATTAAGGCAGCGTACCTTTCCTCACAGCGAAGGTCGTTCCTGCTGCAGTGTAATGCACTATTTCTTGATCTAAAATGATAATTTAATCAACCATTAGTCAAATACATGCAATCATATTCCAGCAGGCACCCCTAAAACAAGCAGAAGAACAAGTACCATGAATCTAAGTTCGTCCATTTACCATTGGAATCCATTTTTGGCTCCGTCGCTTTTTTGTTCTTGGCGAATAATAATAATAATAATTTCAATTTATATAGCGCCTTTCACGAAACCCAAGTACGCTTTACAATAATAATAATAATAAGAGGCAGAAGATGCAAATCCTGTATAAATACTGTATAATTTTTCAAATCGAGCACAACAGCCAACCAGACACAAGTATTCAAAAAAGCTATTTATTTTAAACAACCACAAAGACAAACAGCCAATCAAAAACGCTTTTTTTTTATAAACTGCTGTTCAAATAATATAGGCCTTTCCCGGCCCTGAGCATAACAAATAAATACTAACGTTAATAATTATTATTTTCAAAGCAATTTATTAAATTAAATCCAATGGGTTTCATAGGTCTCCAGAGTTTTTGGGATGCCTAGATGCACGGTACATCGGATTGTCCACAGAGTGACTGAGGAGGTGGTGGCCATTTGCCACCAGGTCCTCCACCTCCCCAGGACAGCAGAAGACCTGGAGGCTGTGCCGCGTGGGTTCGCAGGGCTGGCCAGACACAGAGCCTTCAGCAAAGCTGCTGGAGCAATCGACGGCTGCCATGTCCGCATCGTGCCACCAAGCGGCCCTGATGGTCACTGCTAGAGAAACAGAAAACTGTTCAGCTCCATTTTGCTGCAGGCTGTTTGTGACCATCAGGGCCGCTTCATCGACACGTACGTGGGCTGGCCTGGGTCAGTCCCTACAAACGGCCGCTGCTAGGTGTGGGACCCCAGCGCTTCAACAGCCATCACTCCCGGGCACGCTCCATCATCGAGCGTGCCTTCGGGGTGATGGAGACACGATTCAGGAGTATCTTCCTGCAAGCGCTGGAGGTGCACCACACCTTCCTTCCTCAAGTAAGTAATCACTCATTAGGACATTAACAGGGTTAATTCACCAGTGCTGGCTCACACACACGTTACGGGATACTACCGACCTCGCTCCCCTCGACATTAACGGCGAGTGTGTGGAGAGGGTCCACACCTTCAAGTTCCTCGGCGTCCTCATCACCAACAACCTTTCCTGGAAGGACAACACCACAGCTGTCATCAAGAAGGCCCAGCAGCGTCTGCACCTCCTGAGGGTGCTCAGGAAGAACAACTGGCCACTACGCTGCTGGTGACCTTCTACCGCTCGACCATCGAGAGCCGACTGACACACTGCATCACGGTGGGGTACGCCAGCTGCACTGAGGCCGACAGGATGAGCTCCAGAGAGTCGTAAAAGCAGCACAGAGGATCATCGGCTGCCCTCTCCCCCTCCCCGATGGACATCTCCACCTTCCGCTGCCTCAGTAGAGCCAACGACATTATCAAGGACAGCTCACACCCCGGCTTTCACCGGTTCAACCTGCTGCCCTCATTGCTCTTAACACCTGACATGTGAATCAGTACATATACTTATAAATACACACTATTATTATTTATTACATTACAGATTTTATTTGTATCCTCCTGGACACAATTACTGCACTTACTCCTTATTCCTAAGTATGTATGCTGCGTGTATTTTGTTGTCTTATGTTGTGATGTTTTGTTTTTGTTTTGATGGCACCCTTGAAAGGGAGAAGCATTTATTATGATCTCATTGTATAATAACATTAAACTATTCTATTATACTGAGAGCACAATACATTCACATGAATATCACATTGCCCTTTTCTTTTTAATGGCATTAAACATTAATTGAAATGCTGTTATTGACTTAAAAAATAGTTGTATTGATTTAAATTGACACACATCCGCTAAGAAAAATAGTCCGTTGTTACCGTTTGAAATACGCAGCAACGGCAGGAAGGCGGAGCTTTTTGAAAACATCGCTGCTGGCTTTAAAAGTAGCACACTGCATGATGTCAGACCTTGGAAAGTATCTAGATATTCTGCCCTGAACTGCACACTGAATATGTGTTGCCGTCTGATGTCTATGTCTGGACCGCTGCGTAAAAAGGAGGGTTTCTGCCCCGTTACTTCGCCGCTGTTTTGTTGTCGCTCAGTTAGAAAAGCAATTAAGTTCAACTTAATGTCAAATATCCTATTTTGATCATGAAATAAACAACATTTATGGTGGCAAAACATTTATTTCACATACTCTCTTCTTAGTTATTAACTAAAAATAATCATTCACATGGGCCAGAACTAGAAAAGGGAGAAAGTAACCTACACTGAATATCCAGTACAAATGTTTTCATGGTGGTATTCATGGTAGTGTCCCAGAAAGCTTTTTGCTTTCTATTCATTTTCTGAGTCACAGCTGCTGTCACTGCTCTCAGGTGTATCCTTCTGCATGTGGTTACCAGTCCAATAGTACAATAAACTTTAAACATAAGCATTAACAGTTAATAGACACAACAGTAAATAATATAATGAAAAGATGAAACAATACACAGTGTAAAGTATACAGGGCGTCTATTATCATCAAGGAGTTTGAATAATATAATCTATAATACATAGAAATAAACAGAGGATACTATCTACATTATAAAAGTGTGCACGGATAATGTAAATGCAGTGAGGAAAATAAGATGTCAGAAGTTATGTATTGTAGGGAAAACTGTTGGCATGAAAAGGCTTCGTGAATCTGTCTGTCACGGACGAGTGAAGGAAGCAGGACCCAAATGCAGATAACTCTTGTGACAGACAGAACAGAACACTCTCCGGTGAACTCCGTCATCAACAAACAATGACCCAACACTGAACACAGAAAGGGACAAGACTAAATACAAGAAGGGTAATCAAGACAACGAGAAACAGCCGGGCAGGGGAGGAGAAACACAAGGACAACAGGTGAACACAATCGGGTAATCAGGGAGGGAAACAGGCGGTGAACACTTTACACAATAAGACAGGAAACCCAAAGACAAGAAAATCACCAACACAGACAAAACTACCAACGTGACATAACATGTGAATTGTGACAGAACCCCCCCCCTCAAGGGACGGATTCCAGACGTCCCTAAAAAAAAACAAAAAACACCAAAGTCCAAAACCCCAAGCAGGGTGGGCGGAGGGGGTCGGGAGGACGGGTCTTGGGCTGACAGCCCAGGAACACAGCGGAGGACCAGGAAGGGGTCTCGGGCGGACGGCCCGGGGGCAAGGTAAAGTCCAAAAAGGGGGATTCGGGCGGACTGCCCGGGGACAAGGCAGAGAAGCAGGAAGGGGTCTCGGGCGGACAGCCCGGGGTCAAAACAGAGTCCAAGGTGGGGACCATGGAGGACCGAAGGCAGCGGCAGGAAGAGTCAGGGGGCCGGGGCCGGGCCCGAGGGCGAAGACCGCAGCTCTCAGGGGGCCGGGCTCGAGAGCGAAGACCGCGGCTCTCAGGGGGCCGGGCTTGAGCCGGTGTCGACCGGACAGGATCAGGAGGCCGGGCAGGAAAGCGCTGATGGGCCAGCTCCAGAGATCGGGCAGGACCCGGTGTCGGCCAGACAGAAACCGGAGCCGGTCGAACAGGCCTCGGCAGGATCCCCCACGGAAAAGGACCAGGAGTTGGCAGGAACCCCGGCGGGACCGGTGATGGACCCCGGTAGAAACTCCAACGGCACGGGATATAGGATTGGCAGGACCCCCGGCAGAAGAGTATTCTGCGGGACCTCCAACGGGAAAGGAGAAAGGGTTGGCAGGACCCCCGGCAGGGGAGTAGACGGCGGGACCTCCAAGGCACCGGACACAGGGTTGGAAGGACCCCCGGCAGGGGAGTAGACGGCGGGACCTCCAACGGCACAGGACACAGGGTTGGCAGGACCCCCGGCAGGGGAGTAGACGGCGGGACCTCCAACGGCACAGGACACAAGGTTGGCAGGACCCCCGGCAAGGGAGTAGACGGCGGGACCTCCAACGGCACAGGACACAGGGTTGGCAGGACCCCCGGCAGGGGAGTAGACGGCGGGACCTCCAACGGCACAGGACACAGAGCTGGCAGGACCCCCGGCAGGGGAGTAGACGGCGGGACCTCCAACGGCACCGGACACAGGGTTGGCAGGACCCCCGGCAGCGGAGTAGACGGTGGGACCTCCAACGGCACAGGGTTGGCAGGACTCCCAGCGGAACCTCCAACAACACTTGCGTAGGGGCTTGAATTGGGACTGGAGAGGGAACTCGAGTGGAGACTTGAGAGGGGAACTAGAGAGGGAACTCGAGGAGGGACCAGAGGAGGGAACTCGAGATGGAAACATAGAGGGAACTCGAGAAGGGACTACAGAGGGGACTAGAGGAGAGACTAGAGGAGTAACTAGAGAAGGGAACTCGAGAGGGAAGCTAGAGAGGGGACTAGAGGAGGGCCTAAAGGAGGGAACTCGAGAGGGGACTCGAGGGGGAACTGGAGAGGGAACTTGAGATGGAAACAGAGAGGGGACTCGAACAGAGACTAAAGAGGGGACTAGAGCAGAGACTAGGAGGGACTAGATGAGTAACTAGAGAAGGGAACTCGAGTGGGGAACTAGAGGAGGGCCTAACGGAGGGACTAAAGGAGGGAACTCGAGAGGGAACTGGAGAAGGAACTACAGAGGGGACGAGAGGAGGGACTAGAGGAGTAACTAGAGAAGGGAACTCGAGAGGGAACTCGAGAGGGGACTCGAGGAAGAACCCGAGATGGGACCGTGGCAGCCGGGACCAGATCCGGGTCTGGAACCAAGGCAGCTGGGGTCGGGACCATGGCTGCTGGGACCAGAACTGGGGCTGAAACCCTGGCTGCAGGGACCGGAATTGCAGCCAGAATCCTGTCTAGAAGCTCCAGCTTCGACGCCGGAAACACGGCCGTATAGGGCGCTCCCGGAGCCGGAAACATGGCTGCGGGAGCCTGCACTGGAGCAGGAACCATGGCTGCTGGGGCCGGGACTGGAACCATGGCTGCTGGGTCCATCTTTGGTTGGGTCATTCTGTCACGGACGAGTGAAGGAAGCAGGACCCAAATGCAGATAACTCTTGAGAAACCCTTTATTTCAAAGATAAATGACAGACAGAACAGAACACTCTCCGGTGAACTCCGTCACCAACAAACAATGACCCAACACTGAACACCGAAAGAGACAAGACTAAATACAAGAAGGGGTAATCATGACAACGAGAAACAGCCGGGCAGGGGAGGAGAAACACAAGGACAACAGGTGAACACAATCGGGTAATCAGGGAGGGAAACAGGCAGGAAACAGACAGGCAGGAAACGGGGGTGAACACTTAACACAATAAGACAGGAAACCCAAAGACAAGAAAAACACCAACACAGACAAAACTACAAACGTGACATAACATGTGAATTGTGACACTGTCAGTAACAAAGCATTTATTTTTAAAACTCAAATTTAAAAAATGAAACAATTGAAGACTCTTTAACCCTCTGGAGTCTACGGGTATTTTCTGGATTTTTAGATGTTCCTTAAATCACCTTTTAAATGTACTTCTCTTATACAGGGTTCTTACAGCTGTTGTAAATTACATATTTATTATATACACGTACTTATACTCAAATTATTATTTCCCTACTTCACATTAAATCAGATGTTCTTTATCCTATAAACAACCACGTGTGTTTCGTGATAGCCTTCTACACGAGGATGACAAATTAAAGAAAAGAAAACTAAGTTTAATATTTCAAAATGAGTGACCTGTACGTAGACTAGGCATCCCATATAACCTGGCTGAGCCGATATACAACTATCAGCCAGAGCTGCATACAAATAGACTCACAATGGTAACAAGTGGAAAATAATATTTAGAAAAGTGATTTGCGCAAGCTGTCGTCCAGAGAACGGGAGGGTTCAGCTGGCGCCTCACTGCAATCTTTAAAGGTCGTTTTCTCAAAATGAGTTTTTTCTCCTACTCTGAGTTCGACATTTCAACTCCAGTAGCACGTAGAGACACCAAACCTTCCAGTTATATCCCTATCAACATTATGAAGGCTTCTACCGAAGGGTTTGTTCATATATCATTCATAGCCTGAATTATACAAAATTGATATTTTAGGGCTGTTGACAGTATTTTCTGATTTATGGAGTGATAAAAAGAGATATCCAAAATCCCTTCTGTAAAAGCCTTAGATTATAATATGACTACAAAATGAAACAATACTTTTGAATCTGGCTTTATCCAAAGTTCAGATTTCTGTTCCTGAAATGTGTTAAAATATTTGCATATTTAAATATGCTATTTCAGAAAACTCGTAATACAAAAAACAATTTCCTTATTGTAAGTAATTAACTGATATCTTTAAGTTAAAAAAAGTACCGTATTCACCTGGGGTGTCTCGCCTTAATTAACCTGTTAAGCAAATGTTGCCCCGCGGGTAGGTAACAAAACACAGAGATATGCTCACCTCAGCTGTCATTCCGATCAAAAGTCGTGTTCAACGGCAGTAAAACGAGAAAAACCGCGGCTGAAGGTTAATCCATAGGTTATAGCAATGTGTCTGTCACTTTGAACAAAATATTGATAATCCATAATTCAATTTTTATGCAAAGATTAGCTGCTAATGGCAGCCACCAGAGGTTAGCGCAGCTTCCGGTTTTTCTACGCGTGTCTCTCTCACTCCTTATTTGGTAACCTGTGTGTGTGTGGGGAACCTTCCCTCGATTCCATTGGCTCTGACGGTTAGAAAGAGAAGTCAATCAGCAACATCGACCAAGGGGGCCAGAGATAAGGAGAATCCACCCAAAAGGTCAAAGGTCACTTATTAGATGTTGTACTTTGGATTCCTAATGCTTTTAGTCTACTAACCCATCATCCAAGTGTTCACTATAAGTAAAACATATTTTTTGGACGGACACTATAATGTACATTGTGGATGATATAAATATGTGATCGCTTTAGTTTAGTTGTAGATGTGTGTTAGATATGTGTGCAATCATAATAGCAATGTGTATACAGCGTTTCGTGAATATCGGAAAAAGTGTGGAATAATTTGCGACATAAAAATTGTGTATTCGCTGTTAGCTTATGACCTCCACGATTGATTTATCAAAAATGTGCCCCGCAATTTAGCATCATATTGGATAGGGGATGAACTTGTCCTGGATTGGAATGTTTCCAATCATTCCCCTAGGGCAGGGGCAACCTTTGTGACCAAAAGAGCCATTTTGCTCCTTTTTCCAAAACATTTTTTTGTCTGGAGCCGCAAAACATATTTCATAGTTTTTTATTGTGTTGTTCCTCGATACGTAAAGGCTGCACCACCGTTGACAACGTCTCTCCACATATCAGACATCCCGGTAAACCAGCATCGTTTGCTGTGAAGGCAGATAACTCTGTCCACGCAGAATGAAACCCTGTGTTCCTCCGGTACTTTTCTTTGATGTATCCATAGTTCGCTCATCGAGCCGGGGGTCAGGTTATTCGCCTCCAAGAAAAGGCGCTCGCGCGGGACCGGAGCAGGATGTGACGCATATTTTAGTTGACCTAATTAAAACCGTTTTTTATGTGTCACAGTATCACCTCAAAATACAAGATACGAAACATTTTCAACCATGCAACGAAATATAAATAGTCCTACAAATACTTTTATTTCCTTCTTATTTTTGTCTAAGCTCACGGGAGCCAGAGCAGAGGGCTTAAAGATAGGATCAGAAGGCAGATGTATTGGGCTGCTGGTATATCTGAGTTGAGACTATGAATTCTCTGTTTGGGTTATTTTTCACTGAGAGCACGCTATGCCCCAGGGCCAAAACAGCATAGCTGAAACGACTGGAGTGCAAATTGTTGCAGAGAAGTTGCATTTCACCTCTGCTTAAATACATTTATTCCCGTGTTGTTTTTCAAGTTTTATATCTGGAGTTTCAAGTGCATGAACCCAAACAGCCCAACCTGAACGGGATAAAAGATTAGACCAGACTTCTGCAATTGTTTTGAATTGTCCTGTGTGTTTTACTTACTTGTATTTCTTGGTTTTGTCTTTGCCGGCATACAGATGTAAAACTAATGCAGCTCACAGTAAGCACATAAACATGTTTTGACATAAAAGACCGTGTGACAAAGAAAAAGGTCAATTTCAAAGGTCCAATTAGAGAGTATCATGTGTGTAACTGATGAATTAATTGGTTCATTAGAGCTGCGCTCCCCTGCTGAGAGTCTCTGAGGTGAAGCGGGATAAATACCCTGTGATCGACCCAGTCTCACGGCGTTTCGTGTTATAGTCACGAAATTAATTTAATCTATTGACCTAATTAAAACCGTTTTGTTTTATATTTATGTGTCACAGTATCACCTCAAAATACGAAACATTTTCAACCGTGCAACAAAATATAAATAGTCCTACAAATACTTTTATTTTATCTCCTTCTTATTTTTGTCTGAGCTCAAGGGAGCCAGAGCGTTAAGCCTTCTGCTCTGGCTCCCTTGATCTTAGCACTTCCCCAAGCCTTCCCCAACTCCGGGGACTGAAAAAGCCACATCGGTCGATCTCTAATTAATAATAATAATAATAATAATAATAATAATTCCTTACATTTATTATCGCGCTTTTCCAGTGCTCAAAGCGCTTTACAGACAGGTGGAGTGTGTTGTCCAATCGTGGTGCTAAGGGGGGGCAAGGGGTATGCCCCCAAAAAGCCTTGAGACCCCTCTTAAATCTTATTTCATAATCTATCTTTGGTTATAAAATTGTCTCCAAACTTTGAAGTCAGTTTTTCTCATTGTCATGTCTTTGTAACAGTCATCATGTTGTGTTAAATATGTTCCTGATTATTTGGATAACAACAGCAATAAGGATATCATTGGAAAGCTTTCCAGCAGTGGTCCGGGTCAGTAAGTGAAAATAAAATCCTTCCGAAAGGAGAGGCACAAAAGGAAAAATGATAGAACAACAGGGGGAAAGAGATTGCAGACTCCGCGTGTCACAAGTCAGCAAGACAGATGAACACACAGCGACATGGGCTCAGAAAGTGCAGCTGGATGGCAGATTAAAGTCATAATACAGTTCAGCAGCTCTGACACCCGAGTGTCTCAATCACAGCCATCCACTACATGCACATACGACGGCACATACCCCGTCCTCCATTTGAAATGACATGACAGTGGTGTTCTCTGGATGAGTGGGCACAGTGTGTATGTGACAGTTCACACTTCTATCCAACTCCCACTCCACCAAGTTATTTATTTAGAAGTACAATACAGAGGCATCAGTGTCCTAGCAACCACAGCCAGCTTCAGCATCGAGGTTCACCACAGAATGATGGCTGTGAGCAGAAATGAATAGCAAGATAGCGTTGATGTACACCTGCCAATCAGACGTCTTCATTGATTATAAAATATGATATGACCATTTTGTTTATAGAAATCCTTTATTAGTCCAACAGCGGATACGTGTACAGTGTACAGCACAAGTGGCATAGCAGGTAAATAAAGAGACATGAAATAATAAAAAAGTAAAGACAAATAAGTACACAACCATTGCTTAAAAATGATCAGTTCTCTAAGTCAGGGGTTCCCAAACTCTTCAGCCCAGAAATAACAGTGTTCGGCGACGCTGTCAACGCGGGAGGGGGAGGGGCTTAATTAATTTAAGTTTTCATGATATAGATAACATGACACATGTTGCCACTTGTTTGTACCGTTTTCAGGCGATTTGTAATCTGTTCTAGAAAAACGATGGGTTTTGAGGATTTCAAGAAGCATACAGAACAAACAATGGATGTGTTTTATGAAAATGTATCCGTTCTGAAAGTAGATTTAGATGTTTTAGGAGTGAGATAGAGATTATTATCTAATATATGAATCATTGCATGAAGTCTGTTGATGATCAGAGGCTGTTGTCGGGGCTGCATAAACCTTATTTTACCAAGGTTCATGTCTTAATAACATTTTTAAAAAAAAAGCCCAGACGAGCCCAACATGTGAAAATGGCTTAGACCTCGGAGAGTTAGACTTGGGCCTGCGACTATAGTTTACTGTATTTAGTTTTGAAAATCCACAGCGGAGGTTTGTGTCGTACTACATGCGGTGTGTTAGCATTATCTCTCAGTAGCCAACGATCTGAGAGTCTGTCGGCTCGGACAGAAACTCCGTAATAAATGTAGTCTACATTTCATAAGAGGTGTAACACTTTTGAGCATTTGAAATCGCATTTCAACTAAATGCTTATATAATCTGTAGTTATATTTCTATTGTTGATTTATTGTGGTCAACGTGTTAAAGTTTAAATCTTCCGTACAAAATTAGAAAAGTGCCGCTCAGAGGTCTTCTTTGTTATTTATTTAACGACTGTTCTCTGTATAATAATACAAGAATAATAAACGGTGCCTGCCTCTCTTTTCCTCCCCCTCTTCCGACAGCCCAGCAGCAGACGGAGACGTGGGGAGAGGGAGACGGGGCTATTTCATCGTTATCCAAAAATGATCGTATAGGGCAGGGCGTACACACGGAGCCGTTGGACCCCCCAGAGCACTGCGTATGCCGGTCTATCCACCTTGGGACCCGTTATCGTTACCGTAGTCGTTTAGTGCCGTCTTCTGTCGTCCTAGTGTGGCCGAACGGTCTATATGACACAAAACGGTAATGACCGTATGCGTCCTCGTGGGGCCGGGGCCTCAGTAGCCAACGATCTGTGAGTCTGTCGGCTCGGACATAAACTCCGGAATAAATGTAGTCTACATTTCATAAGAGGTGTAAAACTTTTGAGCATTTGAAATTGCATTTGAACTAAATGCTTATATCTTATCTGTAGTTGTATTGTTGATGTATTGTGTGAACGAGACGATATACAGCAGAGAAGGTTAAGCTGTCATTATTAGGCTGTTATGTACTGTTGGAGTGGGAAGCAGGCCTATTGTTTATGGATATATGTGGTTAGGTGGTCCGTCAGTGTTTCACGCATAGAGGCTACTACAGTGGACAGCTTTTCAAAAGGTGATTTCTTGTATATGCATGGGTTTTGATGGCATCGTTGCACCATCAGCCACTGCATATTGCATCATCCCAGACGATCCACTCAGTGGAAAGTCAGTGCATGATACATTTCTCTAAACCAGGAGTCGGCAACCCGCAGCCCGCATGTGGCCCTTTAAGCCCTCTGCTCTGGCTCCCTTGAGCTCAGACAAAAATAAGAAGGAAATAAAAGTATTTGTAGGACTATGTATGTTTTGTTGCATGGTTGAAAATGTTTCGTATCTTGTATTTTGAGGTGATACTGTGACACATAAATACAAATAAAACGGTTTTAATTAGGTCAACTAAAATATGCGTCACATCCTGCTCCGGTCCCGCGCGAGCGCCTTTTCTTGGAGGCGAATAACCTGACCCCCGGCTCGATGAGCGAACTATGGATACATCAAAAGAAAAGTACCGGAGGAACACAGGATTTAGTTCTGCGTGGACAGAGTTATCTGCTTTCACAGCAAACGATGCTGGTTTACCGGTATGTCTGATATGTAGAGAGACGTTGTTAACGGTGGTGCAGCCTTTACGAGGGAGAGGAAGCCAGCTGACGATCTTCAGTCATAATTCAATGGGGTATGTAATTTATTTCAGAAACACTTGTTATATTCCATGGAATGCTCTTAACGTCCCGATAACAATGAATATATTAAGTGCTTTGACAATAAATACATACAAACATGTCATCTGTGGAAGCCGTGGCGCTGTAAAAAGCACGACCAATCATCTGAGCCGGCTAAAGTAACTGGATGGCCTACCTGCCTGTCAGCCTTCACTCTGGGCACACACTAATCTCTGCCCTCATTGGTCATGTGCGCGTTCGTGTGTGTTGGAGGAGGGGCTCTGTGAGGAACTCTGAAGGAAGAGGCAGATATTTTTCGGTTGTGTATTTTCTAGCGCACTCGAGCTCGTTTCTCCATTCTTACCTTTAACTCTTTTTAGGGTGCAGATATATGTTTTATTTATTTCAAAGTGGGCCCATTTTAATAATATTTTCCCTTCAAATGTGCAGAGGACTCCCCAAGTGCTGTGTTTACTTTATTTAAAAGTAGGCCTGTGTATTATTTTAATTCTCCTTATAAGAGTTCTTTGTTTCTTATTAGAGGTTAACAGTTGTATATCATGTAATAAATAATGCAAAAAAACGTTTTTATCTGATATAACAATAAATACAACTTTATTAGCTATCAAGCTATGAAATATGTTTTGCGGCTCCAGACAAAAATATTTTTTGGAAAAAGGAGCAAAATGGCTCTTCAAAGGTTGCAGACCCCTGCCCTAAACCAAGATGGACGACAGAAAGCCAGATGAACTTAATCACTCGTCGATTTCTTGCCAATCCTTTTATGGAAAGCACCCCCTGTAGGTATAACAATGTTGGTGACATCAAGTAACAACTAAGGAACCATATAATTCATAAATTGTCAAAGTATTGATTTTATGTTTGAGGAAATTATGATTAATCACCTGTCCACTAAAGTGAACGTCATGCATCACTGGCTATATTTCAACTACAATTAATACCGTTACTGCTGCTGTTCTTCTTGAAAATACTTCATTTCTTTTTGGGCCGTAAATCAATAGACTTATGTTATTTTATATATATATATATATATATGTAATTTTAAGTTTGCACATCTTTATTTATAATTTTTTTCAAATGTACAAGTCTTCAGTTCAAACTTTAACGCATACTGTCCAGCTGAGTGGACATATACAAAATGTTTTTTCTAAATTTGAAAAACATAGATACAAATAAACTAAAGTTAACATCTTGTTTTTCATGCCCCAAGAGCAATAAAAACATTTGGTAAAAGAGGGTTTCATAATTCATGCATGAAAGGGTTGTGGTCCTTGGTATGAACAAGTTTGAGAAACACTGCGCTAGTGGATTTTCAACGGGCGAGCCTCGCTCTGGGGAAATTATACAGATGGCCAGTCCGCCCCTGAAAAATGTCTATGCACCCGTTTCTTAATAATTTTTATTTTGGTTGCGACCCCCACTTTGGTAACCCCTGCTCTAAGTGACATAGATGGCATTGAAATATTGTGGCCATAAAAGAATATAAGTTGGACATTTATACAAATAAATATGTTCTACATTAAAGGTCTCCTGTTATAATATTTGTAGGCATATCTTATGTGTCTCAGACATATACAAATATATATGATGCGTTTTGCTAAAAATACCAAACAGATCATGCATTTTAGACATCCCTCATATCCCTCTATTTCAGGCCTGTTGGAGAAATGCTGATTCGGTGTCTATAGCTTGAGAAAAAAAAGAGAAAGTTATTAAATGCCATATCATGTTCCTAACCACATCAAGGATTATTTCTGAAACAGTATGGAGTATGCTTTTTCTCTTGTGGGTGCAAGGTGAGTTCCTTTTTTTATTTCCTGCTTTTTTACACATATTCTCTCCAGGCTTTGTAGTCTTCTGCAGCAGGTGTGCGCCGGCTGTGCGCTGCGATTGGAGCGCGTCTGGCCCGGCATGCTCCAATCACCATCTTCAGGAGGCGGACCAGGAAATGGGCAGCAACCAATGTTGTCAGGGCTACCGCACAGCTCATCCACATGCCACACACACACACACCGCTGAAAACACTCAGACAGATGACCGAGCAGATAGAAAACAGAGTCCGTAATAGCGATGCTAATGCTTCACTATATCTGTAAAGCGTCTTTGAGCACCTGTAAAAGCGCTAACAAAGTATATCTATTATTATTATTAATGTAAACAAAGACCATATTACGTCCAAACAGTCGGGCATTGTTTCCGATAGCAACGTTCTGATAGTGCCGTGGGTCCACATTTGAGATATTAAGTCATATCGGACGCAAATCTGGATCAGCTCCGTTGTCTCGTTTTTACACGGGCCACTTTGTGAGTTCCCTGACACACCGGGGACACATCTTAATGTATACAAGATATCAAAAAGTGCATTTTGCATGATAGTAGTGCTGGGGGGAAACGATTATTTTGGAAACGATTAATCGGGCGATTATTTGATCGATTAGTCGACTAATCTAACGATTTTTTTTCTGTTGTTCAATTAATAAAAAAACGTAATGTAAAAGTGTCTCAGGGCATCTTAATATTTAAGAACCTATTAATGTGTGATACCAGATTAACGGGAATAATCTCAGCTAACTGACGATACAAACCATGTTTACCAAAACAAAACACAAGTCTCATAAGAAGCATCTAAATGACTCATGAGCGAAAAATGCTAACGGACATTGGCCCAGAACTCAAGATAAAAGTACCCTTATTACTCATCGTAGCTGCACATACATGATATCCGATTAAAGCTGAGGTTCCACCGATTATGTAGGTATATAGTATCATCGCTACAGACATCACAACACGTACCTTTACAGAGCTTCTAGGGAGATCGTCTCACCGTAGCTGTCAATCTGATCAAAAGACGTGTTCAATGGCATTAAAACGAGAAAAAAAGCGGCTGAATCGGTTAATCCATAGGTTTTTAACGTCTATGTATTAAAAAATCATTGAATTTATAATCCATAATTCCATTTGTATGTAAAAATCGGGGAGCAAAAGTTAGCTGCTAATGGTAGCCACCACAGCAAGCTGCTGCTTCCGGTCTAGGCTATGCGGCAGTTTAACACACACACATTACCAAATAAGGACTATGTGGGAGTTCCCCTCGATTCCATTGGCTCTGACGGTTAGAAAGACATGTCACATGTCAAAATCCACAGAAGAGGTTTGTTTTGTGCTAAACCTCTCTAAAAAGGTCAAATATCACTTGTTTTGCATCGATATTGAAACAGGGTACTTATTATATGTTGTACTTTGGATTCCTAAAGCTTTGAGTCTACTAACCCATCATCCAAGGGTAGTTTTCACTATAAGTACAACATATTTTATGTTCAATCTGAATTTACTTTAAAATAAAAAACATCTATATTGAATCTGACTCTTCTGCATCCAACTCTCAGGTTCATCATTACTTTGAGATTATTAATTGAACCCTTTTAGAAGATATGATCATTTGTTCTGGGAAAGTCATGTTCGAGCCTGAGACCTGAAAGATAAAGATAACAGAAGAATCCATAGCTCTACATGATAGAATCATAATGGGAAAACATTGATGCAAACTGGGAAAGTTGAATTCAAATATCCAGTTAGTTCACTTTAAGAGATTTAAAGAGCTGCATATTTAAACTAACCTTGAAGCAATCTCAAAGGCTTTCTGCGTGGACTTCTGTAGGCTGTGACATATGCCTCTCCACTCAGGAAGACGGTGGCTTGCTCGAAGGGCTCAAGTGCTTGATGTAGGTCCCCCAGGATGCTCCATTGGTCAGCTCTCATATCCAGGTAGTGTTTTGCTGCCTTGGTGACCTCTGGGTCTGAGAGGGTTGCGGTTACAGGCCACAGCTGCTCAAGGAGGCGTTTGATCATGTAAAAAGAGCTATTCCATCTGATGGGTACATCCTGTGACAACTTGTGTTTGCTCTTGTTTGAGTTTCAGCTTCAAGGTGGCGACCTCACTGCTGTGGAAGTATGTGACGAGGCTCCTTGCTGCCTTGTTGATTCGGGGCTCTTTCAGTGCATGGTTGACAATCAACTGGGCGGTATGGCCAGCTCATCGAAGTGAGGCAACACCACGCTTCTCCTCAAGGATTTTAAGGACTTTCACAACGTTCGCTGCATTATCGTGTACAATTGCCAGGACATCATCGTGGAGAGAAAAGTCAAACTTCTCAGCGACCTCCTCAATCCAGAGAGCGATGTTGTCGTCACCAGTGTGTCTGTCCTCAAGGGACCATCTCCCAGTTTTCATTAATGTAGTGGCAAGTCACTCCAAGGTATGCCTCCGTGGCAATACTTGTCCAGGCATCGGTGGTGAGCGTTATCTTTGAGGACCTCTTCTTTAAGTTTCCCTTCAGATCATCAAGAACACGTTGGTATGCTTTCCCCAGCTGCTTCGTAAACCACCACCTGGAGGGACATTTGAAGCCTGGGCAGGCATATTCAATCAAATCTCGGAAGGCTTCACCCTCAACGAGAGACAAAGGCCTCATGTCTTTGACGGTCACCTGTACGATAAAACAAATATATCATTATTATTATTATTGTTAACAACACAGCACCTTTCATAGAGCCATGTTGCTTACAGTGTAAGAAGCTTAATTATTACTAGGGCTGTTGGTCGATTAAAATAGTTTTTATCTGTTCTAAATGTACCTTAGAGGAATATTGTTCAAGTTTTTAATACTCTTATCAACATGAGTGGACAAATATGCTTTATACTAATGTTTATTATCATTTGAACAATGACAAATATTCTCATGAATATTAAACACAACAACCTGGAACCTCAAATACAATAATACAATAAAGTGTGTGTGTGTGTGTGTGTGATGGATTGTTGGAGCTATGTGCAACTCAAGGTATATGCTCGAACGGGAGCTGCCTGGACGTTGCAGTCATGTTGCACTATCCGAGCTGAGTGTGCTGACTTCTCCTCCAATGTCCTGCTGTGTGTGTGTGTGTGTGTGTGTGTGTGAGATGTCCCGCTGTCTGCTTCCTGCATCAAGTCAAGTGCTCGGCGCAGTTGTGGCGAAATGTCGCTCCTCTGTTTTCATTTAAACAGCTCCTTATATCCGTTAGCGCAGCTAGCTAGCACCAGATGCTAACAACAACAATGCACGTAAGGTCTCTCTCTCGCTCGCTCGGTCCACACAGACACACACCCTCCCGGTCCTCCCGATGGCCAGTCGGTGCCTGCCGGTGAGCGTGGAAGTGTGGTCAGGAGCGGGGCTGTCAGCGTCAGCTTGTAGACGGTATTTTAAACTCGATGCGCTCTGAAACTACGGGGCGGCCGAGAAAAAAAAATACACGTTAATCGCGTTAAAATAATTGGTGGCGTTAATCTTTTAGCCCTAATTATTACATAATCCAAACAAGGACACAAATAAAAAGGCCAAGTGAAGAAACACCTATAAACTAGCTGATAAATCAGGACAGCCATTCCCTCCTAGAAGATGCTCAAAGGAAGCAAATAATTACTTACTCTCAAGTGCAACTCATGAGCCCTATCACACTTGGATGTGCTGGTGGTCATTTTAATGTTTTTAATTAATTCATGCGCCCCAGCTTACGTGCAGCCCTGGCCTGGACATTGCTTGGCTCCATTAGTTGACAATCTGCAGACGTAAATGTAGCCAAAGTTAGTACTTACTTATCATTGTTCCCTCCACGAGAGACAACGGGGTGCCTCCGCTTTAAATGTTCCAACATAGCCGTTGTGCTTGTGTGATATGCCAACTCCATTTGGCAAAGACTGCAAATGACTATCTTTGCGTTTTGGACTAACGTTAAAATATTCCCATGCTCTTGAAGACCGAGGGCGAGACGTTTTCGTTTGGGGGCTTCGTGCGCAATCCTGTGAGGAGGAGGTGTTGGGAGCCGTTTCAGTCTCCATCGTGTTTGAAGTGCGATTGCGAACTGCTTGTTGCTTTGGGTGACCCACGTGTGTAGCGAGCGACGCGGAAATATGTCGTCGACGATATTTTTAAGTCGTCGACGCGTCGCTACAGCCCTACATGATAGATCTCCTTTAAAGTGATTATAATGTGCGGTCTGAAATCATATCTTTGTTTGTTCAACCGTGTTACTTTGGTGTCGGAATACTTACGGCCCCTACGCGCGGCGGTGGGCGTGTCTTGAGCTTGGGGAGTCAACGCGAGCAGCCCGACCAACAACCAACCACATGAATGCCCCGGACATACAAAGCAAAGCATTCATGCTACATCCATGCTGGCTAAATATACGGTCTATGCTTGCTAGCTGTCCATTCAAACGAAATACACTGGATATAAACTCCCCAAACAGGCGAAAACCTACCAGTTTCCCCCACGGCCTCTGCCCCCTCCCCCCATGTATGGCTCCTCCGGGTTGTATCCCTGTAGGTAAAGAGGGACTGGTCATAGCGTACCGGGTGATTCCCTACCGCCACGATCATTTTCTCCTCCTTTTGTTGACATATGGGAAATGACTGCGGTCTGGCTCTCCCAGCATACACCCGGTTTGATTGGCTACTGCTTATACTGTCAGATATACATACGAGGGATTTGATTGGCTGACGCCTCCGTTGAGGCGGCAAAAGTAGAACATTGCTCTACTTTTGCAGCGAGCACCTCGAGAGAAGCTACGCTTTGCTCCCACAATGCAGTTCGGCGAGGCGTGACGTCACCCCATTCAAAGTGAATGGGCAGAAGCGTTGAAGCAGCAACGCACACCGCCGTGTGTAGGGGCCGTTACTGGGGTCATGGCGTCAGCTAATTAGGGTCCTTAGAATCTTAACCACCAACAACGTCATTCTTGTTCCTTTTGTCTCTATCCATCGTGTCACCGCAACATACTGTCACTGAAGTGGAGAAAAGCGCTCGAGGATTAAAAAGCATCAAGAAGAGGTGGGTACTTGAAATCAAGAAAGACACAGATGAAAGCACTTGACCGTACAACGATATATCGCCTACTCTGGATCAGCACAGGTTGAAGGCGTTGCTTGTAGCACTTGAACCACATTTTGACCTTTAGCAAGTAACCCGTCAGTATTATTATTATCAAGGTGCACCTGTCTGGTTATTTAACAATTGGGATTTTTAATATGTATGGAAATGACCACGATACCACAGAAATCTAAACTTCAATTTCCAATTCATCTCTTCGTCGTTACAGTCCGTCCTTCCTCTATTGTCCTTCCCCTCCCTTCCTTTTATTTTCTGTGTTCCTATTCATCCTCTTATTCCACGAGTCTCGCATCTTTTCATTATTTATTCAGTTCCTCCCTTCACGACTTTGCCTCACCACCTCCGTCTTGTCCGTAGTAATTATATGTCAAGGCACACTATTTACTGTACTTAAACCCTGCTATTCCAGCACCTTCCCCGCCATAATTGCCCTTCCTCTCAACCCTCTGATACCAGTGAGACTATCCATACTCGTTCTCTGCAAACCCAACTACAACAAATAAGCCACAGACTCAACAGTTGATCAAATAGAAAGCCAACTGCAGTGCAGGCTATCTGTGTGTACATGTGTGTAGCATACAGGCTATCTGTGTGTACATGTGTGTAGCATGCAGGCGTGACACAAATGTAAAGCCAAATGAGATATTGATATGTGAAGACTTGTAAAATTAAAACACTGTTATGATCTTGTATTCTTTGGTGATTCATGCTTCATTTTTTAACGTACTGTATTTTGTCCGTGTCTCGTCTTGTTATACTTCCTGTTTCTGTTTACCCGGCCCTGATTATTTCCACCTGTGTGTGATCCCCATGCTTCGCGTCGGGCCGAACCACGCCCCTTAGCTGTGATATAATGAGCATATACCACGGCCTGTCGTGAGCTATTGCTTAAATATATAATGATACCAGTAATATAATGATACCTTGAGTTCTGTGATGATGGCGAGTGATCTGTCGCCATGGCAACGGCATTTAAAAATGTAAAACTCAAATTAAACACATTAACAGCCTTCAAAGCATATTTTAATGTCTATTTGCATATCAATTATTTCAGTTATGACTTCAAGAAAGGGCCTTCATTTGTTTTTTAACGTACACCTTTTTAATTTTAATTAAAATGTCAGAGGCAATATTGTATATTTACTCACTTTTCACTGAAAAACATGATATAAATGAAATCATATCACATTATTTCCTACCAGTATTTAAAAAAATATATTAAAGTGCCATCGTAGACAAATTGATAGAATTGACAGGATAATATCAATGGTAATATAATACTGTGAACAGAGCCATTCCGCATGTACTTCTACTTTTGATACTTCGAGTACATTTAGCTGATAATACTTATACTCTTTTACTTAAGAAACACTTTGAATTCAGGACTTTCAATTTTATTGAACACAGAAAGCAACAGACAAGACAAATAATACACAGACAGATCGTGACAACATGTTGAGGCATGAGTGAACCTAATGCAGCTGATTGTAACCGCTCCCCCCCAGCAGCGCTCACTCATGACCCCGTCTCAAATGATGGCCTGCTTCTTCTGTGGAACCTCACAACCTCCTCATCCTGAAATAGATTTCACAAAGAGAGAGGTTAAATGTTTAACACTCACACTGGTTCAAGACTTTATCATTTGTGATTCAACGACTTCTACCTGCATTGCCTTTTCCTCCCGTCGCCTCTTGCAGTCTTGCGACCTCTCGGTGAATTAAAGACGAACATTAAAAATGATATAGTCAGGTTACAGTGTAACAAATAGTCTCAAGAATTCAAATGTAAAATTAAAGAAACATACGGCATGGGAAAGTCTTTGAGGAGAACTCGGCACCACCAGTTCCTAATGTGCTGCATGTTTGTCTTGGAATATAAAAAGCACACAACCAGATGGGTCAACAACACATATCCTGAAAAGTCTTGTATCCTGTTAGAAATTAAAATCAATGTGTTATGGCATAATGTACCTTAAACATACCGTCAGTTTAAATGCTATTTTATTCTGGAAAAACCGGAAGTTCTCAATACCAAGCTTTTATTCTGAAAATCCGTCATGACGACATCCGGGACTACCGCCCATTAGTATCATTAAAGTGGCTATTGACGCCGTTAACATGTGTTACATATAAAGTTATGAAAGAGATGAGGAGGAGAAAAGGCATGTGGAAGTAAGCAATGAATGTAAAATGTGGAAATCCTCTCTTTCACGCGATATCGGACACAGGAGAACGAGGGGGGAAGTCCCCTACGTCACCACAGCTCCCAGAGAGGAGAAGCCAACAGCCAGCACGCGGGAAGGACGAATGCTTGTGAGGTCTCTTCTGCACGGCCTGACTGAACAATATCCTGCTTGTAACATTACCGCGCTTTTTATTAATTAAAGTACCAATTTTGAACCTTCTCAGAGACTCCATTTAGTCTCCTTTTAAAGCTTCTTACCTGGGCGCGAGAATAACGAACACAGCATAACAATCCACAAGTGATATCAACGAAAAACTGAAATATGAAACCCTTATTTCTACATACCTCATTGAAATCAAATTGGGCTCTTGCCACAATGTAAAATGCGTACTGTAAATAAAGAAATAGTATATTATGTTAGGTTGTTGTGATGCTCTGGTGTTCAATGACAAATAATATTCCTCCGTGAATGTTGTTCTGGATATAAATAAATCACAGCATGTCTCAAACTATGAGAGTGCATAGCATGCTGAAAGCAGTATACATTATTATAAACAGAAACATAGGACTACTGTATGTTTACTGTATATCCAGTATCTTACCATCAAGACAAACAGTTGCTCGAGGACCCTCGTCTTGGTAGGCCTGTAGTGTGAAAAGTGACAATTACATCATACTCTTCAGTAGAATAATGTTAAAAAATCTAACCTGGACATCATCCACACCAAGACTTGCCCAGTGAACACGATGCATGTGAAAGTTAAGAATAAGTACAATTTAATTCAACTTTATAAGTACTCGAAAATCATGCAGAAAATCGTTGAACACTGTTAGAACAGGAATAAACCTGAACTTCCAAAAGAAAAAGGTCATTAAGGGGTAAAACAGAACCGCCCGCTGTCAAGTGGCTTCTACGGTTCTGCTCAATGCCTTTTATTTAATACAATGCATCCCATGTTAGCTCAAATAAAACCGAGCCGCCGTAGATTAAAAAAAGATAGGCAAGTGGTCTGAAACAGAACGGCACCGTCCGGATGGGACTGTGCGCCGAAAGACCTGGATGGTTTGGTGCGACTCATCTCTCCAGCCAGCGCCACGGAGCGGATCTAGAAAGACAATGTCCCTAGCGTGTGGTCTCAGTATCTGTTAATATCACGCATTCCAATATCAACAGGTATACTTTGACATACAAACGTTATATTATAAAGTTGTAGGATCTGTATTATACAACTACATGAAGCGTTGAATTGAAAGATAGAAACACTATTAGCGGCATTGTACAGTAAACAAACGATAGCAACGACTGAACTCCACATACTCAGACGGAGCGTCCAGGTTCCAGATACCGGCAGCTGTTGCATCGGATTCAGTGAAGATGGTGGAAACCAGGCAGCTGTAACATGGCTGTTGGCAGCAACACACCATCTACTCTCTGTAACAGATGCAGTTTCATAATGTAATATCTTATCAGTGTTTGATATAATATAGTATACATATTTTAGAACAGCTTCAATACCTTCTCAATAACTGTAAGACAGCGGTTCAGGATCTGGCAGAACACAGAGTCAGTAAAATACAGAGTGCGTGATCACCGATTACCATCCCATCCATGTCGTTAGCCAAACCCAAAGATCTGACCGCGTGAGAGCCGTCTTGCTCACGAAGGCTAGATGCGTGTTTGGGCTTTGGGTCTTGTCCAGAACCTGAGCCAGCTAAAGGAAGAAAAAAGAAAACCGGCATTTTAAGTCATATTTAGCATACATACAATATGTTGAACTGCTGACTAGTTCACTTTACTTTCTGAAGCTCCTGTCCCCAGCAACCCGTGCTTGCCAGAACTGTGTTGATACGAGTAGAGTCTCCCAGCTGGTCCTTGGCATCATTCACTTGATAACAAATCAACAACACAACATGTATGTCTTTATACATGACTTGTATTCAAGTTGTCAATATCAAGCAGATAACTCACACTCCTGTTGCTCATAATAATTTCAATTTACAGTATATAGCGCCTTTCACGAAACCCAAGGACGCTTTACAATGGGAAGTAACAAAACAAAAGGTAATAATAATCACACAGAGCAATAGCAGGAAATAAGTGACTGGCCGTCTCCGTGGCGTTCTGAAGATGCAGTGGCCATCCCAACTTGTGAAGGAGGGGCTGTTGAAATGATATTAGTTCTCCAGAAAACCACATAAAAGAACATGATATCATCCTCCCATTGCATCAAGCTGCATTTCCATATCTGCTGGGATGATACTTCTCAGATGATCTGTATTGCTTTGTTGTTTCTTGTCACATTGTAGTGGTGTAGTATATTTATGCCTGTTGAGGCTGTTGTTATGTTCAAAAAGTAATTGTTTCCCCTCATGCCTGAGAACAGTTGTTCCGCACATTGACTGTGTATGGCCCCGCCAGCTCTGGCACCAGCTCCATCCTTCTGAGCGCATCCCTCTCATCAGTGTGTGATGTGTTTCTGGGCAAAGAAAATAAACACAAACTAAATAGTTGGGCAGGAATAAAATAAGCTGCATATACATCTATTTGTAAAAATCGAATTGAAATATAGGTTAGTATAGTTATTAGTGTTTCTCAAGTAGTGCAACAATAATATTAAAACGTTCCTAAAGTTTTCAGGACTTTGCTTACACAGCAATCCTGCTATTTTGAAGCAACACACATGTAGTTTGTAGTTATAGTTAATAGTTAATAATTAAATGTAGTTTCTGCATCACTAGGACATGCACGTCCTAGTAGCGACAGCGCACATTTGACAGCAAATAAGAGAGACTTAAAATCAACACATTTTAAACCACAGCAAAAACAAATAGTTAATTTATTCAGGGATTACTTACCTCCATTTTGTTGAGTTGAGAAAGGTCGTGTATTATTGCTACACAAACATTAACTCGCAGTCTTAGTGTCGCCAACTCGTTTCTAACGTGCAAAAAGACAAACAAATGCGTCTCTGGTGTATTTTCGACTTTTCCAATCGAGACGAGATCTCTCTCCCGTCTGTGAGCGAGGGGTCGGGGCAGTTTACACACGCGCGGCTGCTACATGCAGCAACACACGGCGGAGAGAAGCGCTCCAAGGTGTGGTTAAATGTTACCCGTCTTGAGGTGGACGATGCTCGTTGCCAAGAGAGTTCAGCATGTGAGGGCGGTAACACGAGCAATCTGTCTAAACATTTATCAAAAGTGCTCCACATCCAGACGGAGGAATGCACCGGGTTCCACTGTCTCTCTAGCAGCTCTGTAGCCCCGTCCACGAGGAACGTTTCCCCGTCAGGTGTTCTGTATGCTAGCAGCAACACACGGAGCTAACTACATTACACAAACATGGGTTAATGATTAGAGGAAACTGAGTTATTTATAATGTTAAAGTTTCAGCTATTCTGTTCACAGTTCTGTCATCAGATTATTTAATACGATTTGTTAAAACACTGTTGTTTCTTTTGACGTGAAATATTATTTATTTTATTTAAATAAAATGCTATGTTCATTTTGTAAACAATTTAAGTTAATTTAATAATATATGTATTTTTGAATCAAGTATTCATCTTTATTGTCTTCATTGCTAGTTTCCACATGCCTAAAGCAACCTCAAGCTAAATCTAAAAGCTGATGGCCAAATCAGAGCGTTTGAGAAATTGTGCAAGGCGTACAGTAATAGTCCGAATAGTCCATTAATCGTTTCATTAATCGAAAGATTAATCGATTATCAAATGAGTCGTTTGTTGCAGCACTATTATCTCATATATAAATAAACGTGTTATTCAGCTCCTTGTGCAATTTGGGATTTTATTTTTGGTTGGTAGACCTCGGTGAGCTGGTCATTTCAAAAGTAGCTCACCAGCCAAAAAAGTGTGGGCACCCCTGGTGTAGACACAAGGCCAGATTACACCTAAACAACTGTCATGGCAACTGCTCTCAGTGACCTTCAGAACGGCTGCAGACAGCACAGTGACTCAGTGCTCAAACCTGACCGTATGGATTCACTCCAGAGCTGGGGAAATATTAAGTGCGGTGTTCGCAGCTCTGAACCATGCAGGCCAAGCAGGAAGTGCCACAGGGATCGATCTGAGACAGGAAGGTACAGTCCTAACACGGCTAAGTAAAAGGTGAATTATACATATTGTATTATTGGCAAAGAGAAAAGATTAAGCAAACATTTATAATGTCAAGCTGAAATTAAATCGGAGGCCTAATACAACAAATATTTGTAAGAAAAAATAGGGTACCTGACGACAGATTGTGTATGGCCGATTTAAAGGTCGCCAACAAGTTGTTATAAAATCCTGTTCCTTACCCCTAGATTCCACCGGGTCCGTCTGCGTCGCGTTACGGCCGCGCCGTTCGCCATGATCCCGGCCACTCTAGTCAATGGGTGCTATTCCACCAGCGTTACGGCTCAGAGGCGTCTCGCCGCGGGGCTACGCTCGAAATAGGATTCAAGTCTGTTTTTCGACGCGAGGCGTTGCATAGCGCCGGGCAGGAAGTGGACCGGTGACAGCATCTGGCCCATCCCCCAAATAAACTAATTTTGCAGACCCTATCCCTCACTAGTCTTTCATGTCGGAGGAGAAATGCCAGCGTTCTCCTCCGGTTTACAGGCACTGTGTAAATTAAATATATAGAATTATGATGATGAATGCATTTTTCTACCACTAAAATACAGCAACACATCTTTGATTCATGTCGTTTAACTGGGATATTACAATTATTATTATTAACTTTGTCTGCACAAAATAGCCTGTCCAGGAAATATGCCCAAATCAACAAAGAGAGAGAGCCGGCAGGCAAGACGCTCCGCTTCTGAAATGCCCGCGGTAGGGTATGACGCCGGAGGAGGCCGGACCAAAACCGCGGCGCAGACGAACCCGGTGGAACCGAGCGGTGAGTCTGAAGGATTGATGCTCAGACCTTAACTCAAACTGAGCATCCCAATTAGTTTTTAGCTTATACATTGGTATCTTTAACAACACATTCATGCCAATGCGTTTTTTAAAGCAGTGTCATTGTTGGTTTGAACGCCGCCCAAGTCTAAAGTGGCCATTTATACTTCTGACAGCTTAACTGGAGACACTGAACTCCTGTTACACGTTTTATTGCTGAAAGCTCCGGAAAGTTCACTGATTTCCAATCGTAAACAAAGTACGTCAACTTATATTCCAGAGAGGTTTTAAATGAGTAAGACAAATGAATATACTTTTCTTTGACTTAATAAAAGAGTTATCCACTTTTCCACTTCATTGTTACAGGTTTTTTGTTTCAGTCGGTGTTGTGTAAAATCCTTTTTGGATTCAAGTCAAATCTTGTCACTACCCACCCCGACGTCCAATCAGATGTGAGATAAGTGAACTCTTGGCCCCTTGTCAGACAGTGTCTCCCACAGTCTGGACACACCACCTGAGAGTGTGTATGTGTGTGTTATCTCGCATGGATGACCAAGGGCAATCAAGTGTAAATGTGCGAGTGTGAGGTTCTTGCTCTGATGGGAATTTCACAGCCTGCCGTCCGACGGTCAGGGAGACTCTTATCACTGGATACCTGTCAATTGGCAGCGAATTGCTTTGAAATAAACCACATATCTTTCCACACCAATCCATCTTCCAAAAGGTCTATTACTATGATAAGAGGATCTGGCAGTATGACTCCAACACAACTCCCATCATACACTCTCCAACCATTGTTTGTTCTTTCTTTTGTATTTACATTGGCACTAATCAAGTCAGTAAATCATATATTAGTCATTTGAAGTGAACTGTTACACCCCCGACTCCTGAATCTCTGCTTAATGAGGTTGTGTTGTGATATAAGCTGTTTTTATTTGTGATGCTGTGCCTGACCACAGGGTTTTTGTTTTATACTCCTGGCAGTGGATAGCACACACACTGAGGTGCCAGGTAAACCAGCATGCCTCGCATCAGTTCGGGTCGAACAAAATGAACTGCTGTCCTTGCGCTGCTGCTTCGCATGCTGGCTGTAGCATCTTCCAAACAGCAGACATCTTTGGCTTTTTGCAAACATCCGCTTTAGCAGCTAAGCAAGAATGGTGCACAAAGGCTGTGGCTGAAAACAGCTTGAGCATCAGACGAGGACATGAAATCAGTTTTGGTTTACCGTAGATACCGTTTTTCCAAAACTTGTTTTCTTGGCTACAACCAAGCCTCGAAGAAAGTGTGCTATGGTTTGAAAGCTTATTTGTGTAGTAAGCAAAGCATTAAAGTACAGCTTTCATGTGAAGCCCAAAAAGACATGTTCCAGTTGAGCTACACTCGTAAGGAGCCTTCTGTAAATCTGAAGGTTCATTTCAACATCTCACTTATACGCAAATGTAGTTATTTCACCTTCTCCAATCTTTTGCTCAACACATCTTCACTAATACCTCGTCAAGACTTTAGGACTGTTTTAATTTGATTTGATTGACAGTGGCCTGGCAACACAAGTGTCATAATATTCCAATGTTGCTGAATCCTGATTGGCAGTGGTGTAGTCTCTCTGGTGTAGTGGGTATACTGTAGTAATTGTATTCATCCATCCTAGAGCGACGCATCGTGGAGCGACACCTGTCTCGAAGCAACACCTCATGAACATATCACACTCACTAATGCATAGCTAGTCTTGAGACTGGTTATGTGTTATCAACATCTCAATGTATTATAAGCATTTGTATGTGACTTTTAACTGCCAGTGACATTAACAATAAAACAATAAAAGAATGAACAATGATGGAAAAAGCCCACTTACCTCCGAAACAAGGAGATAATATAAACATTGTGTTCTGTTTATGACTGCACACACACACACTCACACACACAGTATCTCGCTCCCTTTCTCTTCCATTGATCCACCACACTAACGTTGATCAAGTTAGCTAGCAAGTTAGCTACAGTTACGTTAATGATAACCATGCTATTTCACTTACCGGTTAAATTTGCGGAGCGCCGGGCTCGTTCTCTGTCACCTTTAGGACAGCCGCCTGACCTGGCTCTTCTTCTGTAGTGGTAATAGGGGAAAACTTCGGGAAATATTGTCGTCTGTTTTCGTTTCATTCGCTCCGCGAACTTGAATGGTGAACGGATCAAATGTTGATAACGTTAGAGAAACTTGGGGTTTGTCAGAGCCGTGTGTTGCTGTTGCTTAGCAACAGGCCACAGGCGACGGAAGCTCCAGACGTCCAAAAGTATTAACGAAGAGGCGAAAGCGTGAAAGCGCAGTCATTAAATGATGTTGTTACGTATCATCGCTCATTTTTAAGAGGGTATACGGAAATCACTGGCATTTTCTAGTGGGTATACGGCGTATACCAGTGTATCACGTAGACTACACCACTGCTGATTGGTGCATGGGAGTATGTGACCTAATTTCTTTCTA
The DNA here is from genome assembly GCA_036324585.1 of Champsocephalus esox. Classification (NCBI taxonomy): domain Eukaryota; kingdom Metazoa; phylum Chordata; class Actinopteri; order Perciformes; family Channichthyidae; genus Champsocephalus; species Champsocephalus esox. The sequence continues at coordinate 43,673,950 of CM070498.1, forward strand.
AATGTGTCCCGCCCACTTTTAACCTAGGTAGGAAGGGCACAGCATGGGAAGAGCATAAAGAGAGGAAGTCATGTTGTAATCACAATGAACAGAAGTAAGGAATAAAAACAACTTAAAGCTGAGTTTATATGATGCCAGGATCAAGTCAAAACTTAAAGAATTTCCTTTGAAAAGGGATGCAAAATATGGACTGTAAACCTGGCATTGGTTTGTGTGTGAAATCTTCAGACGCAAAGGCAGAGCTTCCCCATTCAGGTGAGGATTGCTTGCCTGGAAGCTCTAATACTCAAATGTGAAGATGTCCTTTGAAATGTCATAATGCAGCTGCGGCTTTGTTTCTTCCTCTTGTGTCCTGCCCTGCAGCATGTCCTTTTACGTTCTGCAATCTCTCTTCACTGGGGCTCGTGGTTTATTTGTGACTTATTTCTTTTTTTAATCTAAGGAGGGTAAAACATGCCGTTATGAAGGAAGAAAAATACTGAGCATGTATGATAAGGGCATGGCTGTGTGTTTTATTGAAGAAAGAATGGAAGCCAACAAAGAAATTAGATATTAAAGTCAAGATAATAGTTTGACAGCTAGATGTAAGAACAAAAACTGAGAGAGATTTTCTCTTCCTGTTGTTTGATATCAAACATAGTGCTCAGATTCACTCAGAAAACCCAGAGTAATAATACACTGGAGACGACATGACAGAAAACCACGTTTTCTGAAGTCACGTTTCAAGGCCTTCCAACGTACTAAAAATATCTAACGTGTGTACTTAAAGGAGGGGTAGGTAAGTTTGAGAAACCGGCTCGAGATACACTTTTTGTTATATTCCATGGAATGCTCTTAACATCCCGATAGCAATGAATATCTGAAGTGCTTTGACAAAAAATCCATAAAGAAATGTCATCTGTAGAAGCCGTGATACTGTAAAAAGTACACCCCATGGCCTTCCTGCCTGTCAGCCTTCCATCGGGGCACACACTTATCTCGTGCCCTCATTGTTCGTGTGTGTTGGAGGGGCTCTGTGAGGAAGTGGCAGATTTTCTCCGGTTGTGTATTTTCAAATTCTAGCGATCTCGAGCCGGTTTCTGAAATGTACCTACCCCACCTTTAAAGTGGAAGAAAGTGTCGACCGTCACTTGCACACGCTTGCTCGTTTATTAGGATCGATGGATATTTTTGGATGGAAGCTGTTTTTCTTATTGGAAAATAAGAATCCTGCGATGAGTCCGAATCCACATGGAAAGTTGGCTATGTTTGCTATATATTTCACTTATTTACTTTTCTGTGTTTTGTGTTTCACTGTTGGAGAAGCCTGGGACACAAGATTCACATTGACATACCTACACTGTAGCTATGTTCGTTTGACAAATGAAGAACCTTGAACCTAACCCAAGTGCACAGTTACGCAACCTGAGCTAATTCACTTAGCTCTGACCATAAAGTCAGCAATTGATAACCAATGTTAAAGACACAATTGTATTCATGTGATTGTAGATATATGTTGTTCTACTGTTAAATGTTCTGGAAACCAAATGCTAACGGCCCGTCTACACTACAGGCATCAACAAATCTTGAAGCTGGGCGTGTCTGAGGCTTGGCGATTTTTTTGTGGGCAACGCGACCAACAACCAATCAGGAATGTCCCGCCCCCGGCATACAAAGCAATAGCAATGTTAAAACGAAGTAAACTGGATATAAACTCCCCAAACAGGCGAAAACCTCTCAGTTCCCCCACTGTCTCTGCCCCCTCCCTCCATGCCGGTTCCTCCGGTTTGTATCCCGGTAATAGTTCTGGTCGTAAAGAACCGGGTGATTTGCTACCGTAACTTCTCATTTGGAATATGAGGAAATGAACTGCGGTCTGGTTCTCCCTGCTTACACGCGGTTTGATTGGCTAGCGCTTGTACTGGCGGGATTTGCATAAACAGGATTTGATTGGCTGATGCCAGCTTCGAAAGCATCGGGAGCATCACAAGTTGAACATTGCTCAACTTTTGATGCTCACGATGCAAAGCCATGCTCCAATCCCCACAATGCAGTTCGGCGAAGGTTCAAAATCTTCTTCGTCACCCCATTCAAGTGAATGGGCGAAGCTTTGAAAGATTTGTTCGATGCCTGTAGTGTAGACGTGCCGTAAGACTATTGGATTTATGACCAAAGTATTGTAAATATTGAAATCCAAACCGTGGCACATAAAGAATACACATTCCCAACATACGTGTTGCTGCCCGTTCCAAATCTTATCATCTCCATACCTTATGTTATGACTTTATGCAAGAGGTTTTTTAAATATGTATATATTGTACAAAGAGATGCACTGTTGTAGAAAAGTAATTATCATACAATATCCACCATTAATTATAAAAATCAGAAACCAAGTAGGTTTTATTTGCCTCGGCGTATATGGTGCATACATGCAGTTAAAGAAGAACACTAAAAACATACTTAGAAAAACTAAACTATCATAACATTAAGATATCGAAAAATAGATATACCAAAAAATACTCACATGGGCAGAATTGTGTATTTTACTATTCTTTAAATGATTATTTGATGGACCTTCTGAGCCCGACTTACTGTTGGAAAGCCATCATTTCATAACCATTGTTTTTCGCAATGCATCTCGTTCAAACTCTAGTGTTATCCCGTTTTTGCTAATGTTGTAAACTCCCAGAATGCTTTGCAGGCGTCAAACAGAAGGGCTGTGACACATCACACCGTATGCAACTGGGATTCAGAGACTCTGAGAAACTGTGTTGATGTTCGAAAGAGAAAGTTTCGAACCGAAATGCAAACACAAGTTCACTTTAGATACAAAGTGCTGATGGGAGTAGATTGTTGTTTGTTTGTGTGTGTGGAGTTTTAGCCTCTCTAATCTTCGAAGCAGTCGTTTTATCTCAGTGCACACACATACACACACACACACCTGAATGCCACTGAGTAACAGTCTCCTGTGATTACATTGTGTAGTTCTCCTAGGACTTACAGACAGACACACACACACACACACACACACACACACACACACACACACACACACCTGAATGCCACTGAGTAATAGTCCCCTGTGATTACATTGTGTAGTTCTCCTAGGACTTACAGACAGACACACACACCTCACTGCTACCAAGTAATCGCCTCCTATGATTACATTGCATGTTCCCTCGAGATCTGCACTCACATGCCGCAAGACTCTCTCTCACTCTCTCTCTCTCTCTCACACACACACACACCATGTATACATCACTTCAGGGGACATTACATTGACTTACATGCATTTCCTGGAGACTTATCCTAACCTGAACCATAACCAACACATGCCTAACCCTAACCAAGTCTTCACCCTAAAATGAATGATCCCTCATGGGGACCTCCAATTTGTCCCCATAAGGGAGGCAAGTCCCCACACGTGACTATGTAAACAGATCCCCCACAAGGATAGTAATGCTAGTACACACACACACACACACACACACATACACAGTCTCTCACTCTCTCAAACACACTATCTCTCACACACACACACACACTATCTCACTCACACACTCTCTCACTCACACACAAATGCGCACAAAGCCATTTTACCCAGAGGAATAATCTCGTGGCTGCCATTTAGAGTGAGCGAGTGTCCTCTGACTGCAGCCACTCCTGCTGCTGTCACAGGCGAGATAGAGCCGGGGTGGAAAGGCTTTCCAGAAGCCGAGGAACTACCAGAAAAAGGTGGGGCAGCAGCGGTGAAATCTAACTTTGATCTCTAAACTCAAATTTGAACTATCTTAATTCGCATACGTCGGGGTTAGGTCTCCTGGGACACGTCCACAACATTCGCCCTTTGCCCAAAAGAGAGCGAAGGAAAACAGCTGCCTCCATCACATTTTGTGCTGATCAGGAAAAGAGTTGGCCGAGCACTTTCTTTCCATCTGAGCACCACTGTGACGCCTGCTGCAATCAGCAAACACGACTTAGGTGCAACTCCTACATTTCTACGTACAGACCTGAAAACCTTTAACATTAAAACACATTATATCGTTTCTCTTGTGAATTAGTTGCTAATCAAATGCCATATTGTCCTGGTGTTTTGCAACCTGTCTCTTCCCACGTCTGATCTCCTGCTGCCCTTGTGTTTTGGCCTGCCCTCCAGAACTGGGTCTTGTCTTTTGATTCACCTTGTTGATGTCGGTTTGTCGCCTTTGTTCCCATGTGGCTCCTGATTCGCCGTGTTCTGGTTTTTCTGCTTTACCTTGCCTGGTCCCCCTGTTATTCAGTTTTAGACAAGACAATATAAAAACAATAAATGGGACTTAAAATAGACATAAATAATAAATTAAATTGCACGATTTCCCTCGTATTGCACGGAAGGCTTATATAAGTTAAACATTATCAGCGTTTAGTGCTCACATGGCCCTGGGAAAGAAACTGAACTCGAGTCTGTTTGTCCGGGAAGCCATGGTACGGAAGCGCCTGCCTGAGCGCAGCCGAAGTGCTCGTTACCTGGGTGATGTGGGTCCTTGAGGATCTTGACTGCCTTCGTAAGGCAACGAGAGCTGTACAGTACAGTAGCTTTCTTTTGGTCATATATACCGGCCCTCTTTTTTACTGCATTCGGGTCCATCCTCCACCATTGTCTTTTAATGTTTAGAAACTAATCTATTCTAACATGTTGAATGTATTAAAGGTCCTGTACACAATGGTGGTATGTTGCGAGAGATGGTAATTGGACGTTTCACTACTTCTCCAGACTGAATTACATCATTAAGAAATCCCTGTGACTGTTTGGGGTGTTCCCTTTCCTGCAGGGAGTTATATAGGTTTTTTTGTGCATCCCTTACGAAAAAACACTATATTACTATTAAGAATGACTATAATATAGAAAGCTTTATAGAGAGTTGACTATAGTATATCTATAGTTAATTATGAACTAATTAGCTTTAATAATTATGTGGTCATCCCTATAGTAAGTATGGTATCAACACATACGAGCAGTTTCAATTCGAAAGATAGGGACTTTATTTACGAAATAAAATAACTTCAATGTAAAATATATATTATTATTAGTACAAGTACACGTCATTTTATCTTCAAACTACAAACTGTAATCAATATTGATTGCAGCATGTAATAATGACACCATCAGCATTTAAAGCCTCCCTCTGACATCTCGTCTGCCTACAGGTCATGTTTGCCTATCCCAATAAAACTAAATATCGTATACCTTACAGAAGCTATCCGCAGGTAGCATAACCACTGGAGCAATGCTATCTGTGGAAACTCAAAACTGGTTGGGCAATGAAATGTAGGGGAACAAAAGAAAAGTGTCCCAACCCCAAACCCGCTCAGCTCCAGAAAGGGTTTCCTCCGTTATGTGCGGCCCTTTAAGAAATAAGTAAAACAATACAAAACACAAATTATACAACCGGGTCCGCTGTCATTGTCTCTCCCCTCGCACACACAAGACAGCTCGCTCGTACACACAGATAACACGTAACAAGCAGCTCAACTGGAGCTATTTCTGACTGTATCAGTTTATGACGGACATATCGTTTTTTACAGCCACAGATACCGGATTATCTTTCTTTGTCAGAGCATTTGATTTATTGATTGCTGTTGAGATGTTTGAGAATTTAAACTAATAAACCGGTATGTGGCAAAGCAACGGAAATCAAGGCATTTAAAATGTATCGTAGTGAGGACATGTAGAAATGTGTGCATGATATGCGTTGTGGGTATTTCAGTATTTACCGATTTTTGCTTTCATTATTGAGTTTGGTTCTCATCACATTCGTCACGTCCTTGAAGGTGAAGTCAGAATGCTTCTCCTGCACATATTCTGTGGGGAACAGAATATAAAACGTTTTAGAATTTTGCAAATGCGTCTATAATACAGGTATGGGCATAGATATGTCTCATAATTATTTGTGTGTAAATATGTGATTTGTAAATGTAAAAAACCATCCACAAAAGATTTGCAAACTCACAAGTACAGTTGCAAGTGTAAAATGGATCTGCAAATACGCTACATATTTTCACAAATAAAAAACATATCTGTGAATATCTCTTTAACATTAACTTTCAATCTGGCATTTGTGAATCCATTTTGTATTTGAGACATATTTTCCGCCAGTCTCTTCTAAAATCTACTCGTGTCACTCGGTTATTTTCGGAAACCACGTGATGGCCCGCTGATGACGACATGTCCGCATGATTTCAAAGTAAGAGCATGATGGTTTGTTTAATGCTCTGTTTTTATATTATAATGAACAGCGGAACATTAGATGCATTCTTCATCACCATCATGTTATAGTGATACAGTTAGTTTGTGTTAGTTTGGTTCAATACAGCATATATCGAGCACTTTCGTTGATGTTGAAGTGCAGGCTATACGCCACTTTCGGGTCCCGGGGGAACAGCTGGCAGCCCAGATAAAACTCTTTCTTCATTGTTTGTTGTGTATTCAGTCAAGCGGGTCAAAGTTACAATGTAAAATTGTAAGTACAATGTAAAGTCCTGTACTCTGCAGGTGCCGGTAACGAGCAATACAATGACAAGACCTTTCCAAACAAAACAACTAGTAGGATAGGTAGGTAGGTATGGCAGGCAGGTAGGCAGAGAGAGACAGACCGGTGGATATATGGATATCATATATAGATACTTCATTCATCCCAAATTGTAAAATGTGTGGAAACAAGTATACACACAATAACATTAAATACAAATGAAGGCATTAGACAGGAATATATGCATATACAGTAGAAAGGACACGATGAATATTATAACATTTAATGTAGCCTTACTATGAAGGCTGACCTAAATACGGTGCTTTTCTACAGATTACTTTATTACTGCACTGGTAAGGTAAAACTAGGCCGATTAATAAGATGTGAAGTGCTTTGTAACTTCGACCCGCTTGACTGAATACACAACAAACAATGAAGAAAGAGTTTTATCTGGGCTGCCAGCTGCTCCTCCGGGACCCGAAAGTACTAGCCTGTACTTCAACATCAACGAAAGTGCTCGATATATGCTGTATTGAACCAATAAACTATCACTATAACATGATGGTGATGAAGAATGCATCTAACGTTCCGCTGTTCATTATAATATAAAAACAGAGCATTAAACAAACTCTTACTTTGAAATCATGCGGAAATGTCCTCATCAGCAGGCCATCACGTGGTTTCCGAAATAACCGAGTGACACGAGTAGATTTTAGCCGAGACTGGCGGAAAATATGTCTCAAAATTCCGTGTGTGTAAAAAGACGATCCACGAGCAGAAATGTTTTTGGTCGACAAATACAAAATGGATTCACAAATGCCGGATCGAAAGTTGTAAATGTTAAAGAGATATTCACAGATATTTTTTTAATTTGTGAAAATATGTAGCGTATTTGCAGATCCGTTTTACATTTGCAAAACACATGTTCACACAAATAATTATGAGACATATCTATGCCCATACAGGCATATTCAGCTACTGGGGGACAAGGTCTGCTCACTGCCAATCGCCGCAACGATGTTGCTTTTTAGCGTCCAAACTCCTCTACCCATTAGTCTGCTTCCCGAGAGAGAAGAGGACGCCATCAATTGTCTCGTGAAAAACACAGACATCAGTTCTGTGACCTTTTTTTTGGGTCCTTGCTCAGCCGGGCAAGGACATTTCTTTTAATAGTTACTCCTTCAGCCAACTCCATCTAGTAGAAATCAGACACATTGGTAGGGGTGTGAGTGACAATACTCTCAGCTTACGATTTGATATGACCGTATCACAAACTTGAGTGGAGAAAATCTATTATATTTTATACTTGCAGCCAATAATGGGTTTGACTTTTGAACACTATTTAGGCTCGCATGAAAAGCATATAAGTTTATTAATGATTGAATTATGCATGCAACATTTCACCCAGCATGGCTGTCAAGGAAATTAATGTAAGTGGGGTTATTGAACATGATCACACCATGTCACCAGCTCCCTGCTGCTCAGTTTTTATTTCTTCACTGGAGGTTCCAGCTTTCTCTTGGTGACGAAGATATCATAGAAATGTCATTTAATTAAGGCAATTAGAAATGCTCCAATGTCATTAATATTGTCAGTTTTACAAGATCTGCAAAGCATACCCATAGTTGCATTGCCCTGGCTCCCGTCCTGGATGTTACGGGGTTGGTGTGCCTTGTCCTTCAACTCCCTCACCTGATCCAAAAGACTTGGCAGCTCTGAGAATACATTGCAGAAAACAAAATTGTTTCAGTATCATTCAGCTGCATCCTTCAAAACACCAACCAGTGACATAGGCATATTGGTTCGTGGTAAATGGATTAATTTTTTCGGCCATTTTGTGCATCCTTCATACATTTTTCCAGCCATTTTATAATCATAATAATACATTTATTTTGGGGGGCGCCTTTCAAAACATCCAAGGACACCTTACAGGGTTACAGATTTACAATTTTACCTTACAAATTAAATCAGTGGCTACGTTATAGCTATAGCTATATAGTTATAGCTACGTTTGATCTTGAGTTTCAAAACAAAAACCCTTCAAAAGCATCTGAAAGAATGCAGTCATCTGGGTTTGAATGATCATATATATACGTTATATATGTAGATTATGGAGAGGCATACTGTAGGGAAGGTGATAGTAATTAGAGGTATCATATCTATGGGAACTGTTATAAATTAAAATCAATGTTTTGTGGCATAATGTACCTTAAACATACCGTCAGTTTAAATGCTATTTTATTCTGGAAAAACCCGGAAGTTCTCAATACCAAGCTTTTATTCTGAAAATCCGTCATGACGACATCCGGGACTACCGCCCATTAGTATCATTAAAGTGGCTATTGACGCCGTTAACATGTGTTACATATAAAGTTATGAAAGAGATAAGGAGGAGAAAAGGCATGTGGAAGTAAGCAATGAATGTAAAATGTCGAAATCCTCTGTTTAACGCGATATCGGACACAGGAGAACGAGGGGGGAAGTCCCCTACGTCACTACAGCTCCCAGAGAGGAGGAGCGAACAGCCAGCACCCGGGAAGGACGAAGGCTTGTGAGCTCTCTTCTGCACGGCCACCAAGGGAGAGGAAGCTGCAGACTTTCTCTCCTGACTGAACAATATCCTGCTTGTAACATTACCGCGCTTTTTATTAAAGTATCAATTTTGAACCTTCTCAGAGACTCCATTTAGTCTCCTTTTTGGGGGGAATTGAATTATTAAAAGTAAGCATAGGACACCAAACCAACTGAGACCCGTCTGTCCTCTGCATCTACGCACTGTACAACACACACCTACTGCTCCTAAAGCATAAGCAGGCTACAGCCGTTGTGTATTTTATGTTGTGAAGCACTAAATGGTCTTAGAAAAATATTGACTCTTTGTAGATATCTACTAAACTACAGCAAATAAAAAGAGAGTAGGTCTGTTATACTGAATGATATATATTTTACACACTGCTCTGCTTTCTGCACGGGCCTCACAGCTGTTCTCACTGTGTTGCGATGAAAGCAGTTTCTAAAATAATATCCAAGGAATGCATGCAGAGCTGTGATTGGCTGAGATAAGTCCGGCCGCGTGTCACGCATCCACCGTTCCCGGAAATGCCTCCGTGGAGGACCCATCAGTGTCTCCTCGGTCATAGCTCCTCCAGAGAGCCTCCTCGGTCCTCGAAGTGCATTTAGAGAAATTATATGTCCTTCAACATGGCGCGCTGAAATCCATTTCCGGATCACTACCGGAGGACCGAGGAGTCGAGATTTGAGTATGTGCTCATTGCTCTGGCTGTGTTCAATAAGCGCAGAGGTTCTCATATGTGTTGCTCCTTTGGTGAACCCGTTCTTTCTCCCCGAGTTCTCGCCCTGCGAGCAGAACATCATTTCTTCCCCATCTATAATGTCGCACCTCAGCCAGGTGAATGTATCTTTCCTTTCGGGTCTGAACGCACGGGATTTTACTTTTTTTCTGTCCGGGGCCAAGGCGTCTGCGGTCTCATTGCCAGCAGGCGGTATCGCCGTCTGATCTCATATCATCATCATTAGACCTGCTTGGTTTAAAGAAATACTTTTTAAGCTTAGCTTGTTTTGCCATGTCCGATTTTTCTCATCTGTCTGTCGTCCTTTTGTTACGGTGCGCCCACTTTATCTTACTGAATGAAACAGGTTCTGACTAATAAACGCCCATGGGCATCAAAACCTTCGTTTAGATGTCCGTGGCTCCCGCTTGGTAGCTGGGATACGCCAGCAGCAGGGGCTTCAAGCCAAGGGCATGCCACTTCTCCAGCTGGGAACATTATTGTTGAGAGGGAGAGAGATCAATTAGATAAATGGGTCAGTGACATTTTATATTTTCAAAAATGGAAAAAAAATAAAAATGAAACAGCAAGTCAGTTTCTGAGTGAATTCAAATATGTATTTGCATGCGCCCGCTGAAAAAGGTAAGGCATTTTTATGCATTTCATTGTATACACCCCTTGAAAATGTCATTCGGCAAAACAAGGCTATTTTCCATATGATATTAAAATTAAAAATGTAATTATTGATCGATAAGGAATCTATATGCAGGTATAACATGTTCACACCAAAACTACAAATATTAAATATTTTGTCTTTTAAGGCAATAGCTTTTCATCCGTCAACATGTTGTTCCTACATTATTCCAGTACAGTTAAAAATGCTTTCAAATCAGATGAAACCTCTTATTATAATTAAATTCCCTTCATTCATTGCATTGTTTATGTCAAGTAACACACTATTTTATATATTTGTTTTACTGTATGACGTCTTTCGTTGCGCTGAATGACATACTGCAACTGCAATATGCCATTAGATCGAGTAACTGGATGTAGTCCTACATTTCAAAAAGGATACCAAAGACTTTATAATTGAACTTTACATTTATTGACATCAAAAAACAGACTCAGTCTCATAACGTCTTTCAGATGTCCCCGTACCGCCCGTTCGTCATGTCGGAGGGAGTCGGACTTGGTGGCATAGGCTTGAGATGTACTTCACATTTTCTCTTACAAGTTGCTTTCTTAACTCTTCTATTTCCTCCCTCGGTTTCCGTGTATGGTTTTCACAGTTTTTTGTCTTGCTTCCACGTGAAGCCTTATCAGGTGTTGAGGGTGAGAGTGGTCCCTCCCAAGGAGAGGATGGATGAGATGGTTCAGGAGGGGCAACTTGTGGAGGCTCCTCAAAAGAGTCCTCAGACAGAGGTGTGCGGTTCATCAGCTTCCTGCCTCTTTCTGTCCCCACGCCGCCTCTGATTGAGCCTCCACTGTTATTTATTTAGTCATGTATTTATTTTAGGGCTGTCAGTCGATTCAAATATTTAATCGCGATTAATCGCATGATTGTCCATAATTAATCGCAAATTAATCGCACATTTTTTATCTGTTGTAAATGTACCTTAGAGGAATATTTTTCAAGTTTTTAATACTCTTATCAACATATGAGTGGACAAATATGCACCCTCCCGGTCCTCCCGATGGCCTGCCGGTGAGCGTGGAAGTGTGGTCTGCCACAAGCGGGCGGCAGGAGCGGGGCTGTCAGCAGATGGTATTTTAAACTCGATGTGCTCTGAAACCACGGGGCGGCCATGGAAAAAAAACACACATGCCTAATTTGTTTATTCTTTTTAATGCAGATTTAAGCCAAGTTAACTGCCAAATGCACTTTGTAGTGTACTGTAGATATGGAAAACAAATGCAGGCTTATAGATAGGGATGCTCCGATCGCCAATGTTGGGGCCGATCGGCAGAATCAGTATCGGCCGATCCGATCGAGTGGGCGGGGCCTATGGGATCTTCCATTTAAAGTGATGTTTAAAACTCAGTTAACGCTCATTCTCTGGCGCTTCTGAAGACCGTGGGACTTGGTTCTGTTTTTAGTCATGGATGACAACCACTGCTTCTGCTGGCTTTGGAATTTGTCCATTTTCTTTTTGAGTCTCACATCTGTTGGCTGTGGATGTTCACAGAGTGGGCAGATTTTATTTCCACAGGAAATCTTTTCACTACAGTTTGGGAAGGTCTTTTTGTGACCCTCCAGCCATGTGTAGGAGAGAGAGAGTGGCTCTTAAAAGTGCCGTTGGTTTTATATGTGTGTGTGTGTTGGTGATATTAAGTGCTGTAAGGAAGCTGTAAAACAGAAAAAATAAAAACATGATAAGGATTATTTAGAATAACAGTAACATCTGTGTTATACTCTATGCAATAATAATTCATCTGAGCAATACTCTGGCATACATTATGCATTTATACTGTGTGTATTGTTATATAGTGGCAGTGTCTCCCTCGTAATGCAGAACAATACCCATATTTGCTCTAAACCCCATACAACTGATTTAAAATGTGTACAGATAGTATCCACTGAAGCATAGCATACCATTGATTCATATTTGATCCAAAACTGATGGATATTCTATTTTTAATTTAGTACCGTTATTGAAAATCACTGGTTCCCCCGCATGACAGACGGTCGCCCCACGTGATGAGAACGCTGCAGGTAGTAAAATGTACACCATACAGTTCAGACGAAAGAAAACGGAACACAGTTTTACAATAAAGAACATTTAAACATTAACCATTAACATAAAAACATTAAACATTTAAAAAGTTAAAGTACAATGCACATTACATGCATCGTGAACTTTGCACAAATGTGTGGACCCTGGAATGAACAATTTCAATAATAAAAAGGAAACAGAGTTGAATCAAAGTAAGTATTTAAACCCAGGTATTTCTGAACTGTACCCAGTCTTGGCAAGTCAGCGTTGAGACGCGTGAGGTTGCCGGCTCAGGCTCTGAGATGGCAGCGTGAACATCTTTCCTAAAGTAGAACATTACATCTGGAGTGTGTGGCCACTTGTCACCAGACTGCCGCATGCAGCTGACCTGCAGTTCCTCTCCCACAGCCGTGAGGACCTGGCCTGCATATGGAAGCTCATTGTAGGGTACAATCACGAACTTACCACACAGATCTAGAACACTTTCCTGTTCCCTAGGTGGTCTTTATTGCCCCACTAATCCCATCTGGGGTAATTCCAGGTCACATGTGTGAATCCAGAGAGGAAAGGCACTGAGGAGGTGCAAGTTGTCTTTATTACGGTGCTGTGTAACCGGCCCGTCACTCAGAATGTGGAGACGTGTGATCCGTGGGAAGGTTTCCCGAAGCGCTCTCAAAACGGGTTCTAGGTGGGCCCACGCTGCCCGTTCGTCGTGGCGGAGGCTGTCGGACAACGTCGCGTATGGTTTTATTCCATGGACAGTGTTCAGGGCCGACGTGTGGATAGTAGCCTGCTGTCGACTGCCTCCGAAGTGAAATGCCTGGATCTCTGTGCTCAGCTTGCAGGCATAGTTCTCTGAAAAATCGATGTGTAAAACAGCTTCTCACTCTGTAATGTTTAGTTTGAGGAGGCGGAACTGCTCCGCCGGTTGAATTGGTGTATTGCCAAGGCTTCCAGCTTCTGGGAGAAAAGCTCCATCTGCTCCTCGATGGTTCCGGTCTGCGTCCGTTTGACCACGTTAGCAAATGTTTTCTCTCCATGTGTAGATTTGACCCTCTTCCACTGCTCTCAGGTGACTTCTCTGCTATTCTCCGTGTCGTGGAACTGTACGACCTCAAAGCAGCACTTGGCACAAATGCGATCCATACGTCCTTTATTTTTTGGGTCACACACTATCATGCCCAGGATTAACTATTATGTGTAGGAAGTGTCTCATAAGTTAAAAATCCCAAATGTATCGAACAAATCATTGTTTTTATTATGATGCCAGGATATTAGTGTAGAGGATTTATTTTGATGCTACTTCAGGGCAAGCTTGCAGATAAATTCAAATGTAAACAACAGTTTTGTGTATTTGGGACGTAGGGTTGCCAACTTCCAGAAATGGAGAAACGGGACACATGCACGTGTCCCCCACACGCGTGCGAAGATTTTCGGGTTTCTGGCGGATTTAGTTTTTTTTTGTTATGTTATTTGATTATTTTGGGGGCGCCAGCCCCCTAGGGTTCGAGGGGTCAAACCCTTGTTTTTTTGTGATGGTGTGTGTCTTTCGTGCTAAAAGTCGACTGTTCTCATCTCTAGTCAGAAAACGAACAACAGCTAGCTTTCTCTCCGTTGCCAGTTTCTTACCCCCTCTTGAACTTTTCACTCAGCCCTTTCTTTTGCCCGCGTCTCACTTTTTGTGACTCTTTCCTTTTCATCTTTGCTAGTTTTTTCTTCAGATGGATGTTCTGCTTTCTCAGCCTACAGTCTTTTACAATGTTTCTCTGCTGATGTATTCTCTCTCTCTGGTGTGGAGGACACCGGTGGATTTCAATCCTCATGAGGTAGGGGATCCACCACAGCTTGCCCTGGATTCTCTTGCTGCTCTTGGATTACTTCTCCACCAGCTAGAACTGGTCCATGGATGGAGGTGTCAGGTCCAACATCGCCTTGTCCATCCCCTGTAATGCAGCGTTCCACTTGTCTCTCCGTTTTTTGTATCCCTCTCTGAAATCTCATCCGACTTCAAATATGGAATCTTGCCCTGTAGTCTTCTTCTATGGTAGCTGAAACAATATAATGTTATACTGATTCTGGTGGGCTAAATCACGTACACATTTAAGATCAATATATTACAGAAAAGGTTATTCCTAATCCTACTAACATGACAGTTTGAAATACACCAGACAATGATAATAATAATTCATTTATTTTGTATCGCGCTTTTCAATGACCCAAAGTCACTGACAGAGACACATAGATATACTACATACTTCTCTTTGCTTGTTTTTTCCATCTAGAACATAGGTTAAACTAGTTAAACATGACTAATAGATGTACAATTACCTAAATGGAATGTCATGCTATACAGTTTTTAAATATTTCTCATAAGATTGTACAAAAAAAATAAAAAAAGGACTGAAAATTTGAAAAATATATGTTAAAGTACACAAAGAGTTATGATAAAACAAAGAACTGTATGTATATAAAGCATGAATACAATATAAATATACAGAAACTACAAATACAGGACATATATCTATCATCTAAAACACTCAGTGGTCGCCCCACATGATACTCGGTCGCCCAGATGATGTTTTCAAGGTCAGTCAAATATTACAGGCTAACCGTTAGCTACAGAAACCAAATTAGCTGTGAAGACGACCAAGGGATGACTTTACTTTGTAGATGTTCCACAATCTGAAATGTCGATCGATGACAGACTCCAGGATTCCGATTTCCTTGTTAAGATGCATGTCTTAGTAAGTGGGTTATATGTAAAACCAGACACTTACCTGCCGTGAAATGATCCCCACAAACGCGAGTATAGTTGTGGTTGGATGGTTGAGATCCTCCCGTCCGATCCTATTGAGCCGTTTCTCCTGGCGACGCTTTGAAAGTTCATGTGTTGCTTCACCATGGTGTGTTATAACCGACGGCAGCCTGTAAAATGACTTCGGCCCCCTGTTTCGATCACCTCTGTTGCCGCAGCCAACAATGGCACAGAAGTTAACCATTGTATGTCCGGTAAAAAACAAACATTGAACAGGCATGACGTATTACGGTGTCTGTTTTGGTACTCCAGTGTGGCCGTTGCGTCGCGTTACCTGTGACATCATATGCAAAGCCTCGATATAGCAAATGTTAGCTTAACTTAGTTAGCTTACCATTGGCAGCTAAGATTCTCGCTGGACATCTGGAGATCTTGCCACTTTTCGCCAATTGACCACATACTCTCACTGTCATAACAATGTTCAATCCAATCAGCAGGTATAACCTCGTAGCTGTTTTCGTCTCTGATCATTTGATTAAGAGATAACGGTTATTTTCATATTTCCCCGCTTGACCCGCCCTACTCTCCCTCTGATTGGCTAGTAAGGTAAGGCTGTAAGAGCAGAAGTACCTGTATGTGCACTGCGCTGAGTGCGCTCATAGTTTCCATATTGACAGCATGCCCGCACCGCGAGTGATACTAGGACCATATACAAAATGGATTCAGTCCGAGGGTCGTCTGCCACGACAGACAGAGTTCAACAGAAAAGCAAATGTACAGTAATATATCTTATGAGTATATATCTTTGACTCATTCTGTGTAACAAGATAATTGTATAGTGTGTAGCTAGCTAGTCACTACTAGCTAGCTAACAACACTACTAGCTAACAATTATCTTGTTAGCTTGCTGTAGTGTTGCTAGCTAGCTAGTAGTGTTGTTAGCTAGCTAGTAGTGTTGTTAGCTAGCTAGTAGTGTTGTTAGCTAGCTGTAGTGTTGTTAGCTAGCTGTAGTGTTGCTAGCTAGTAGTGTTGCTAGCTAGTAGTTGCTAGCTAGCTGTAGTGTTGCTAGCTAGCTGTAGTGTGGCTAGCTAGTAGTGTTGTTAGCTAGCTGTAGAAAGGCCAAATGAATGAATGTTAGCATTTTTAAGCAGAGGTCAATAATTTGAACGGCCCTCGGAGGATGTTGAAAAAATTGAAATGGCCCTGGAGAGGAAAAAGGTTCCCCGCCCCTGCTGTAACTCGTTTACAGAGAGTCAACCCACATATTGGGGGAAGGTATACGTGAACACCTGGAGACACTGAATCACTTATCTGACTCTTAGGCTCTGTGGCCGAGAGTTGACCGGTCATAAAACTGAGACTAAGTGCTGGAGCACATTCCTTAAAGCTGGCGTCACAGATCAGGGTTAGTGATAAACGTCAACAGGCAATACGGTTAAATATCTTAGGAGACACTTTGGAGTAAGACATAAATATTCCCTTACAGTCACCATCTTTCTGAGCTCAGCTGCTTGTCCCCCCATAGAGAAACGCACGCAAGTATTCCGCAGATTGCAAGAAAAAGGGAGCGTTGCCAACGAACCATTCATGAGGATGTATCCTTCCTTAAACCAAATTGTATTTTCAACATTTAAAAATATCTGATGTGTTCCTATTGTAGGATCCCACACTGTCTCTACTTCAGCAATGGATTCTGAGCCAGATGATGGCGCAGAGATGGTGAGGTATGTGAACCGTTGTCGATATTCGATAACATAATAAACAATGAAGTCATTATGTCCACCAGGCGGTGACCCTTGACCTTTCCTCTTGCGCGATCATCAGACCAAACTTTCAATTTCAGCATTTCTGTATCTCAAATACCGTTTGTTACAATTTGTTCAGAATTTGCAGTTAACATTCTTGTCCTCTAGAGAAAGAAAGCTATTGATTTGTGTGAGACCATCGCCTTTCCTCTTGCGCCACCCATTCCATCCAAATACTATTTATCAATATTAACTGAATATTTCTTACGGTTACTGTGAGGTCTGTAAACATTACATTGGTAAAGATCCTGATGAAGGCTCATGTTCACACTGTGTCCTTTAACTCGACAACGAGTGCCAAAAGGGGAAACTTCTTCTTGGCTATAGCACTCAAGGACCTCCTAAGAGACACTCTTGAGAACCACGGTATAGACTTAATACCTAAATCTATTAGGAATGCACATGACTACATTAAGGATTTGATGGATGGGAAGATTTACCAACAGTTGTTCAAACAAATTGGCTGCAGATGATCTGACTGTCACGATTTTAGTTTTGTATGTCAAGGTTTGGGTTTATTTTGCTGTTCGGTTCTCCCTGTCTCCCTTGTGTCTTGTCTGGTCCTTTTCCCCCCTGTCGTTAGTTTCAGGGTCTAGTTGTCTGATTGTGTTCACCTGTTGCCCTTGTGTCTTGTCTGGTCCTTTTCCCTGTGTTTTCCCCCCTGTCGTTAGTTTCAGGGTCTAGTTGTCTGATTGTGTTCACCTGTTGCCCTTGTGTCTTGTCTGGTCCTTTTCCCTGTGTTTTCCCCCCTGTCATTAGTTTCAGGGTCTCAATCAATCAATCAATGTTTATTTATATAGCCCAATATCACAAATGTTACATTTGTCTCAGTGGTCTTCACAGTGTGTACAGAATATCAGTATGACAATACGACACCCTCTGTCCTTAGACCCTCACATCGTACAAGGAAAAACTTCCAAAGAAAACCCAGTTTAAAGGAAAAAATGGGAGAAACCTCAGGGAGAGCAACAGAGGAGGGATCCCTCTCCCAGGACGGACAGACGTGCAATAGATGCCGTGTGTAAATTGAAAAGATAATACATTTGCAACATAGGTAGTCCAAATGTTTGGAAATCCAAATGTTTGGAAATGCATAATGCGGGTCTAGTTGTCTGATTGTCTTGTCTGGTCCTTTTCCCTGTGTTTTCCCCCCTGTCGTTAGTTTCAGGGTCTAGTTGTCTGATTGTGTTCACCTGTTGCCCTTGTGTCTGGTCCGTTTCCCTGGTGTCTGATTGTGTTCACCTGTTGCCCTTGTGTCTTGTCTGGTCCGTTTCCCTGGTGTCTGATTGTGTTCACCTGTTGCCCTTGTGTTTTCCCCCCCTGTCGTTTCCCTGGTGTCTGATTGTGTTCACCTGTTGCCCTTGTGTTTCTCCTCCCTGTATTTAGTCTGTTCTCTTCCTGTGTTCAGTGTTGGTTCGTCTTTTGTTTGTGCCTGAGTTCACCGGTGAGTGTTCGGTTTTGTCCGAGTCCTTTTTCAATAGCCTTGAAATAAAGGTTAATCTGAGTGATCTGCATTTGGGTCGTGCTTCCTTCACTCAACCGTAACACTTACACTCTTGTGGAACTTGAAGGCGTGCCAATCTGTAACTCCTCTAATTACTCAATTTGGCCACTTCAATGAACTCCCCTGCATACAAAGGAAAGAGAATGTGATGGTGGCAGGACTTTGGTTTAGTCCTGAAAAACCTAGGGTGGACACATCTCTAAAGCCGTTCATTGATGGATGTTTTGATCTTGCCCAAAACCCGTTTGAATGGACAGCCAGACAGGACACCACTCACTCCTCCAAAGTGTTCTCTTTGGTGTGCTCCTCTGATGCCAGGCCACTACTCCGGAATTGCAAACAGTTCAATGGCTAGAGGCTAATATGGTCGCTTACACCCTGGTGTGGTTATGCCAAAGGGCAGGGGGTTCATCAGGTCTTGTGTGTATGATGAAGAGCAACAAGTAAAGAGGACACAGAGACAATGCCGTTAAGGCCATTCAATCTGCTAGCCCACAGAATGGAGTTAAAGGATTGTCCATGCTTTTTATGCTTCCCCTGTTCAACATCGTTTTGGGATCTGTCCCTGATTACATGCATTCTGTGCTGCTTGGTGTGTGCCGACAGCTTATGTCTCTGTGGTTGGACAACTGTTTGAATCCATGGCATTTAGGTCGAAAGATTGCACAGCTGGACTCTCGTCTTCTCCGTCTGAAGCCGCCTAAAGAAATAGTCAGAACACCACGGTCACTGCGGACTCGGAAGATCTGGAAGGCATCTGAGTGGCGGGCATTCCTTCTCTCTTGTTCCATCAGCGTTCTGCCAGGTATCCTTCCACCTGCATTGTTGCAACATTATTTCTTATTGATATTTAGTATTCACATTTTGCTCCAAGAATCAATATCACCACATGACCTCCAACTTGCTAACACTCTTTGAAGTAAAGATGGGACAACTGTATGGCCAAGAAAATGTCTCGTTCAACTATCATCAGTTAATCCATCTAACTGATAGTGTCCTGAACTGGGGACCTCTCTGGGCTACATCGTCATTTCACTTTGAGAGCAATAATGGATTCCTAAAGACTCTATTTAATGGTACCCAGTATGCCCCAAAACAGATTTGCCAGCTATTTGTCCTTTGGCGTGGCATACCCAAACAACTTTGTATCGTAGGTGTTGACCCACATTCGGTTTGTTTCTAGGCAAGCGTGCTGACAAAATACTTTTAAAGGAAAGGATTGGCACTTTCACAACTCTTGGAAAATCATCTTCACTGTCCATGGCACGCAACATAACTATTGGCTCAGACGTGTGGACTATAAGGGGCGCACCGCATCTTTTCTTGCGGTCAGTGCTTGTTATTTTAGCCCCAGGATAATAAGGCTGAATGCATACTCCTGCACCTCAAGCAAATGGTTCCCCCGCACACCGCTCAGGCCATCGCTGCTCTGGTGGAGGAGAATGGGGGATCCAATTTTCATTCGGTACGAAACCTTGGAGAGAAGGACCCCCCCGCGTGGTCCATACCCTCCCGCTTGTTGTCAACATGATCCAGAAGGAACTCGCAATCCATCGACTGCTGGGAAAAGTCAGGCGACTGGTGAAACCGTTTCGAATACCATCCGTTGCCACAGAGCGGACTCATCCTCATCAAAGACTGTCCGACCAGATGGTCCAGTACTTATTCGACGATGTCCCGTGCTCTTGAAGTGAAGGACCGTCTTCTATCAGTCGCTGACTCCAGTGAGTGGCAGAAGGTAGCCATTCTCAAAGAGTTGCAAGTTCTCTCCCCTCGCTGCAGCTGCATGCGTTGTTGACCCCGATGTATCGGCTGAAGCCATTGTTGAAAACGACGACGAGGGAATTCAGAATCTTCTAAAAGTGGCGGAAGACTACATCTCGCGCAGTGTGTCACCAAGACTTCACGTGGAAGAGCAGGCGAGTGAAAACGAGGAAGAAGAGATTGTGGATACAGTGGCTCCAGAGACGACCCATATTTAGGTTGTTCAGCCCCAGTCGTCCATCGAGGCCTCTAGTGTCAGGCACAAAGAAGGGCTGTCCCATGCTGCCAACACTGAGGACTCTGGGATGGAGCTTTGGATCTCAGAGTAGCTGGAAGGATGTGCAGTTTCCCCTCCGTCTACTTCTCTTTTTAGTTTCATGTTTGTTTGTATCTGTCTGTCTTCCTGGCTGGGCGTGGCTGACCTACTTTCAGTTCCCGTCAATTCACCTCCGCAGCTGCTACTCATCTTCCGGATGCATCTACTCACCCACACCTGCTTATATACCCGGCTTCCTCATCCAGTATGCACCAGTTCGTCGTCAAAGATACACTGGTAACACGTAGTGATTGCTAGAATCCGTCTGCCGCGTCCAGCCAACACCACCTCGTCAGCGAACCTCGTTATCTTCACTACCAGCTCCAGCCTGCTCACTCTATTGAACTCTGATTCCCCGGCTCGTCTCACCCGTATAATCCCAATTCGTAATTCCACATCAGTATTGTTTGAATTTTGAGTTGGAAATGTAATTGTTTTTGCTTCAATACTCACGTCTCCTCCCTTTCGCGTTTGTATTGAGGGTTCTTTGAGCTTAACAGTGTATGTACACTTCTGAAACCTCTGGCCTTGGCCCTTCTGGCAATGCCAGCATCACAAGCCTCTGCCGAACCTGTCTTCAGTGTAACCGGTGGCCTCACACGCGGACGCCGCAACAGAGCAAGAACCACATTGGAAAGAAGTGCTGCTCTCAAGCTAAACCAGGTCTAACTGGTGTGATGGCGAGCAGAGGTTGCTTTGGTCTTTTTCAGTTTTCACTTAAATAACACGTCATTCCTGTCATGTCTTCACCTTTGCAATAAACCAGACTCTTTGCCTGGTCCTTGGAGGAGCCCCAAAAGAAGTGCCAATACTACAATGCCAGTAGTCTGGTTTATCGCAAAGGTGAAGACATGACGGGAAGCCATGAAGCAGAGCAGGTCGTCCTCGCTCACATGTCAGCGCTCTCCCGAGTGTGTGGTGCACTGAGTAACCAATGCCCCACAGGTTTGTAGACCCACCCCAGCAGTGGCGGCGCTGGGGTGGGCCATGTTAAAGTAAGCATGTTGAAAACACGGATTGCGGAAATCGACCGGTCGTGTCCACAACACACAAACTGATCCTGCCGTGACAACAAGTGCACGTTACTGACACAATATGGTTGAGACCATTCGGGCTTTTGCTAGAGGGGTGCCAGGAATAGTCTAAGTAGTGGGGGAGTTGTATTCACTAAAGGTGTGGACATTCTCTGGCGTTATAATATCAGCGCGGCCGCGGTCAGATCAAAATGCCTCCGAATGCAATCTGAACAGACCTACAGCCAATCAGAGCAAGGAAACGTTGGGTCTGCTGCGTCATGCATTGCCGATACGTCACGTTGACAGTGAAAAGTCCCCACACTCGCGCCGAGTACAGACAGCAGAACTTCTAGGGTTAATTGTATATTTCGGATGGATAGATTTGTTCTTAAACGCCCTCGCATTGAGGTACAAGTCGAGCAGGTGCCAGAGTCACACGACCCTCTCTCTCTCTCTCTCTGTCTCTCTCCCTCATTCTCCCTCTCTCTCTCCGTGTCAATTCTATATGCCAACTCTTCTTGTTTCTGCCGCTGCGTAGCATGTTGTAACGACGTGGAATTAGCAGAATAGGCTATTGTATTGTTTAACTCACACCTGTTGCTCTCGATGTAATGTAGCTGATAACAGGAGACTAATAAAAGCCTCACGCGTGTGTTTCACTGTCAAGGGGTGCGATATAGCGTGTATGTAATACATTACAAATACTGCTTGAGCCCCACCACCGTATGGGTTAGCCCTACCGTAGATTACCCAACACAGATACTCTGGCGCCGCCGCTGCACCCCAGCCTCTAGCTGAGCCGGGTGAGGCCAATTAAGCCACCAACCCACTCCCAAAATAACATTAAACTAATATATATGTTTAATGTTATAAACAGAGTGCAGTCTTGTTCCAAAATGCAGTTGGTACAGGAGTCGTTGGGCTCAGTCTTTATGAAAGTTGTTGTAGCTCACTGGTTCAAAATCCATGTTTTTCAGTTTTCAAGTTTCAACAAAACAGACGCATACTTTTTATTTGCACCGTTCCGTGGTTGTTATTCTAGCCATGCCTTGTTTAAACTTTAATTTATTAAACCTTTTTAATGTATCTATTTTATTTTATTTTGCAATTAGTGTGTGTGTGTGTACACTACCCTGTATTGTTGAGTTGTGTGTGTTATATATTTAAAATAAATATGCAAATCCGTGATCCATCTTATCGTGAAATACGTTTGACTAAAATGGCAACTTATTGGTTTTGGCTAGATTAGTTGGACTGAAATGTTCAATATCATTTGATGACTAAAAAAGACAAACATGTAAACAGTTTTCTTTGACTAAAAGTAGACTGAAATGCTCAGACTTTTAGTCGACTAAAACTAAAAAGGACATTTGACGCACGACTACGACTAAATACAAAAGTAGCTGACGAAATGAACACGACTGCACAGTGCATCTGATCCCAAGCCTTTGCACAGCCTTAACATCTGCTTCCTTGGTCCAGCTTTTGGACGGATGGACACGGGTGAGAAAAGCGTTGCAGAGGATGATGTCCCAGGCTGCACACACATGGCAGGGGAGGCTGCAAGTAGAGGAGGCTGTGAGTGTATGAGGAGGCTGTGAGTGGAGGAGAGGAGGCTGTGAGTGGAGGAGAGGAGGCTCTGCTTTTCTGGCCACAATCTTCCCAGGGTTTGGACAGTTGTTACTCCTGGTTCGTCCATATTCCAAATGTCCTGAGTGATGAAACCAAGCTTCGCCAGGACAGCAACGTGTTGACGTCTGTTCGGTTAGAGCTTGTAGCCGTGAGAGACCTGAGGGTCGGGTGCCGCTTCAAGCACGTTGTGGGCCAGTCGGCACCGGCCGTCTCTTTCTCTGCCAGGTTCGAGGGAAGTTGCGTGTGTAGGCAAACCTCCGCACCTGAAATGAATATATATTTCTACATCGCATGGTCAGACACAACATCAATTTATTGTATGTGAAAAGCTATATAACAACTATTTTTGATTCTGAATTGGTTGAATAGATCTGTACTAAACAAAGAACGTTAGGGACGTCCTGAAGCCGTCCTTGCTGGCCGTGGAGGACACCACCAGTCACTCTTCACCTACCGGGATACACACCGGAGGAGCCAGGCATGGAGGGAGGTGGCAGAGACGGTGGAACTGGAAGGTTTTCGCCTGTTTGGGGAGTTTATATCCAGTGTACCTCGTTTTAACATTGACTGGACAGCTAGCAAGCATAATAATAATAAAATAAAAAGCATTAATGTCATAAATGTTCATCATATAAAGTGTAACATGTAAAACCGTTTATGCAATAGACAGAGATAAAGGGATTTGGTTTTCATTAATGGAGGAATCATTTCGTAAATTCAAGAAATTAACTTTATTATTTCATTTCATTGTATTAGAGGAAGTGTGCAGAAAGAAATGGAAGACACTGAGGTTCAGGTTCAGGAAGGAGACACAGAATGAAAAGAGGGTCGTCCGGGGGATATAAGCCCTGGCGCTTCCCGGCAGTGATTAGTTTTTTAAACCCATTCATCATTGACCGTGAGACGTCCAGCAATGTCCCCCGGCAGACCCTGCCTCCATCCAGCTGTGGCTACTCCGGACCCCAGCCAGGTGCCAGAGGAAGAGAGCCAGGAGAGCCAGCCAGGTGACAGCCAGCCAGCCGGGGGAGACAGGACAGGAGGAGGCGAGTGTTGAGGTCCGGGGGAAAAGGAAAAGGGGAAGGGAGATGTCTTCCTTTGAGAAAAGTCTGCTGTCTGCCGTCGGGCCTATTCTGTCCAAGAGCAAAGAGGGCAAGAGTGAGATTTGCAAGGTCATGTTCCAGCGCTCCTGGAACCCAGCAGCGATGGCTCTCCAGTCCTCTGTCTGTGGTACCGGCACGGTCTCCTCGACCGGCGCGGTCCAGATGGCACCCGCAACCTCCCTGACGATGACAGCCACTGTGGCCACATTGTACGAGTACACCGGTTTCCAGGTCCCAGAGAAAAAAAGTAATATACATGATTAAAAAAAATATGTCAGACCACACACACACACACACGGGAGCAATGCTGTGTTTACCTAGCTATCTCACAATCTAGGTATAACTGGAGATCAAGGAATACTAATCAGCTCATGGCATATAGGCAGGGGTAAAGTGCTATTTTTATATGAGGGGGGTCCCAGATTTTTTTTTAAATATTGAGGTTAAAAGCATCAATCTGCTGCACTTTGAGAGCAACATGAAGAGATCTATGGATACATCTCTCAACACATTACATTTCATTTTAGCTGACGCTTTTCTCCAAAGCGACTTACAATGACCGATTACAGGGACACTCTCCCTGGAGTAACTAAGGGCTAAGTGCCTTGCTCAAGGGCACACTAGTGGAGGTGTTCCTCTTGTTTCCCCTGTGAACACCCTGAAGACGCAGAGACATACGTTGAGCAGCTCCTAGTGTAGTAATAGTATTTAAAACGTGTTATTTGTACTCTCAACTATATCAGTTGACAAACTCTGACCTGCAAGAACCCCTGTGTGAACCCGAACTAGAAGACGGCAGCCTGTGTCGTCTTATAAGTGTAGAAACTCTGGTTGGTTTTTTATTGATGTCAGCAAGACCGATCCAATCTGACTTGGGATTGATGGCGAGCCGAGCCCAGTGAATCTGAGTGGAAGCGGTGTGGCCTACCGCTGGACCTGCAGAGGACTAGGGGTGTGAAGAATCCTGCTAAGAACCAGTACACTATTAGCTCTACCCGGGAAGAAGAGCCATTGCAGTACACACACACACACACACACACACACACACACCACACACACACACACACACACACACACACACACACACACACACACCGACCGAACTGATTTGAATTATCTTGATCAAAGGGAAGAGACTATTTCTATTTGTGTGGTAAAGAGCTCTATTTCTTATTGTCAGTCCTTTTCATATTGTTGGCACAATGTAATGTAAATGTTGTTGAACATTGCTGGCAATAAAATAGTAAAGTCTTCAACTAAAATCTAACTCTTCCCAGAGATATTCACGGCACTTTACGAACCTAGGAAGATGTTAGCGCCTGCTCTTGGTATGATATAGGACTAGAGGTGCTACACGTTATTAAGTGAATATGGCTTTAACCCTCCCGTTGTCTTCGGGTAAATCTGACCGATTCACTACTTTCATCAATCATAACTTTTTAGTTTTACATTCGATTGCATTCAGGCTTCATGACATCCTTCACAGGAGACGTTTGAACATATACTGATCACCACTTTCATTGAATTATGGATGATTTAGTCAACTTTGTAACACCCATGGTGTTCCCGGTCATAAAAAAAAGGAATTAGTAACCATCCAAAAAGTTATTTTATGTGTTTTTGTTTATTATCTTTATTAGGGAAGGAGATGCCTGAAAAACACTGCCGTGCCCACCATTTTGTATTTCACCAAAGAACACCAGCCTGGAAGGAGAAGCCGGTGAGTAGCAATGACGCGGTCAGTCCGAGTTCGACTGTTAACAGCAAGGAGGAGGAGGTTGCAGATGGAGACCATGGTCGTGGTGAAAACAGTCTTGCTGCCGATCAGAGCAATATCATTATGATACGAGGCACGCCTGAGGAAGCCTTTGTTGTTCCACATGTGGAGCGTAATGACGTTCCAACAGCCAATGCTTGTGAGGATGATGGCAGACTCCGCCTCTGTTCACTCTCACACCAACACAGCTGGCTAGCGGCTCTCTGAGCGATCACTGCTACATTATGTCTGAGTCTCCAAAAACACTGAAAAGGAAACACTCCCACGTTTAGGTTAAGCTATGCGCAGCTCGCAAAAAACTGAGGTTGAAGGCCCAGCAGACAAGGAGACTGAGGACACGAGTTTCTTGCTTGGCCGGTGTAATAAAAGTACTTCAGAAGAAAGTCCTTATTTCAACTGACTGCCTCTCTTCCCGATGGTCTTGATGAGGTTTCCCGAGAGGTCTTTGAGAGAATACAGAAAAAGAAGAAGTCTTCTGAAAACATGAAGCAATTTGCCACCGCATCGCACTTCTCCTCTCCAAAGGCCTACGACTGTCAGAGAGACGTTTCACTTGTCTTTGCCTCATCCTCAGACCATTCGAAAATGGTACAGTAGCATCTCGGCAGATCCTGGATGTACTGCAGCCACAGCTTTAAAGGTCATGTTGCTGAAAGGAGGGAAAGACAGTTTGCTCATTAATGATGGATGACATGTACAAGCAACAGTTTGGGGGGGACCAAATTCATGGGTATGTTGACATTGGCTGTGGAGAAATTGAAAATGTGATTGCAACCCAAGCATTGGTCCTTATGGTTGTTGCAATCAACGAGTCTTGGAAGATCCCCAAAATATCTATGAGATCCTGGATCCATGTCGTATGCTCAAGCTTCTTCGAAATGTCTTCTTAACAGTTGGGGTTCTGGTAAGAGAAGATGGCCAGCAGATAATGTGGAAGCACATCGAGGAGCTCCACAAGCTGCAGGAGAAGAAGGCGTCTTGGCAACAAGCTAAAAATGGCGCACTTCCAGTGGAGAAATCAGAACATGAAGGTCAGTCTTGCAGCCCAACTATTTAGCAGCAGTGTGGCAGATGCCCTTGAATATTCAGAACAGGAGCTTAAGTATCCTCCGTTTACTGGAAGTGCAGCCACAGTTCAGTTCCTGCGCACAATCGATGCAGCCTTTGACGCCGAAACCCACTCGGAAGAGGACACAAAGTACCCATCAAGCCAGCAACTGAACACGTGCCATAGGTATTCTATTAGAAGCGGAGTCCCTTCTCCGTGGGCTGAAAGTGAAAGGAAAGGACAACAGACTTGTTCCTTTACATGCTACGAAGACCTGGTAGAGCGGCCAGTTCCGAGGGGCATACAAGCGTCTCCTTGTAAGGCACCAGGTGAAAACAGGCACAGGTAACTGTCTTCTTCGTGACAACACAACCATCCTTGACTCGACACCGGCAAATATCAACATGGCCCGCAGGTTGGGTGTTGAGCCGGTGGAAGAGATCGTGACCGAGGACGACACCCTGGCTAACCTTCCTGATGTTAACCATCTCTCTGAGTACAAAGAGGCAGCGATCTCATACATCGCAGGCTTCAGCTAACCATGCTCAGGTAAAGATGGCTTCGGCCTTGTACTGCAAAGTCAGATTGAATCCTATAGCAAGGCGGCAGACGGATAAGATTAAAGAAGGCAAAGTAGTCCGTAGAAAACTGACCAACTTAATACATTTTTACGGAGACTAATTATCTGTGTTTGTCAACAATGGTGTATGCATATTTGTAAATATCTATATCGTATATATTAATTTATTGGTTCGTGTTTTACCTGTTATGGCCAATGAATACCTTTTTTGTAATTTACGGACCTAGAACAAAGAACATGGCGAGTGGCAAGCCTTTGGAAAACATTGTTGCTTGGAGCCAGTGTGAAAGGGCCTGAGTAACTTTCAATGTCTGCTGTTAAATATGCTGGGTATCTTCAACGTATTTGTGGCACTGCATTGTGGCTACTGTGTGACCCTGATTATCAGTTGGAGTCTGCATGAACGGGCCCAACTGTAAAATACACTCAAAAACCCAAGCCGGGATGCCACTCAAAGACAAACCATCGGAATGTAACATACTTAACATATTGCCTCTCTTAGAGTCTGCATGAACGGGGCCTACGTTTATATTGATCTGTTATCCCTAAACCACATTCGCAACCTCCATATTCAAGTTTGTGTAGATAGCTTCATAAGTTGTGTGTCAAAGTTAAGCAACAGTTCATTGCCAAACGAGTAAGCATATGGAAAACTGTTCAACACGTCTTAGAGTCTGCTTGAACGGGGCCTACTCTCATATTGATTTGTTAAACATATGCTTATTCAAATACATGTGTAACTGACCGCTACGTTATTTTAACATGCATGGTTAGGGGCGGGTGTAGGTATGGGTGTGACGCTGCGAACCCCGGAATCATAACTGATTTAAACTGTTCCCAGGCAACGAGGTCGAGCCTGTGCTACGGACCTTTCAAACATATAAGTTACTGAATTGCCACGAACATTGTGTTATATAATCGGTTTGTATAGGTTTTAATTTAAACTGTGTGTGTTGTTCCTTGGCTCAACTGTTCATGGTGCCAAGTGATATATTAAGATAAGGACTGCCATGCCTGACGTCGCACATACTGCACCCTCGGTGAGCGGAGCGAGGTACGTTACAGGGACTGTATTACAAGTGTTTGATCCGTGAATATATATTTGTGATTTATTCAATGATTTGTACTTGTTCTATGTCTGTATATATTTTAGTTTTCACGATGATTGAAAGACCATTAAAGAAACTACATCCGTCGAGACTCTGCTGTGATTATTGCCGAGGGCAGCTACAACATGTATAACTTAGATGCATTTGTATGCTATGGTTTCTTGATGTGTTCGTTCGTCCAAGTTAAAAAACCAGTTCAATGCAAATTTAAAAAACCCAAAAATATTTCGTTCTTCGATTGCTGTTGAGCATGTGATATTATATATTTTCTGATACAGGTCGTTCATAACCGTAAACATACTTTTGGAATGTATCGTGTTCTTTTGTTCATCAAATTCACGTTCCTATTACATTTATCTCAGCTCTATCTTTCAAGACTTTGACAACTGCCTTATTTTGCCTTTTCGTCCCGTCTTATATGTTCCCATTCCTGACCTGCACCTTGTCGTGGTGAGTGGGCTTTAAACACTACTGAATAGTTTGAGCACACATTTTAACATGTGATCTTTCTTTCACGTAGGACGCTTCAGGGAAGTTGCACCGCCTCGGCCAATGGGATGTCTTCTCCACGTGAAAGAGATTGAAGGCATAACTTGAGATAATTTCCCAAAGTTATGGCTTTTATTGGCGTAGGTAGTAATGGATTACATCGAACACGAATCAAGATCGTATAGAAAAAAAGCAAAGTGTAATCCTTAGCAGGGTTTCCGCTAGCATTTTTTCTCGTCGGTCAAATGTCCGGACAGAATTTATTTTACCAGTCATGTTTCAATAATATTAATAAGAATTGTGTAGCAGAGTTTCCGTTAGCAGGTAATCACCGGACTAGGACCGGATACGCTGATTAGTGATGTGTCGCCCGTGAACGAGCCGTTTCTTGTTGTTGAGTAACACAAGACGGAATGATATAAGATCTGGTCGCGCTACAGCTGCTCCGTGCATGCAGTGACAGGTCATATCCAATTATTAGAGACGGTTGGATGCTGCTGTTTTGAGCACTGCAATATATTTATTTTCACTATGTTATTTATTTATGATTATCCTCAGGCTCAGCAGAGATTGGATCTTTCTCTCTGTAGTTAATACTGAAACAGAGCCCTGCTGTTTTGTCGGGGCCTTTTCTTTAAATACAATGTTAAAATGTCGATACAGTAGCGCCCTTTTTTAAATGTCTATGCTTAAGTTTGTAGAGGTGTTGCTATCTGCGTAGCGTGGTTCTGCAAGTCAGTGCCTTCACTGGGTGGGATCAGAGAGTTAGGGTCTCTCAATAATCCCCCCACCAACCAACTTCCTCCTGACTGCTTTTCTGTTTTGTTTCTTTGTGTTTTTGTTTTGTTCGTCTACCCTCCCTCCCAAATGCGTCTTTGGGTTCGAGAAAAGCGCTATAGAAATAAAAATGTATTATTATTATTAAATGCAATAAACATTTGGTCACAGCAAATCATTATATTAAACATGTAATTTTTACTTTTGAATACTTCA
The DNA here is from genome assembly GCA_036324585.1 of Champsocephalus esox. Classification (NCBI taxonomy): domain Eukaryota; kingdom Metazoa; phylum Chordata; class Actinopteri; order Perciformes; family Channichthyidae; genus Champsocephalus; species Champsocephalus esox. Next base: position 43,704,330 of record CM070498.1, read on the forward strand.
GTACAAAGGATGTATTGAATAATTTAAGTGATATGTGTACACATATACATCATTCGTCAAAACAGCTACATTTAATTTAATCGTAACAGATCGAACAATTCATTTTTTAATAAATGATTCCACAAACAACATAATGATTACATTCAAAGAAACTACTTGTAGTAGATGAAGTACATTATTCAAGTGTTTAAATTAACTTTGAATAATAACACGGGAGAAACGGTCATTTCAAACTCCCAGAAACCTGCAGGTCCGCTGCAACTCTGACTGCTTTCAAATCCAGGCTGAAGACTTTTCTTTTTGCCGCTGCTTTTAATTGAACTATTCATATCTTAGACTGCACTGTAACTTTTATCCATGTATTTTTTCTTTAATGTTTATTTTATTATCTTTTCTTTTTAATGACTGATTTTAAATGCCATTTTCTTTATTTCTTTCATTTTTTGTAAAGCACTTTGAATTGCCTTGTGTTGGAAAGTGCTATATAAATAAACTTGCCTTGCCTAATATAGATGTCATGTGACACATAAAATGGATTTGTTGATGGGAATTAATGTGAATTAATGAACTCTAGGTTAACGGTACTCTTGCTATCACTACTCTCCGACACTATAAACCGTGTCCCTCATGCTAGCCCTGACAACACCGGTAAGCACACCTTCATCTCGGCTGCACTGCTGCACGTGTCCTGACTTGTAGTGGTTCTCTCCTCTATCTCCACTCTTCTTGTCATCTTTGTAAAACGATATCAGACTGGTCATTGACGCAGCCATGACTTCTAGTAAAATTCAGTGTGGCTAAAATTAAAAGCTTTGTTAAAATATGCAAGCACGCGGAAGTCAAAGTCAGCTTTATTGTCAAAAATTCTACATGTGTTCATCCAGAAATATCGTTTCCCACAGTGTGACATGTCTACATAAAACAAAAAGGGCCTAGATAACCAGGGTATACAGTTTAAAATGTTAATATATTTAAAGTGTTCAAAGTGCAGTTTCAGTTGAAACGATCTTAAGTTGGCGTGACGTTGAAGTTGTGCGACCCTGCTGCTACTGGCTTGTAGTTCGTTTATAGCATAACGTTAGCATTTAGCTTCTGGCGACTAGATTTATGATTCAAAAATTATAAAAGAAGGCATGTGGAGATTATCCGGCTGAACAAAACGTGATCCCTCTCTTAAATGTGTGTCAACCACAGACCTTATTTCGAGCTATTTTCCAAAATCCTATTGAGATATTGCATTGGTTTTTTACGAAGGAACCGGAAGAAGTTTACTTCCGGGTTTTACGACGCGTCACTGCGGTTCTCTATTGGTCGTGTGCGCGTCCGTGTGTGTTGGAGGAGGGGCTCTGTAAGGAAGTGGCAGATCTTTTCCGGATGTGTATTTTCTAATTCTAGCGCACTCGAGCTGGTTTCTCAGAATTATCTACCCCACCTTTAATAATACAATACATTATATAATATGTGATATGATAATTTTATTTTATTCATTTCATAGTTTCTTATTTTTATTTTATCGCTCATCTTATTTTTGATTTGATTAATCTGTGCTGTCCTGTTTTTCACTTTCACCCTGTTGCTGTTTGAACTACTGAATTTCCCCACGGGGATTAATAAAGGTCCATCTTATCTTATCTTAATGTACGAGTTGATTTACTTTGATCTACTGTACTGTGTAAAAACACCACAACAATATTACAACAAATATACTGCATATTAAAGCAAACTATTGTAAAGGTAAAAGTATAAGCATAACAAATAAAGAAGTGTAAACATTTACATTATTATGATTATTTAATATATAAAGACTATATATTATTGAATAAAAAGTAGGTTTATAAGATTAGATATACTTTATTTGATCTAAAATATTGATGTTTTTTCGTTATAGTAGCCTGCGAAAACCATAACAAATAAGTGTTTAAATGCTCTTCAGAAAACACAACTGCAGAGCGGCAACATTGCACACAGACTAAGTTCTACAACACCCAGTTGTTTTTGTGTATTTGTGAATGAAGCGCCATCTCATGGTTAAATCCTGATATTGATCAAATGGGGAAATCTGGCAACGCCCTCTCAGGGAGATCTTTAATCTCCCAGCCACTGGGATCCGCTGGGTTTTTGGTTGGAATCCGCTGGGTGGAGTGCTACATCTGTAGGTTCTTTGTTTGATCACGTTTGAGCTATAATTAGAATTTCCTCGAATACAATTGTAAAAAAAGATTTTTGTGTATGATTATAACTGCACAAAGTATATTGCATTTGAGTTCAACTAATTGGTGTATTTTAGAACCATTTGAAGGACTGCCGAGTATAATACAAGTATTGTAATCATTGATCTCAGGGTGATGTAACAAGGATCTAATGTCAGGGGAAATATAATGGTGCTATTGACATTTATGTTCTAATGATCCTATATATAGCACTGATACTGTATACTTGCATATATCTTCCTTCATGTCTCTCTCTCCTTGGCCTAGCAGTGTAGACAATGTATGAAGTATCAGCAGTGCCAAGCATATCATTGTGTTCTTAATAAATTATGAACCAGATGTAGAGCGATAGAGGCAGAACAGGCCTGTGTTTCTCGCTGTGTGGCCGAGATTTAACTCCAGACAAATATAAAAAATAAACATATTACAAATGAAAAAGCATTCGTATTGCAAATTCATCGCATTACTGACTCTGTCCCAAATAGTTTTCCGCGTTGTTTACCAGGAATCACATGGCAGTCAAAAGATAAAGAAAGCAGCGGTAACAAGCATCAGCACACCTTATCCTCATGGCAACTGCACTCGTTCTTTAGGTGTGAGATAGCAAGTAGGGTCACTAGTGTAGGAACACATAATGATGGCATTATGATAATATGCCCTTTGCAGAACACAGTATACAGAGGGAAATCACACTGTTGATGCTTAAGCTAAGTGTCCGAAATGTTTGGACTTCATGTTAATATTTCCAAAAACATGTAATAATGTATCAAAAATGTATCTTACCAGTTTATCATGCATTTAGTTATTACCACACACATGTATTCCACCCCCAAAATAGAAGTAAATACTAGTATTTTAATTTTGTTAAATCATGATTAAGTAATAACGGTGTTATACCGTGTTTTCTGTGCAAGCGCCGTTAGCATTTTTTCGCTCGTGGCTAATTCAGAGGCTCAGCCAGAGTTCCCGTTAGCCGGTATATTTTACCGGACTACGACCGGTAAAATATGCTGAAGACCGGCAAATCTAAATCTCTCCGGTCAAAGTGTCCGTTCAAAAATAATTTCCGCTTAGCGCAACACCACATCAGTTGCGCAACTTGCACCATTTATGTAACAGACAAGAATAGTCAACTCTAATGTCTAACACTTAATGTGGAGAAAGAGATGTCCTGGATGGGTTGATTGTGCGTTGATCTGTTGGTAATGCCTCGGGGTTCCGGTGGGCATGTAAACAAATGCATAATGCTGCGCTATACTTTGTGGCCTGAAGGAGTTTGGGACTACTTTTCTCCGCGCCGTTACAAATGAGCTTGCTTTAAAAGAAGGAACACTCAAAACAATCAGGACGAGGGTTAAACACAAATCTGTTTTAATCATAAACGGTAATAATGCAATACAATATAATACATTACCATACAAAGCCATCATATGAGTAATGTCAGAAGTATGCTTACTCCTGGCCTTGTTCACAGGCTGCCCCGACCTCCCGGTCCGGGCCGCGCGTGAAGTGAGGACGAAGCAACATGTTGCACGTCCCAAAACCAACAAAGGGGTGGAGTTTAATTTGGGAGATACCAACAGTGTGCTGTCTCACGGGGAATTAGCGCGGGCAGCTTTGAAAGCCACAGGTGTTGGGAAGGCCTGCAGGATGCACCTCATTAAAAATCAGGGGAAATGTCACTCCCCATTTGCAAAGCCTATCGATGGTTTAACCCAGAAAAACACTCTGGGATAATCTTTACACTCAAAACAGAAATCTCCATTAATTCTGCATCTTCCTTCTTCACAAATAGCTTAAAACACTCTTTTGATAAACAGTCTAAGAAAAAGGGAACATTGTTTTCAGGAATCTATAAAAAACCTCTATATGGTAGAGGAAAAATGTACTTTTTGTTCCTTCAACTATTAACACACAGGAATGTATAAACTCACACATATACTATTCAAGATATATAGACTTCTCTGAAACTTGGCCTGCTTGAGATCCTAAGCAGAATATACTCTTCCCCCACCAAGCACCCTGTCTTGCATACCTCCACATCCCCCACAGGGCAATAAAACCCAGTTTACTTTTAACAGCCCGTTGTCTATCGCCATTTTAGTCCTCACATGTATGAAAGGATAAAACAGAGAAATCACTATAAAACACAAACACAGGTATTGCTTGAACAGTATTCACTTAACTGCTACTATTGATAATTATCAGAGAAACTCAAAGGACCTCTTTTCGTGTCTGGAAATTGCAACAAGACTTTCTGCCATTTCAAATGTAACACACTTCTTTGGTACAATATCTCACATCAATTTCCACAGGCCTCACCCGGTTGCATAGCGACACTTATTGTGTAGTTGTCTTTTAATAAGCAGGTAGTCATATCATTAGCTAGAACTAGCTGGATCTGATCGATATGGACATAAACGCGAGTGAAGTCTAATCTGACGGGAGAGAGATCAGCTGCTGCTGACGAGTCGAGACTCGACACACAGCTCTGCATAACCACATGCCGCGGTGAGCGGACAAAAACACTTCAGGTTAGAATATCACATGTAGCTATTTTAATGACCTTTCAAACTACCTAAACTAGTTATAGATGTGTTTAGTTTTACTGTCGGGTCACTCATTACTGGATCCGCGAGCTGCATGATATTGACGGGCGCTCCCTTTATTATTCCCGTGTTATTGTACACTTGAATAATGTAGTTAATCTATAATTAGTTTAATATCGAATCATCAATTTGTTTTAAAGCTCAATAAATAACAACCAGACCTTTGACCGGCACTTTTCTCATTTTGTCCGGAAGATTTAAACTTTAACGGACATGTTGACCGGCGGAAAAATATTCTAACGGGAACCCTGGGCTCAGCGCTAGCTTTGTGGGTTTAAAACAAATAAATAAAAAAGATCAGTTAGTGAGTTTCTTCCCGTTACATGGATATAAAACATTCAGAGTTTATTAAATATTAAGAAGCCTTCAGACGCGGATGCTGCAGATGATGCGTTTTGGGGGGATGGGGTTCAGCAGGTTAAAAGAACTCGAGTTTTGGGCGATGTTCTGGAGGTTTATTCCAGACCATCAAAGCTAAAAGCTGCTGCTCCCAACATGAATGGACTTCGGCCCTGCTGCTTTAACTTGACACCCTCAACACACGGTCTCATCTGCCATCTCTCCCATCCAATCTGGAGCAATTCAACATGAAAGCCGAAGCCCGGTGCCAGCGGATCTCCTCCCTTTGTTATTTCTAGGTCAGCGTTCCTTGAAATCCGCATCGACTCCAAGCTGAACACGATCCAACAACGAGAAACCCATACGCTTTGATTGGTTCATTAAAATGCCATGAGGTTGTTCTGCAAGACCACAACCCAGTTGCCCGCTTACATGAGTACACACACACACACACACACACACACACACCATTTGATCCGACCAGCTGCTGCTTACTTGATAGTTATCCTTTACAGTGTAAGTCCATCCGAAAAGGAACTGATCACCTGCGCTTCCTCAGAGGGTAATTAATTTACTTTCTTGTCGTCGTGGACACGCTTTTCCCTGCTGTGTGTGTGTGTGAGTGTGTGTGTGTAACTTACCCCTCCGTCTCCCGCTGGCCCCGTGTGCAGACCTCAATCTCATTAAAACACCCTCTGAACTATCTAGAATGTCGCGGCCGTGTTACCTGACGCCACCGGACACCCTTTCTGCGGCCTCGGCCTGGCCATTCATTTCAATTAGGTGTGTTTCACTGGACTCTCATATTTATCGATTTACACGTCCTTGGGTTTATTTATGTTTCTTAAATCGGTCCGGTAGCTTCTTGAAGCTGTTTCTCAGCCTCATTAGTATGTTGGGAGGAAGGGCTTCCACTCCAATATGCTACAGATGTGCTTTATGGGAGCATTTTTGAATCTGCAATATTGACCGTGAATATATTTTTTTCAAAGTTACATTTGGTTCTTCAGTCTACATTATTACATCTGTTTTTATTTCAGCTGTCCTCAGTTGAACCCAAGGGGCAAGCCAGCGCAAAGGAAGTGCCGCAAAACTGCATTCTTTCTGATGGCCAGCAGGAAGCTGTTCGTCCGGTACAATTGTAAACATGAGAACAACCCATCTTTACCTTGATGTGGTGGCCACGCCCCTTTTTGAGTGAAATCATCGCTGCCATTCGACTGCTGGTAAATACAGATTCGGAGGTTTACGCTTGTCACTTTAACAAATAAAGAATACCTCGCACTTTTTATCTACAAGGGCTGAAGATTGTCAGTCAGGCAAACAATTAAACTAACATTTTGTTCTGCTATCCCTGATTCTTTGGTTTCACAAGAAGGTGGGATGAACCGTCAGTGTTCTTCAATACATCATATTTTGTATTTGATGGTCCAAACTACAATATATGATTCTTCATATATTTTCCTATTCTTTTCATCACTCATGTACAACAAAACAAATCAAGTTAACTATATGTGTCGGTCTTACGGAAATACCGTGTTTTTCAACTCAAAAACCACAAAAAACAATTAACAATGTACAAACAGACTCAGCCATCCATCGGTACACAGTCTACGGATGAGAGTGTCGTGCCTGCTTTGACGCCCATGGTGTTGTCCACTACGGACCGGGCACTCACGGTCGGACCTCTAGGGTCAACAGCCGTCAACGTAGTTCCCCGAGACACTGCCCTCTCCCCGGTCATACCTAGAATTACAAAACCTCCAATCTGATAAAACTGATGAAGACGCACCTCACTACAAGCACCCACCGCAAACTAGAACTAGGTCGATCCGGACCACTTACCGCAGAGGATTTTAACCTTCCTCCCTCCCCTCCGACCTCTCCAAGAAGCCTCTTCACACGCCATGAACACAACGGTAACAATCCATCCATCCATCCATCCATCTATCCATCCATCCATCCATCCATATATCTATCCATCCATCCATCCATCCATCCATCTATCCATCCATCCATCTATCTCGACCCTGAAACCTGCTTTGCTTGTGCCTTGGCCATTCAACCAAACACTTATTTCTAAATTAGTTCATTTCAAACTAATGCACCAGAACTTACAAAGGTGTAGCTTATATAAAGCAAATATATCTTCATTTTTCTTGTTCTCAGTTTGTATGTTTATGGTTTAATGCATTTATTCTATTCTTTGGATCAAAGCGTCAGCTAAATGTAATGTATATAGGCATTCACCAATCAGAGGTTCAATGCACAGCCCTTGCAGTCACCATGTGGATGTATCCGTGTGCATGATACTTAACGCTAATTGCTCCCGTAGGCATGTCTAGGGTATTGAAGTGAATGAAGTCGCTTTGGATAATAAGGGATAATGTATAGTAAGGGATTCATGCAGATCTGCCTGTCGGGGTCTTTTCCCCATAATGACCAAGTCGCTGCACATCATCCCGCTTATTACATGGCCACATGCTCAACAAGTAACGACTTGAGTCCCAATAGGAATTGAAATGCTTTTATTGATTTAGAAAATGTTTTTAATAATTAAAAACATTGTTGTAACTGATTTAAAATGCTACGAAAAATAGTCCGTTGTTGATGTTTGAACTAGGCTGTTGCAACGGCAGGAACTGCTTCGATAGCAACTAACTCTGAGCCAAGCTGTAATTAACATTGACCTGAACGTTTCCATTGATGGTGCAATGTGACATGGTGAATGGGAACTCTTTAGGGATATTCAGATCGACGTGTCTGTCCTCGATCCTCTCTCCTTGTGAGGGTTTCGCAGATGACACATCTGAAAGTACAATTACCAACATGTGAAAAAACGGGAAACAATATTGCCACCGTTGTATCGCTCCCGCTAATGTGTGTGTAAGGACAGACAGCATGGAAAGGCACTGGCCCGATGTGGTGCTGGAGGACAGGATGTTGCTCCATTTCTCCCTTTCGGTTATTGTCGGAGCCCAGTAACTCTTCAGCCTGTGCCCAGTCACAGACGTGATCTCTTTAGATCCAAGACCTGCCTGAGAGAGCAGTTGTACAGCCGTGCTTCTCAAGCTATGGTTAGTGTAGCCATCATAAACCATAGATGAAATAAACTGATAGACAATTTATCTATGACATATGTCAATGACAATTTTAGCCAAGTCTGAAGGTCTCTAAAAAAAAAGTGTATCATTTGGTTTTCGGGTCTGGGACAACGCGGCAGAATTGTTGTGGGTGACTCGAGGACAAATTTGGCCTAATCAAAATTCATCCTTGACTTTAGACACACCCCCCTTCATCCATTGTAACAATACGTGTTCGCTACATGCACCTGGTCTCCCCTCCCTCTGCTCTCCCCACGGGAACTCCAGCTTTCACAAAGAATATGTACACACACACTTGAACCTGAACACACACATGCACAATACGTGGTGTAATGTGTGTTGGGGCCATACAATACAATTACAACAGGATTGTACGGTTATGAATTCATAATAAGTTAGTTATGATGTAGTTATGAACGGTAACAGCTTTCGAAACACAACACAAGGGTTAAGACAAAGACAATATTATAGGCATTGTTTTGTTGCTTTGACAGCAGCCTGTCCAGACTGCAGAATCTGCTTGGCCTCTCTTGACGCTTGCCGACTTCAATATCCAAGTTCAATATTACAATAATTGAAACCTCGAAGATTTTAATAAGTATACCTCTTTATCGACTTTTGAACTTTAACCTCTCCCCTCTCAGGCCCCCGGGGTCCCGTTAGAGGGTATAGGTTAACAGAGCAAGGTCTAGTTTGACCAGGGGAGTGTTATGGAGGCTAGAATCAGATGCTGGGGGTGTCCCTTTGTAGCTATTGACCCTGGTCCAGCTGCAGAGGTCGGGTCCGTCAAAGGCGCAGCAATCGGCTGAAGTGTGTTGGAGGCATCCCCCAGAGAGGGTCGTTGGCTCCCTGGGTCCCTCCGTTCTCCGCTCTGTTACTTCTTGGTTGGGGAACCCGGGTGGTAGGCCCTGAAGACCTCGGTCCATGGAGGGCAACCTGTAGCAAGGTCCTCCGCTGTCCGAATGAACACATCGTCCCGTATTGAGGAGAATGTTGACCTAAGCCATTGACAGGCTATCTCCCAGGCCTGTTGCTCTTCTGGCAAGTTTTTTAATTTGATCAATAAATTGACCACTGTCCGATCATAATGTTCATTTGCAGTCCTGTATGTAACCAGTTGGTTGCGTTGCCCTAAGAGGTGGGAGGTGTCTTTCGTCGGTATGCTGGGTTTAATTTAGTTGGAGATCCAATTTTGTATTTGAGTTAGCTCTGGTAGAGTGGTTGGTTTTGATAGAAAATCTAAGAAAGGGAATAAAAACATATACCATTTGTGGTTTTAATAACTATACTACCTGGTCAGGAAAGCGAACAGTTGTACAAATAGTTATTTGTGGAGAGGTTTTTAGATGCACCGCCATAATCAATGATCCATATACGGTCTTATGTCTACCTAAAGTGGTGACAAAGAGAAGTCAGGTACATATTTCTAATCTGGTCCCAAAGGAATAAAATAAATTAAGTGCTTGTGAAGTCACTTTTAAATCCAGTAACTGACTCATCGATGATTCTAATTTAGAAAACATGTTTTGATTAGTGAAGGAGAAAAGTACATTGTTAATTGGTTTTTGAGTTGAAAAACAGATTTCCGTAAGACCGACACACATATATAGTTACCTTGATTTGTTTTGTTGTACATGAGTGATGGAAAGAATAGGAATATATGAAGAATCAGTTTATTTACAAATAGAGCAAGTAATATTCGTGTAGAAAATGGTGAATCAACTGCATTAGGAGTAATAGTGTGTGTGTTCAGTAACATTAGCTTAGTGTGTAATCTTCCAGTAGTGAGCCAGTACCGTCAGGCCAGGGGTGATGGCTTAAAGCTCCTGCGAACATGACCTCACCGTTAGGACCAGCATCGCTTAATATCCAATTAGCCTCTGATTTTATGGGAAAATAAATTATTTTAAATTCATTCTAACGTCTGTCGGTGTCTCCCAGCTAGAAAATCATTTAATCATTCATCCATTTAATTACCCACTCATTTGTTTATTTAGTTATTTATTTGTTTACCTACCTACCTATTAAATCACTTAACTAATTAAATAATTAAGCAATTAAATACTTAACCTCAGTAATTCTGGTTTTTGTTTTCTGTCAATACTCAGTTAATTTCCTCATCGGTTCTAGAAGGATTAAATCAAGCGATAGCATTAAGGGTCAAATGACGACCTATTAAAGGCTCTAATTTAGAAATAGGGTGAGGGTAGAGAGAGAGGGAGAGACAGAGGCGCATCCCTGCTGGGACACTGGTTAGAGAAATTCAGAGACAAGGAGGTACGCAGTGACGACCTCCCCTCCGACCTCTCCAAGAAGCCTCTTCACACGCCATGAACACAACGGTAACAAGGCAAAAAACTGGTCCCTTAAAGCCATTCGACAAATCCTCATCGTGGGGGCAGGCTTGGAATTTCGTCATTTTAGGGGCAAGGCCATTTTGGCCTTTGGTGTTACATATGTTTTCAAGGCACAAAGGCCACATTTAACATTTAAATAACTTCACTTTTTTATAAGAAAAACACACGAATGACATGGAAAACAAATCACTTTTTTAATATCAACAATCGTATCATCATATAGGCCGATGCCTCCTTAGTATTACCGTATAAAATACTTTACTTTGAATAATTAGTGTTTGGTATGTTTTTCATTAAACTACTTCTCCCATTCAAAAATCAAATCAAAACATCTAAAATTCTATTAATATGTAACAAATATATTGCATTTCAGATCAGAAGAAACAGCCTTCAAGGGTCAAACTCTGTACATGCATCCTTCAGCAGAGCACAGTGAAGTGTGTGTGTGCGCGTGTGTGTACGAGAGTCTCTTTAATCAACTGCTCACAGCTCTGGTCAGAAACTGGACAAAAGGTAAACATGAACAAACCACAGACTGTCATGGCGAATACAGTCGCTGCTTTAATTCTGTCTTTAGGACGTTGTTGTGAGTGTGGACGGAGCAGCTACAGGTTAGTTTAGCCTGATTGATCCATTCAGAAAACACGCATTTTAAAAGCTTTTCGCCTGCCGTCTTATCTGCAGACTTGTCAAAGCATTAATTCATGTTTTTTACTAACCGGTATCAGTATGTAGTTACTTCGGCATCATTTTGAAACGTGTATTACAATTAAATCACGGTAAAATATGTTCATTTTGTCGCAGTTGGTTTCCACCACGGTATTTACATGGATATAAGCCCCGCCCCCTCTCCAGCGCGTCCTGTTTGAATGACAGGAGTAAACACAGCTGACAGCCGCGGTGAAACTCCAGCGGTTAGAGCGATGAGAATATGTGCATGGTGGCCGTAGGACGTACAATTATTTGTGGGGCATAACGGCCAGACCGAGGGGCTACGATGGCCATAGCCGTCATGGCCGCCGTGAAAATCCTACCCTGGTGGGGGATTCTAATATTGCACGATTACCATTGATACAGGTCGACAGTTACCCCGGCGCTAATTCGACCCAAGCCGACCATCTGATTAGATATAAAACCCCAACATCGGCAGACACAAAGACCGTTCTCTTGTGCTTTGGTCTCAATGATAGTCAGAACCATTTTGAACAACAACATCATTAAACTATTGTCCGCAGCCCGAGACACGTTCCCCAACGCCATCATACATGTCCCGGTAATCAATTCCTCTACTTTCTTACCACCTGCAATCAACAGGAACATCACGTACCTGAACACGGCCATTCGACGAACCCCTGAGTACATTGAAAAACTAAATGGAAAGGATTTCAGTACGAATAGGGACCTGATCCATTGGACCCCGGATACGGCCAGGAAGACGTGGAAACACTGGGAAGTTCCACTGGGCCTTAGAGGTCTCTGAGATGGGAGTAGAAATCCTAATAGAAGTATAACACTGACTTCTTGCCTCCGACTTACTGGTTTTATGTTTCACATGGGTTTTCTGTATTGTATATTCCTATGAAGGGAAGGTAGTTTTTCTGTTACATAAATGTTTCTAAACACATATACATGTTCCAACATGTGAAAGCGCTTCTGTGTGTGAGCTACAGGCCTTTCTGCAGGCCATTAGAAGCTATTTTAAAGGCAAGGCCACTGAGGGTGAGTCATAGCTGGAGGAGTGTTGATGGCTCGACAACACGGATGACATCTCAACATGCTGAGGCTTCGGATGTTACGTACCTTCCATTACTATTTCAGCTCGCGCTGGCCCAGGGGAGATGTGATTACAGGGCTCTGCAATAAGCCTGCAATCTGTAGTGGAAAAGTACAAGGGCTGAGGGTAAATAATTGATGGAGATCCACTGTGTGAAGGGTTGAGTGACTGGTTGGCGTCCTGCAGGGAGGAATAAAAGAGACAAATCAAGAGAAATACATGACTTCAGTTGCAGCCTTTTGAGTACAGTTACATTACATTTAGCTGACGCTTTTATCCAAAGCAATTTACAATAAGTACGTTCGACCAGGAAGACACAACCTTGAAGAAAACAGAATCATAAAGTACATCAGGTTTCATAGAGCCAGTTATTCTATCGCTCGAAGTGCAGTCGAGTACTCTTTCATATTTCCAATTTCCTTCCGTTAAACATGGAAACTGTTTGTTTTGCTTTACATTTCCTAACGGCGCCTTATGCCTCCTTTGCCTTCCTCTTTTGTGTCTTTCCTATGCTCATATCCTCTATTCATTCCTTCCTCTCCTTCCCGTGCTCAGCTCAGGCGATATAAGGTATCGTGACAGCTATTGAAACCTGAGGGATTAACTGCAGCTATTTTAGATCCTGGGCTCGCAGCAAGTCACACACATAACACCAGGTGATATCAGGTAGAGAGACAGAGCCATTTCATGTTTGGGTGGGGAGGCGTATGTCTGTTTTCAAGCCACAGGTCTTCCAGGCAGGGATAGCAAGGCTGCGGCACATGTAGATAGAGGTGAACATAAGCTCATATTCCCACCCACACATGTGAAGAGAGAGCAGAGTGTGACACGGCCACTGCCAAGCTATCCTCCCTCTCAGGAAGCTGCAGAACATGACGTCAGCATCCTCTCTGCAGACACGCATTGTCCAGCTGTTCTCTAGGTGTGCATTTGACAGGATGGAAGTGCCACCTTGCCCTCAGAACTAAAAGGAAATGGGTTTTCTTTTCTCTTGTTTTTATGTACACTTGCTGACATATTTTGTATCTGAGTTTGAGTACACTTTGCTGTTAATAAAAGGTAGTTTCAAGCAGCATGCCCCGTAGCCCCCCCCCGGATCAGGCTTCATATTTATCTGTAGATAGAAGATAGAAGACCTCAACCTAAAGTATTCTTTAATGTTTAAATAAAGGTTCATTAGTTTGTCTGTTTTGCACATCCTCCTATTAATATCTTTGTACATCCGAAACTAAACTGTTTTACTGTAGAGATCACTTATAGTATATTCTACTTTCCCCCTATGAAAGTATGTACTCTTCATATGTTTTTAATCAAATATAACACATAAAAACAATAATTCAATAACGTGCTTTAACCACTAGGCGGTGCACACAAGGTAGCCATAATAACTTTGTATAATTAGTGTAGGACACTTACGTATGTACAACATCTGAAGATGTGTAGTTTTTTTAATGATTTTACATAATTGTACAGGATATATTATTTAACATGTTTTACTTCTACACATGTATATCTGATTTGTACAACATCAGACAGAAAGGCATATCCGTCATGTAATGGTAAGCTATTACAATTGTGATTCCATAGATGTGTCTCCCATCACCCTAACCCCCTGACTATTCTCTCAACTCAGTTTTTACATTCTTATATCCAAAAAAATCAGTAATATCTTTAAAAACTACAAGTCCCTTTCTATCAGCTGTGCACCGTCATGGTGTAAATACAGCCTCTCTACCGATTGGATCAAATGTAAAAGTCAGCCGATTAGTGTTGATGCTGCAAGGAGACGTATTGTGTGAAGAGAAATTGAAGATGTTGTTTAATTGCTGATATATTTATGATCCACGTCACGTATTCAGTGCTGCGTACCGGTACCCGAACCGGTACTGGACTTGTAAAAAGTTTCGGTTCAAGTCCGGAACGTCGGGAACCGGTACTTGGACTCGCAAAAAAACTAGCACTTACGTATATTCTCCTTTTTGTTCTAAACCATCTAAAACCTTCCATAGATCGAGAAATGTGCGCTTCTGATATGGCGGCCATTACTGAACTCACGAAGTCTCGCAAAATATCGCGACTGTGTGACGTCAAGGAAAGCTAGCGATGTGATTGGCTTAGACATAGTGGACAGCGTGGGCTGCTGGTCGCCATATTGGATATTTGGTAGTGGAGCTAACTCCTTTGTTTGGTCTACGGCGTCACGGCCAGGTCACGTAAACACAATGCCGCGGGGCTCTAAATCCAGTAAGGGGTGGGACCAGTGTAACCTGTGCGGGAACGTGATCAAGTGCGCTCGGGGAACATCGAACATAGCGAGGCACTTGAGGAGAAACCACAAAATAGAAACTACTTCACATGCGGCCTCAGCCACATTGGCGACGATGTGTGGCGACCAAAATAACAACGATCGAGGTGAACGATACTTTTTGGAGGATTTTCAGTTCAGGAGATAGGCTTGTAAAAAATTGGCATTCTTAGCATTATAGCAAGATATACTAGTAGTAGCATCGGTCCGACTGGCCGACTAGCGCGTTAATTCAGCGTCATCTTTTGAGAAATGTAGACACAAGTTGGAAGAGAGCGCGATAAACCTGACGAGTTTGAATTTGAGTTGATAATTAGCTCACAATAAGTTCACTTTAGTTACTCACACAACTTGACACAAGCCAGAGGTTCAGGTCCGGACTTGAACCTGAACCTCTGGACTTGAGTCCGGACCGGAACCTGAATGTGAGTCCAAGTACGCAGCACTAGCTCTGAGTGTTAGCGAGACGTCCAAAACACGTAAGTCATTGTTTCTGATAGCAACTCTCTGTGGGTCCGTCGCCGGTTTGACGCCATATCGGCAGCAAATCGTACCCGCTCGTTGTACCCCAGTTTTCAAAATATGTGGGTACGGAGGAAAAGAGAAAGGGTTTTATTTCTGACGCTACGTGAGTTCCCCTTTAAATGACAAATAATTATGTCCTTCACATGCCACAAAGAGCAAGCTGCTAACCTTACCTTTAAAGGCTGCCTTGTGTTGGGGCACTCCTTCCCTTTGAGGGTCCTTTCAACTAATGCCGCCAACTCCTTTAGAAATAAAGAGTCCCTGGTGTTGTTCTGTATTTTGGACCAGACCTCTCGACGCCCTGGAACCAGGGTTTCCGTTAGCCGGTAACATTTATTAAAAACCGGTAAATTCAAAACCTGCTGGTCAAAATGTCCGGTAATAATTAGGGATGCTCCGATCGATCGGCCGCCGGTCATTATCGGCCGATATCCACTCTTAATGGTTTGATCGGTGCTCTCTATAAAGGCCGATCAGGAGAGCTGGGTCTGATCGATATGGACATAAACGCGAGTGAAGTGAAACCGGAGAGAGAGAGAGATCAGATCAGCTGCTCTATGATCACCTGAAGCCCCGCCCACTGTTTAGCACTGACGAGAGAGAGAGGATCCGTTTCTCCCGTGTTATTATTCAAAGTTAATTTAAACACTTGAATAATGTACTTCATCTACTACAAGTAGTTTCTTTGAATGTAATCATTATGTTGTTTGTGGAATCGTTTATTGAAAAATGAATCTTAATTTTTCGATCTGTTACGATTACATCAAATGTAGCTGTTTTGACTAATGATGTATATGTGTACACATATCACTTAAATTATTCAATACATCCTTTGTACTGAAGTATTCAAAAGTAACCAGAAAAGTAAAGCAGAATCACGCTACGCAGATAGCAACACCTCTACAAACTTAAGCATAGACATTTAAAAAAGGGGGCTACTGTATCGACATTTTAACATTGTATTTAAAGAAAAGGCCCGACAAAACAGCAGGGCTCTGTTTCAGTATTAACTACAGAGAGAAAGATCCAATCTCTGCTGAGCCTGAGGATAATCATAAATAAATAACATAGTGAAAATAAATATATTGCAGTGCTCAAAACAGCAGCATCCAACTGTCTCTAATCCTTGGATATGACCTGTCACTGCATGCACGGAGCAGCTGTAGCGCGACCAGATCTTATATCATTCCGTCTTGTATTACTCAACAACAAGAAACGGCTCGTTCGCGGGCGACACATCACTAATCAGCATATCCGGTCCTAGTCCGGTGATTACCTGCTAACGGAAACTCTGCTACACAATTATTATTAATATTATTGAAACATGACTGGTAAAATAAATTCTGTCCGGACATTTGACCGACGAAAAACTGCCTGGACCCTCTCCTCCTGCCCGGACCCTCTCCTCCTGCCCGGATCCTCTCCTCCTGCCTCTAACCTCTCCTCCTGCCTGAACCCTCTCCTGTGAATCTAACAAACATCCTAAACATAAATAATTATACTATTAGACCCTCCAGAAAAACGCGATTCTGCAATCGCAGAAGTGACCGCATAATCAGCAAAATGGCGCAGATTTTTAAAAGGCCGCATAATCCCCGCATTTTTCCACACAAAGAAGAAGAAAAAAAAGTTAACTTGTCTTGACGTGAAGTGATGATGATGATGATGATGATGATGATGATGATGATGATGATGTGATGATGATGATGATGACGCAACGTCATCAGCTCGCTCATCACAGAAGGTAAACAGCACCGTGGAGTGAACGTGTGGAGCTCACACGAGAGAGAAAACACCAAGATGAAAAAATCAAACATTTCTGCTAAAGACCGGGCAAAGCAGTTCCCGACGTCTCGCACGGAAGTGGGGGGGAAACTATTCTGCACCCCGTGCGACTGTGTGTTGGAGCATAAGAGAACATGGACGGTGACGACCCACTTTGATTCACTCAAACATGCTTTCTGCTGCTGCGGACAAGAAACGAGGTGAGAAGCCTACGAGGACGAGGACGAGGACGAGAGAGAGAGAGAGAGAGAGAGAGAGAGAGAGAGAGAGAGAGAGAGGAGAGAGAGAGAGAGAGAGAGAGAGAGAGAGAGAGAGAGAGAGAGAGAGAGAGAGAGAGAGAGAGAGAGAGAGAGAGAGAGAGAGAGAGAGAGAGAGAGAGAGAGAGAGAGAGAGAGAGAGAGAGAGAGAGAGAGAGAGAGAGAGAGATGTCCCGGCGCTGATGGGGACTTGACCCTCACGCACGACACTACTGTAACCCGATATGTTGCATGCACGTGCAGCATAAGCAGTGACTGAGAGGGTGATTAAAATAGCCCAATTGCTTTTACAATAAATAAACATTGAATGTGTTTAGTTGAATAGTAAAGGGGTTTAGCGTTAGTGGCAGGTTGTGTGTGAGAGAGAATAAATAAATAAGACATCCCAATATTTATTTGTTCCGCATATTTAGCATATTTCACAACTTCCCGCAATAAATCACATAAAACTTGTTTGACCGCATAATGAAGGATGTTAGCCCGCGTTTTTCTGGAGGGTCTATTCAACTTGTACAATGTGAAAAAGATTTAAATGAGGAGACTTTTTTTAAGCACTACTGGGAAAGCCTGGTCAGGCAATTTCAAGAAATGCATGTTGCTATGGATACTGTAAAAAAGCAAGTCTCAGTTGGAAAAGGAAGCTGTGAGAGATGGGGAGATTAAAGGTAGAGGACAAAGCAGATTCAGAGGACACTTTGTCTTAAGATATATGCCATCCGTTTCGTTTTAATACGTTATTAGAAAATACAGGAACGGGCGATTCTACTGATATTTAATGTTGTTTCACATAAAGTTCAAATCTATTTTAAACATTAAATACAATATACTTCCTCATCTGAAGTCATATATATTATGGATGTACTTCTAACCATATACATAACACTATGCTTCGGAAAACAACCTTCAGTATATTGAGAAATAACTATTCTCTCATTTCCTTCAAAACAAAGGAAACTCTCTGAAGAGCGTTTCAAAAGGATGTGACGGATTTTTGGACGCTAAGGAACTTTTCAAATGTCTTGAAGTTGGCCGAGTGTTCTCATAATGGATGCCGCACAGCCTCGGGCTACTTTGTATTTAATAAAGAGAGATGGACAACGCGGATAAAGAGTAGACAGTGTGCGCTAGCTGGAGACTTAGACATCTCCAGACTTAGGACTCCAAATGAAATACAATCCACCACCTCCAGCTCTGGCCTTTGGAGAGAATTCTCATGGAAGAATATTATTCGATTTTTTCAAACTCCAAGAATAAAATACCATCAGAATGGCAGACCAGAATCTGGACACTGCTGGAACTGTCCATCAAACCCTATTGGCTATCGATAATAACGGAAATAAATTCAATTCTTGGCTTTGAGAAATCCGTTTTGAGGGGATTTATTTAGCTAATATACCAGTGGAATTTAGTGTTCGGGACAAGTATCTTCTTCACATATTACTGACAGCCAGCAAAAAGGCAATCACCAAACAATGGCTTGTGAAAGATCCACCAACAAAGGGAGAATGGATAAACGACTTGTTTCGCATGGAGAGGCTGACTTTTTCTCTAAGACTCTGAAAAATATGACAATTACTGGTCCAAATGGGGTTTGCACATGAAGAGGGCGGACACATAACCCTGAGATATGTATTTTATACTGCTTTACTCCTCTTGGTACACTAGTCTATACTTCGTGCCTAACTCTGCTTCTACTGTATGTTTCACACAGATTGGTTGTGAACCCGTCGTGAGGGAGATCTTCCCATATCACAAGAATAATGCTGAGAGCATGTTGATGATGTATTACCCCAGTGACCTGTATGTCGTATGTTACTTGTTTGTTTTTTTCCTCTGTATTGTCTACACATTAAAAATAAAGTATTCAAAAAAAAAGGACTCCACATGTAAACCCTTTCAAACACGTTCATAACCCTGTGTCCTTTTGTAGTCAATTCCCTGTTGTTTGTCTCGTCTTACCCCGGCTGATACTTCACTAAATCGACTGTTTTAATTTGTAAAGTATAATTGTAAATCTGTAACCCTGTAAGGTGTCCTTGGGTGTTTTGAAAGGCGCCCCCCAAAATAAATGTATTATTATATTATTATAATCATTGTAGTCACTGTTTCTGTTGTGCAGCGACGGAAATGTTAAGAGTTTCATGCTTCCTGATCGTCCACCCCTTGTGTGTCTCCCGCTCATCAGCCGCCCTGATTGTTTCCACCTGTGTGTTGTTGTCGGGTGCTTAAATCCCCAGTCTCCCGGTGGCCGCCTCAGTGCGCCTCGTCTCCTGCCATGGTCAGGTCTCTGCTCTCTTTGCTAGCAAGACAGTGCTGTTCCTCACAACGAGAGCCATTTCCCTTTGTTCTCATTTCGTCATCTCATCCTGAGATTAGACGGTGATCATGTTTTGGAAAAATAAAGTATCTTACAAATACTTTACCTCTGTCTCCCGGGTCCTACATCCCGAGGGTCTGAGTTCATAACAGACTATGAATACTACCAATCACATTTGTTATCCCAACTTTGAATTAAATGTGTATCTGATGGTCTAAAAGAAACACCGTGAAATTGACATTAAAGCAATATTCTGTTCCATTTATAAAGTTGAGAAAAGCTTCTATTACAGGTTAATTTCTCACTTTGTTAAGGGAGCCGCAAACCAATGATTGCACTTAAGACTTGACAGAAGAAATCTCAAAAGCATTAACACTCTCAAACATTTATCCGGGACACATTTAGAGTTGTTTGCCTGAAAATAATTGAGTGCAGAAATGATTATTTGTGTTTTCCCTCAAAGGCATCTAATTTAAACAAGCCGTTTTTTCTGAGCTGTTCTGACTGAACGATATATCTGGGCATTTCATTGCAGAGTGGGAGAAAATCCCAACTGTCATTACGTTGTATGATAACCTGACTTTAAAATACCAGCTGTTGGGTCCAGAAAGCAGACATGTATTGCTGACTCGAGGAACATACGGGTAGGAGGGATGGGAATTTGAAAGCAAATGTATATTCGAATATTCGACCCACCAAAAAACGGTTAACCGAAATGTACACTTTTTTTTTGCCCAATTTTTTTTTCCAATAATTTTTGGATATACATACATGTAGAAACCAAGTCGAATTTGTCAAATGTATTGAACTGGTGATCGCAGTTTGACAGCTATAGGCCTACAGCTTTCATGTGCGGAGGCGATTCACGATCAGGCCAGCTGTAGAGAAGGTTGCTATACCCGCAACCTGGAACAGAGGTTGCGGGTATAGCATAGGTTTAATTTGGCAGAGTTTGACCTCTACACCGCACTCACTAACCTGTCGAAATATTTCCACACTCCTTTTTGACGCCATGTCTGTTGTGTAGGAGTGTAAATAATTACCGGACTATGACTGGTAAAATATGTTGAATACCGGCAAAACTAAATCTCTCCAGTCAAAATGTCTATGTACTTTGCCGCCACACACGGTTGCCAAGCAGCGCTTATTGTTGTTTAGGCTGACCACTCATGTGTCGCGAGTGTTGACAGGGGGCGGTGGAGCACGCTCATGAACTGTTAGCGCCGGAACCTCGCAACGGCTGCAGAGCTCATTTGGGCCTAAGATGAGGTTTGAGTCTGCGTGATTGCGTGTAGGGAGGGGCAGCAGCCATGTCATTGGCTAGAACTAGCTAGATCTGATGGATTTGGACATAAACGCGAGTGAAGTAACACATTTAGCTATGGCACAGTCGTGTGTGTGTGTGTGTATATATATATATATATATATATATATACACATTGAATTATTCAATTTGATAATATGTAATCAACTTAGGCATCCCTCCCAAAACATTTAAAAAAAAATTATAATTTTTGTTTTAATAAAAATATTCATAACTCATATTAGAATACATGAATAATTATTCGAATACCTGAATCGTTTCGATTAATCGTTCCCATCCCAAACGGGTAGGAAGCTGATTCAATCTAAGCTCAGCTCTTATGTCGGCAACCATTGTAAGACAGAGCCCAGCTGGAGTTGCTGGTGAAAGCAGCGACGTTAATAGTGCGACGTGGCGTCTATCGGGCTCTAGTAACGCAAACATGTGTTTAAGAAGTTTGCACAAGAAGTTAATCAAACTCTACCAAACACCATGAACTCAAACGGAGCTCGTGGGAGCAGAAAGGGGAATGACAGGACGATAACCTCAGGGTGTATATTATTATTTGTACGTGTTGCAAGAACTTCCAGGAGAAAGCATGGTTTACCGTCGATGGTAGGGTCATTGGAACGGGGCGGTAGAGTGTGGGAGGCTGCGGCATCTCTCTTTCATCCGTCTCTCCTAACCTCCGTCTCTCCTCCGTCTCACCTCCGTCGCTCCTCCGTCTCTCCTCCCTCTCACCTCCGTCTCACCCGCCCCTCGGGAAGTTTCTAGCCATGTGGTGACTCAGCTGAAATTCTCTATCTTTCTTCTCAGATGTACGCTTCATAGGATACTGCTTGTTTTACACGCGTTCACAGCCTGATTAGTAGGAATTGTGTTGAGCAGCAGCAGCCGCAGTGTTTTAGTATTGCCATGTGAGGCTCTCGGGACGGCTGCCGATCAGTCTGTCTGCCTTTTTCGGTCCAAACTGGCAGTTTTGATCTTTTAAAATTGGCACCCAAGGAATTTAAACTGCAGTAATATAAGCAGCGCATCAGTTACATTTTTCAGTAGCCTAGCAACAGTTAACCTCGAAGAAAAAGCTTGTTGCTCGCTCACGTCTTAATTTGCTGTGGAACATCAAGACTTTATTTTAACAGTAGTATTTTGTCAATTGAGCAGCTAAGGTTTTTAGTATCGTTTCCCCGTGTCAAACCTCTCTCTGTCTCCGTGTGTGTCGCCCTTCCTTCTCCTCTAATCTCCGGGACCGAGATTGCTATTGTTGTGATTTGTTTCCATTAGGATCAGGAGCAGGCAGCGCCCTGTTCTCTCCTGATGGCCACTTTGCAGATAGGTGGCCCAGTGCAACAGTGCAATGATGAAGGGCGGGCCCAGAGAATACTAATGAGAGCCGCGGCTGACCCTGCTGAATATCAATGGAGGGACCCGGCCTTTGAACACTCTCCACGACACGGGGTTTCTCTTGTGTGTGTTTACATGGACCCGCATGCTTCACGTTGTACTTCCTGCACAATGAGACGCTGGCTTTTCTTTCCTCGGCGTAATGGACTTTGGGAACAGCGCTTGATGTCTGCAGGGAACACGAGATGTATTGAGTTTTTCTACTGGGCACAGTCGATATTGAAGGTCATCGTTACGACAACAAAAGCCAATATTGTTGGAGTGATGGGATATGAAGACGTCACACCGTTTAGTGACCAAACGCTGCAATGGGAATTCTTAATCGAACCTTGAGGAGACGTTTTACAAGTAGCAGCTTCATTTACGATTACAATTTGAAAGATATACAATGTCACTAGAAGGGGTTCAATGCAGGGCTGCCCCAGGACAACTTGTGGTCCCATGCAAAATGATAGGATGGGGCGGTGTGTGTGCGAGTGGAGCACGCTCGGGAACTGTACGCGCCGGAGCAGGTTTCTTTATCCAAGTGCCCAAGACATAAATCTGATGATCCACGAACTGAATCTATCGAGATCAATTATGTAATGGCAATGTATGGTTCCAATACCGTTTGCCAGTGTCACACGGGTAGATGTTGAGTGATCGTACACGTACATGTGCAGTTCGTTTTCAGGTTCAAACGGCACGTGTTGCTGGTTGGAAATGCTAGATGTTAAGTTACAAAAGTGATTTAACTGTTGAGCTGAAGCGGTTTCTCCCCGCACACATCACGGACAAAAACAGTACTGAACTGTTTCAAGAGTTAAGTAACTCTAAACAGCAAGTCATATGCATACACTGTAAACAATTTTTTTTTATTTTCACGGTAAAAAAACTGGCAGCTGTGGTTGCCAGAACTGTACCGTAAAAAATACAGTAGAACTTTAGGTACTATTACGGTAAAAGGATATCAGTACTGCTGACTTTACGGTTAATGTTTGAGTTTTATTTCATTTAACCATATACATACAGGTTTTTACCCTTTTTGCCATAAAATGAACATGAAAATACTGTCTAAATAAAGTTGTTGCCATTAAATTAGACTGTGCAGTTAACAGTCTGTAATATAAATTCCCGTAATATGCCGTACAAATAAAGGTTGTGCCATGAAAAATGACAGTGGTTCCCTGCACAATTAACAGTCTGTAATAAAAAAATACTACTTTCCCCCATATAAATTCCCTTAAAATGTCGTACAAGGAAATTTGACAGTGCTTTACTGTAAAATAATCAGTTTGCAAAATACTACTTTTTCCTATATACATTCCC
Source organism: Champsocephalus esox (assembly GCA_036324585.1). Classification (NCBI taxonomy): domain Eukaryota; kingdom Metazoa; phylum Chordata; class Actinopteri; order Perciformes; family Channichthyidae; genus Champsocephalus; species Champsocephalus esox. The sequence continues at coordinate 43,727,927 of CM070498.1, forward strand.
TTACAAAAGCAGTACACAAAAAGGTTTTGCCATGAAATATGGTTTTATTGTGAATTAACAGTATAATGTAATGATTTCACTTCTAATACGTACAATCCTCTCTTGGTCCATAGTCAGACAGAAGTCCATTAAAAAGATCGGCAAGCAGTCAAGGGGTTTCCAATGCGTTGCTCTCCTGTAGCTGTTGAGGCAAGGGAGCAGCATGTGGACATCGAGGGTCCCGCAAGGGTGGGTGGGATGGATCGGGAACCGAACACCAGGACCAGGGATCAAAAGTCGTTTCATTTACACTGAAGTCGTGGTGGGATATATTATATTGCAAAACCTTCAGATCTCAATATTTTTATAATTGTGGACTGTAACAATACACAGCACCTCTTAGTATACTGATTTTTCTGGTAATTCAATTTGAAAATGGTTTATAAATGAAGGGACTCTCAATAACCTATTTCCATGTTCACTATAGGAAGTCCTGTCATGGGTTACATGATTACACGATGTATTGATATAGACTCTGCTAGCAGTTGGAGTAATGCCACTTTGCTGACGGTAACATCCCCCCAACACTCGGTATTAGTTCATTTCTAAAGAGCACAGTATATACCACTAAAGTCAATATGTACTGACAGCGTGCATGATAGAAAACCTGATGGGTGGAATCACTCACCATGAATGTCCTGACTGAATGAAGGATCAGGCAGGAGACCGCTGAGTGGAACTCGGTAGTTTGACTGGCGCCCTAATGATGGTGCAGCCCTCTCAATGCCCCAAGTGAGAAAAGAAAGTCACAGATTAAATTGTAATATCAACAATAATTTACTCTCTCTAGACTTGTATCTCTTGCCTGGAGCGGTGATAATGTCAAGAAGAATCCAGTTGAGGACCACTGCACACGTGTGGCTTGGCCTATTGGAAGGGAAACTTTACTTTAGACGCAGAATACAAATCTGTCTATATTTTAAATATGCAGCCAGCTTAGCAGCTCAGCTCTTTAATGATGCCATCAGAGGAAATGGAACTGAGTATTTTCATAATCATTTATTCTAAAATAAATGATGGACTGAACCACCTACACTGTTCAAGTGCAGAACCATCTTTCACTACAATGAGGATGAGTTCACCAAACTCCACTAAGTCATAATTTCTACTGACAACGCATTGGTCCTTCTTGTATGTTATTCCATTATATTGCACATCTACAGGAATCTTTGCATTTATTTCAGTGAAGCAAAATGGTAAGACTGCATCTTGAACGTGTTCACTGTAAAGCTCGGAGTAAAATGATGAGCTGTCTTGTATTCGCAAGGCTGGAGAAGATAGGCCTGAAACATTCGTTTAAAATACTTCAAATGCCTTGCACACCTTTTTAAAAGTAACTGTTTGCTCTCAAAGCGCATAGTCCATAATCGCATCAGTGGGCGACATTTTAGAATCAATCCTGGATAGTGCCGTAAATAATGATGTTTTGGTCGCACATTTTTATCTGGAAACAGTGCCTTCCTGGATTCTAAATGTTCCTGAATGAGAGCGTCCAGGCAAGTAACCTGAGGCCTGGACATTTTCTGAGCACAAATCAAGTCAACTATGTCTTTCAGTTGTAGAGTTAATTGCCAAACATCGTCCTGTGGCTCATGCACTCTGTCTCCAATTATTAGAGGCAAATGTCAGTTCTGTACGGCATGACCAGAAAGTCTTCGTGTTTTAGGACTGACCTCACATGGCTTGGAGGAAGCATCTGTGGTTCTATATTTGAACCGCTTAATGCGCCTGTTTAAAAATAGAGTATGTGAACCATCTCTTAACAAAATATCTCAGATAAAGTCCAACATCATAAGAGAGGAGACCCTCAAAGATGTCATGGCGCTTGCAGTGGCGCAGATTTGGCTATTTAGAGCGGTCATGCTCAACTGCCTGCAGCACATTATGCAGGTGCTCCTCGCTCCTGCCACAAAGTCTGAGTTTGACGCCATGCTCGGCACAGTCATTCACAACATTAATGAAACGTACATTCACCGCACCCATCTGGAATGCTTCACTGGCAGCCCGATCCTCTGCATCCAGTGAGAGAAACGCTGGATTGATGTGCATGCCGAACCAGCAGTCTGGGTTGGCGGGTCAGCCAAGCTGCTGGTTGGCGAGAGGGTTGGAAACTTTGGCTTGCCAGTGCCAAAGCGGAGCTGTGGGGCTCGCTTGGGGATGTCAGCCGGCTTGTGCTCTAAGATGGCATCTGCAAGTGCTCGCCAACTGGCACCTTGGTGCTGAAGAGTGCCAGGGGCAGCATCTCGCCTGTCAGGTACCATAGGTGCCGCTCCAGTGCCTTGATCGCTGATGCTGCGATGTCCTCGTCAACAGACTTGTACGCATACAGGTGGTGGTAGAGTGTGAGGTAATTCCATGCGGCATCTACGGCCACCACGTTGCGTAGATGTGCGAAATGACGCTGGCAAACGCCCGAATCTTCAGCACACGTAGTGATAGTTCTCTGAGGAAGCAACGCAATGTGCTGCAAGGCCAGCTTGAGCGTGTAGAGCAGCTTGGCCATCCACCGCGCCTTGTGCAGTGCTCCCGGCCGTTGGAAGGTAACTGGAGTGTGTGCTGCACTGTCTGCACCCAGATACACAAGACACGGCTGCATGAACTCAAATGCCATGTTAACAACCTGATCGGTGCAGTGTCAGCCGGGCGATGATCATTTCGCATGGCTCGTCAGTTCCCTTCATATAGGAGTTTGAGCCGCTCAGCATCTCCGACCACCACTGTCAGACGCTCCTCCAACTGGCGCACATTGGTGGTCCTGGTTACCCCCTGTGCCGTAAAAGCTGATGTGCCGTTCCACCTCTAAATCACCACGTATCGCAACAATATTTTGCATTTATTGTTTTTGCATGGATGGTAACACTTTTAGCACCAGACAGATCAATATGCTGGAACTGTGTATTTTGATGCACTCTAATGCCAGACTACTGTATGTTAAAGTAGCATGCTTACACCGTTAAGTGAAGTGCTTTTATTTTTTCCCACACTCTTAACACCACTATGGTTTTTGTCCCGAGTGAACACGAAGATGTGATTAGAGATGATGTTGTGAAAGTTGTCCCACACTCTTCACACCAGTATGTTTTTTTCTCCCGTGTGAATATGTTGATTTGAGAGAACTTGTGTTGGAGCAAGGTGTGGTCTGAAACCCACCTCGGCTCCGCGTGGCCTTTGATGAGCTGGTCAGATTATAAAGGAATTCAAAGCACCAGATACAGGGTTAAACAATCATCTGTTTTAATGATAAAAGGTAACAATACACTTTACAAGGGGTAGGCCCACCCCTGCTCCGGTCCTAATGCCGGGAGACCCCATCATCTTGACGGCAGGAGGAAAGAGACTGAACACACATACAGATATGTAGACACGGGAGGAGTTGTGTGGGTGCTCCTCCCAGAGGGGTCATCTATTGGGCGATATACAAACGACAGCCTGTCGCAGCGAATCGGCGCGAGCCAGCCAGGAGAAAGCCTCTTCAGTTTGAGGGCAAAACAAACACATCTGGTGTTCTCTGTCTCACATTCTTGCAATTTGGACACACACACACACACATTCTGCAGAGACTTCCCTCTCTCCGGCCCCCTCCCCCATCAGTTCAACACACACAGTTTCACATACTTTAAGTATCTTAAAGATATGTTTATGACATAGCTGTTTATAGTTGGCCAATACAAATCAGTTACTTTAATAACGAGGAAAACATTACCTCTGCTCTCAAGCAGTGAAATAGTAGCACACTCATTTCCCTTAGCATGTGTCACGCACACTCATTTCCCTTAGCATGTGTCACGCACACTCATTGCCCTTAGCATGTGTCACGCACACTCATTTCATCATGCAGCCCCTCACAAATGTCACAGGTTTTTCCCCTCTGAAAGCTATGTGGATTATTTAACTAACAAAGGTGAACTGTTCCCATACCCTAAGGCAGCTTACTTGGAATGAATACGTGTATTGATAATCCAGGCCGACTCTCATCCCCAGGCCTCTTCATGAGCCTTGCAGGAAATGAATCCTTGACTAACGAGACTTGAACTGCAGTATATCTGAGGAAGATCTCTCTTGGAGTCCCCCTGTTAATTGCATATAACATTGATGATTAACAAAGAGACTCAGGGGCCTCTCTTGATATCTGGAAACTGCAACAAGACTTTCTGAAAAATACTTAACGGGTAATCTTTACATTACCTACTCACAAATAGCCAAACAACCGCCCTTTTGATTATACATAATAATAATAATAATAATTCCTTACATTTATTATAGCGCTTTTACATATACACACATATCATACATGCAATGGTCAGAAACATGAAACGTGGAAGAAAAGACTATTGCGCTAATCTACGTTTACTTAAAGGGACATGGTTTCAGGAATATATAAAAAACCTCTCTATAATTAAGAGGAAAACATTTACTTTGTCCATTCAAATTTAACACACTTCTTATATATCAGGTGACATAATAAAATGAATATACCTGAAATACGCTGTATTAAACTTTCTGCTGTAACTCTTTACTTGATGTTGTGAAAGTTGTCCCACACTCTTCACACATGTACGTTTTTTCCACAAAGAAGCCGTAAGTATCAGTGACAGTGCAGTGGAAGACCTAGTTTCTGCTCTGCAGATTTTGACCCCCGATGAGACCGCCCCTGAGTGCAGTGTGAGAACGGAAAGAAAGTTGTCCCTATTCCAGCAGATCTGTGAGGTGTAGAGTCAGGGAATGGCCACGGGGCGGGACAATGCTCTTTCAACCCGACCTAGTGAGTAACTGTTCTGAGGGGTTCGAGCTGTTTCCAGCTTTAGTAGATGTTCCACGTGGGTCCACTAAAATGTTAAACATTCCTATTCAGAACCCCAGAAACATGATGTCGTCCTCACAACGAGAACAGTTGTAGGGCACATTGGAGGCAGTTCTTGAAGTGAAACCAGTTAACCGTTTTCCAGATGGTGGAGAGCCAAAGTCCCATGCCACTGTGAACACATACTCAGCGCAGACAAGCCGAGAGAAACAAGTGACAAACGGGAGACAAGGGCAATGGAAAAACTAAAATGGCACCCGCCTGTTGATGTCTCACACCTGCAAGAGGATGAACAAAAGACAGTGAGAGACATTGTTGTATGAAGAGTCAGATGTCTTTGCTAAGGATGATTCTGACATTGGTTGCATTCCAAACTTGCAGCTAAAAATCCACCTAAAAGCAGCCTACAATTCCGTTCCTAAGCCTTTGTACAAAGAGGTGAAGGAATATGTCCAGAACCTGCTCGACCACGGCTGGATCAGAAAGTCCATCTCGCCCTACTCGTCTCCTGTGGTCTGCGTCAGAAACAAAGACAAGAGTTTACGCCCGTGTGTTGACTTTCGGGGCTTGAACTGAAAAACTGTGCTTGATCGCCACCCTCTTCCACCCTAACCCTAACCATGTTTCTCAATACTCGACCAAGGCAGTGCTTACCACCAGGGCTTTGTTGATGAGTTCTAGACACCTGACCGCCGTTAGCACGCCTTGGGGGCTGCACGAGTGGACCCGCCTCCCATTCGGCCTTACCAACGCTCCAGCGGAATTTCAAAGGTGCATGGAGGGAGTCCTTGGCGATCTAAGGGATGAGTGCTGCTCACCATACTTGGATGACGTGCTCTGCTTTTCTAAGACCTTTCATGACGACTTGAGTCGGGTGCTCCGCCGCCTTCGAGAACATCAAGCTACAACAGGACCACCAGATGACGAAATGCTGCCTGTGAGGAAGTCAACCCGAGCAATGAAACCTCGAGAAATGCTCACACCACCTTGGACAACCTTCATACCAGCCCTGATGGTTGCCTGTGTTCCCTACCATGTCCCATTTTACCCAGCTGTTCCTGAAACCTGTTGCTACCCTACACCAGTATGGACATGCTAGACCTGTGACAACGTCCACAATAACTGCAGCGATGTACATGTTTTAGCTGAATACACGTTTTGCCTATTATGTTCCTAAATAAAAATAGGCTACAACTATTACCATTAATATGTGTGGATCTTTAAAAAACAAAAGCCTACAATATCACTCAAACAATTGTAAAAATAGCCCAATTGAGATCTAAACATACATGAATTTATAAAGCAATAAGAAACACATCAGTTAGGAAAAAAGTTAATTTTAAGAAGACATTTAAAGCAAGAAATGGAGTTTGCCTGCTTGAGGTCCTCCTAAAACATTATTTGGTAACTGACACATTACTTAAAGGGATAGTGGAAATTGAACCCCAAATAGTTTCGTTTTAACTTATATACAAGCATAATCACGTACCAAAACAATCACACCTGATTAAAAAAATATAATAATTGCCTTACGCATGTTAGAAGCACTTTATTGCAGCTTCCCCGAACTTCCCCGAAGACGAAACAATAACAAACCACGGCGTCTATGCAGAATGAACGTGGAAGGGCAAATATACCAGACAAAGAAGAAGGATTGTACGAGGTATCCAGTGATGATAGCGAGTCAGAAACATCCTCTCGGCTTTCCTGCGAAAATGTAGTTTTAGGAACTGAATCTGAATCCGGTTCAGTTAGCGACGATGGTGGGAATATTGAGCCAGACGATGGACCATTACGTCCTTATTTGTTCGAGCCCGAGCCCGAGGAGATGGAGTTAGTTCACGGCATGGGCAATGGCGAGGATGACCAGGACCAGGCGCCAGATGATGCACCCCTACGCACAAATAATCTTGACTGGTAGATCCCCAAGCATAGCTCACGCTAGGCGCTATATTATATATTGCAAAGGTTGGCATGCATGCACTGTAGGCCTATGGCTCTGCCCGAGGATGACTGCATGTAGGGTACATTTCATAACATACCAGGTTCACATAAATTATCTTGTCACATTTATTATTGTATATGTAACAGCCTTATGGGCATTAATTACATGAATACATTTAAATGAATTGTATACTAGCATGATATACAGCTAGAGCCAATCGGTCTTTTGACGTAGTATGGTCCTAATCCTAGGCTAGCCAGGCTGCCTGTCAAGTGTAGGCTGTACTCGCAGTCCTGTTAGTCTATCATGTCTATATGATGATCAGTGTACACATTCGACACCGTGCACCGGATCATCGGATGACGAGGCCTCCGGTCGCCTCATCGACAGGCAACAAATGGCGTTGTACACAATGGTACAGGCTAATGATGCATTAAATCAGCCAGAAAACATAATAAAATACTCGTGCCTCGTCCAATGTTTGTGCCCGTCTTCCTTTTGTTTTCGTCATCACCCGAAATCGAATTTCGTTTCATTGAGAGGGCGTGGTCGGGAGCAGTAAAATTGAAAATAAAATGAAACTAGGCGCATGAAATAAAAAAAAATGGTTTATTATGCTTATTTTTAATAAAAATACATAAGTTAAACCCAAAATTCGCGGATTTCCACTATCCCTTTTAATGACAAAGATTTCCTTTTTACAAATAAACTGGAAGGGGGTATTTAGAAGATAAGAGATCATTTGTATTTATCTTTACTTTCATATTTGCTCAAATGTTCTTATATTGGGGAAGTACTTACTGGTGCTTGAAAATCAAATATTTAGTCAATTCTGATAAAACATTTTGGTTTAAATCATTTGACAAACACATATGTGAAAGAGAAAATATTTATTTATGTTCAATACAATGTAGTAATAATAAAAATAAAATGCCACTAGCCTTAATGGCCCACAATCGTTCAATGTCTATATATGAAATGTATATCACTGATGATGTTATGAACCAGAACATTCAACAAGTTTCCTGTATACAATGAATATTTAGGTATTCAGGTAGCGCATCAAACCCTGTCGTATGTCCCTGCCCTCCTCCTCTGCACCTTGAGCCACTGCTACCCCAGGCTCATCCCACCCATCGTCATAGGCCTCTCCATGACTCTCGCAGAGCACAGCATGTCAGATGGACTTCACAAGTTTCACATCAGTCATTTCTTTTCTTGAGGCAACGCCACCTTCCCTTCAGTCGACCAAAAGCGTTTTCTACCACTCCCCGTGCTCTTCACATTCTCTTGTTGTCGATCACATGTTTTGCTGTCAGCTGTCCAGTGTCGGGGAACGTTTTTATGAGCCAGCTTTGCAAGGGATAGGCATCGTCTCCCAGGATGTAATAGCCAGCATTCACCACACCAATGTCCCTGGTGGAAAGTAGTTGCCACGACTGGCCAACTCCCACAGCCTCAAAACCCGAGCGTCATGCAAGCTCCCGGGCGTTCCTGCAAACACATTCCAGAAATGTCCCTTTCCATCTGCAGCTCCTTGAAGGACGATGGAGGGCCAGCCTCTCCGGTTGAAATAGTCGCAGTGGTATTCCTGTGGTGCCAAGATGGGTATGTGTGATCCATCGATAGCACCTACGCACCGAGGGAGCCCCCACCGGGTCTCAGTGCCGGCAACCATTTCTGCAAACTGCTCCCGGTCTGGTGAACGAATTAGTTCCGGTACTAACAACGCCTCTCCATCGCTGGCCGCAGTTTGTTGCACAGGTAGACGTAGGTTTCCTCAGACATCCTGAAGTTCTCCGCTGAGTGTGTGTGGAAGATGGACCAATCACACCCCACCACTCGGTAGCTCGGTCGAGCATCCAAACGCATGGTCTGCGGCGGCAACCTAACTTCTGAAATACACAAAAGCATACATGTTTTAATACGTAAAAGTGGTAGCTACAATTAATTAAATACTTGAAACACTTTGGTCGAACGTTAGCTTACCGAGTAGCGTCGTCCTGGAGTCGTCTCTGCCGCGTTGTACGATTGCCGTAAGTCTCCCCTCAGCTCCTTCTGTATCACGTCTTGCTATAAGCAGTCTTTTCCGAAACGAAGTTTTCCTTCCTGCTGTGATAAAAAACCACATCCCAAGAAGCAAGGACACGAAGGCTTCCACATCCTCCGTTGTTGTTGTGTCGCATTGAAGATGACGTCACGGCAGTTGTATGCAGCGTCGCTCCGCCCGCCCCGTTACTATAGTAACTACCACAGTTCCTGAACTGTAATGGAAGCGCAGTATTAAAGTGAGCCGGGCCTAACAAGGCCGAACCGAGCGAGGCCTGCAGTGGAAACGCGCCAAAAGAGGCTGCGCTCGGGGTCTCGTGAGTATCCTCATCTTTGATTATTAAAGTCCAACACTTATTTCAACAAAAGGAGGCACCGAAGCATTTTGTTGGGAGTATTGGTGTTGCGGTAAGAAGTCATATGTAGTCAGTCCAGCTCCAGCAGTTCAGAGTGGAGGAACCATCGCATGTATTAAAGCATGTTGGTTGGCCATCAGACTTTGGTTGACTCTTGAGTTGCCGTACAATCCGTCATATGACGGATGCGACGGAAATACACCCGAGCAGATATGGTACCAACACCGGTATGTGAATATTACATTTTGTGAGGAAACTTTTCCACCAGTAATTCCAAAATGTATTCACTTCAGGTTTACGAAAGTAACTGTAATCAGATTACTCGTTTTTCAAATGTAACGCCAGATGAATACACTTGATTTGTGTATTCTGATTATGTAACGCTGTTACATGTAGGCCCATAGAGAACCGCAGTGACGCGTCCTAAAACCCGGAAGTAAGTTAGCATTTTTACCACGTCCGGTTCCTTCGATAAAAAGCAATGCATCGTCTCCATAGGATTTTGGAAAATAGCTCCAAATAAGGTCTGTGGTTGACACAAACTGAAGAGACGGATCACGTTTTGTTCTACGACATTAAATCCATCAGCAGTGATTTCTGAAGAGTTTACGTGTCTGAAAAAGAGGGAGGCGGGGCTATGTCATCGTTATCAGAAAATGATCGTATAGATCGCTGCTAGATGAGGGCAGTGGGGGCTCTTCTTGGAGTCTGGCTTTTTTTTTAAAAACAAAGTTCCTCAGTGAACTTTGAGCCATCATTTATTTTGCAGGCAGCTCTCCGCCTCTCTCTCGTTATTATGGCGCGCGCCGGAACCAACAATCAGTTTTACCGTAAATGAGTTCGGTTCAGAGGACAAACAACATTAATTAAACTCGATATTTGTTCACTTCAATTTCACTTTCAATTCTTGGATAGGCACTCCTCAATCCACTCGTCCATAGTGAGACCACCCCGGAGGTCGGAGTTAATTAGTTGTTTCCATGTTATGCTTTGTAAAGTTTGTTTCGTAACGGAAGAAATGTAAATATATTTATAAACGGAAAAGTCAAATCAAGCAATCTGATTGGTTGATAGCGTTTTTTCTGACCTCTTTGATTACAGATTTGAAAACATTGTTGCTTGGTTTGAAAGTAGCACATTGCATGATGTCAAACCTTGGAGAGTATCTAGATATCCCTGCCCTGATGCCAAAGGAACTGCACACTGAATGTGTCGCCGGTTGATGTCTGTGTCTAGACCGCTGCGTAGAAAGGAGGGTTTCTGCCCCGTTACCCCAGTTTGCTTTTCAGTTTTCTGAGACGCGGAGGGATACTGACAGTGTTCAAATTACCCATTTGCTTTTGGGGGAGCCCTATTTATTTATTTTGTTGGCAATCATATAGGCAGACCTGAAAGATGGATATGTTTCCTGCATTAGATCGATATTGATTGCCAGTAGGATATATTTTTTTCTCATCTCGATCTCTTTTTCGTGTGCCTGGCTCTTAGTGCTTATAAATCTTTCACCGCAGGTTATTCTGTTGATCACTGCTGACTTTTCCCTGAATCCATTCTTGTGAAAAGTGCACAAGGTGGATTTTTTTTTGCGAGCGGCAGTGAGATCAATATACTTTTTGCCTGTTTGCAAATCTCACATCCACATTTTAGTTTTTTTGAAAAGCCATGGATTCCTTTCATTCCACTCCATCTTTTCTGTGTCCAGTTAAAAAGCAGGTCATGGGCATCGTCAGGTTCGCTAGTGCCGGCGGCTGTGGCCGTTGTTGAAGCCTCTTCACGCTCCGCATCGGCAGGCCTCTCCCTCGGGGTGTCAAACTCGACCCTAACGCCGCTCACAGCCGTTCATGTTGTCATTTTTAGACTCCTTCGCTGCTTGTGAATCCAGAAGCTGCGAGGCTTGGCTGTTTTCGTTTCGCCATATTTGTCATTACAAAGTCAGAGTTAAAAAATATCAAATACCGCGCCAGCATCGCCTGCCGTAACCATAACAACGTAAAGAATGCAGCGCCGCCACGTACAGATGGCAACACCCAGAAACTGTAATGAACAATGACTATTATTTATTTACAGAAATACATTTCTAATCTGTGTGACACAAATATGCACGATTATTTTGGGCTCCCCCTATTTATCTCAAAGTCGGCCTTCAGGGGAGCTCCCTCCCTCTTCGGGCTCCCCCCATTTTGAACAATGGATACTGACTTGTTTAAAGTAACTACAATTCTACACTTGGTATATCATGGCTAAGAACCAATCAGATTGCTTGATTTGACTTGTCCGTTTTATAAATCCAAATATATCTACATTTAGTATAATGAACCTTCCTTTCTGAAAATAGCTTAATTTCCCATGAGATCCACGTCACATCTGGTACCCCTAGAGCAGGGGTCTTCAACTAAAACTCAACGAGGTCCAGTTAGAGAAAATGTCCCCATGCAAAGGTCCGGAGCTTCAACATGTCTAAGTTGCTTCATGAATTAGTGTGATATATATTGAAGTAGCTGCAGCTTTATCAACGTCTGCATGTAATCAACAGCTGACTGCCAATCAAAGAAAGAAAGTACAATTCAAAAACAACTATGTATTGTCAATTAACATTAAATACTGTGGATGTGTGTAATGTTCCTCTCGGGCTGCATTTACAAATAAAATATAGAAAATAAATCAAATAGCTTTTGAAAATGTGTGCATCTTATAAGTGCTTAATTTTAGATAAATCAAATAAAGTGTAGCTTGAGTGTCCCTTTTTCTTTGTAAACCGTTTCACATCATGACTTAACAGTTTCAGACGATTATAGAAGAATATCAGTCTTTACACATCATAACAACTGAACAGTTTAAAGTTTCTCTTTCTTTCCCTCTTATATTGCAGTCCCTCACTCACTTTGTTTTGTTCAGTGCGAGAATTGAGCTGGAGCTTATTGTCCTGCCAGGAGTTTAGATCTGGGCTGAAATGGTGTCAGGGCCGTTCTCACACACATGCAGGTGCTCATTGGCTAGCCTCGGTTAGCTCATTGGTTAGTCTGCCCTGGAACCATATTTAGTTGTAATGTTGATCCTGGTGGACTGATCATATTGGGCTCTGAGGCTGCTCATCTGACCTCAGTTCTGACTTGAGAGGGAACGTTTGGTCAAACCCTTTGTGCAGGGCTGCCAACTCTCACGCATCTGGCGTGTGACACACGCTTTCACTCTCAATCTCACGCTGCCCAAACTATTCTCACGCCAATACAAGAATACCGAAGACTAGAAACGGTTTTGAAAACTTTTGTCACGTAGTGATCGTCTTCTCAATAGAGCATCTTTGATAATGTCTTCTGGCCAATCAGAATCAAGATAACGACGTGGTGTTGATGCAGGAAGTCCCGACGGAGAATACTTTTGCTGTAGTACATCTCTATATACATCGATACAACATTACGTGTTGATAGAAATCAACACGTAATGAAATGAGACCCCACGGTTCGATGATTGATAGGTGGGCTGTCTTTCATGTTGACACACAGAACAATGGGGGCTATCCACCCTTATCCACAATGTGAAGTAATTCACAGCCTCTTCCCTCTTCTCTCTGTGAGGAGCAGCAGGTTCAGCTTAATTTAAATATGTGGTGTAGTAATAGATGTATTTATTTTTCTTAAGAGAGTACCAGAATGGGTATTATTTAGTATTTCAAAAGATCTCCTGGGGGAGAATCCCCCCAGACCCCCTGCAGGGGTTGGGCTTTCAGCATGTCTCCTCTTTCACCTGTGGGGAAGTTACAGGATTAGCTCCAGGTCGCCCTTTTTATTTACTACAAGACAAATGCCTTTTTATTCCATACAGTTCTATTTGGATTGAGACGGGAAATAACCTAAACCTCACGCGTGGCGTTTCACTGTCAAGAGGGCGATATAGCGTTTATGTAATTACATTGCAAATACTGACTTGAGCCCCACCGCTGTACGGGTTAGCCCTACCAGAGATTACCCAACAAAAATACTCTGGAGCCGATTAGTCAATGAATTGCTTATCGCGAGAGGCACACAATAAAACAATGGAAACAAAGATGTGTTTGACTTTCATTAGTGAATGAAACTGTGTGTCCTTTATAGTCTGTGTCCAATTTTGTGTATTTGTTATATTGTATATATATGCTAAGGTCCCGCTGCTGACACGATGGCAGTCATTTAGTGCGCATATGTGTAATTAAACCCATGATATCGAAATCTCACTCCAGCCAGGTAGCCAAAGTTGGCAACCTTGCTTTGTGTTCTGTCTCATAGTGGCGTGTTGTCTCTTTCAATGAGCGCCACGGTCTCTGAGCTCCCAGAGGGCAGGAGGAACATGAACGAGTCCACTCAGGGTTCAAAGCTCTGTTCTCACCGTCCACGTTCCTCTTCTTGGAGAGCGCCATGTGTAATTATTTGTCTCTCCCAAACGCCTGTTCTCTCTCCTCTCCGCTTCTCTCCCTGTATCGCTAATTATTCTCTTCACTCACTTTCCTCTCCGCTTCTCTCGTCTCTTCTTCTGTGTTTCTCTCCCTGTATCGCTCACTCATCTCTTTCGCCCCGTCGGCAGCGCTTAAAATATAATCGACCCGTCAAAATTGAAATCCCCTATTAATGTATTGATTGTCCGGTCCGCCTGTTGCCGACCAATGCCCTAGATCAGTGGTTTTCAAACCATGGGGCACGACCCCTGGTGGGTCGCGGAGGTACTGCAGGGGGGTCGCGGGAAGATTTAATTATTTTCTCCTTTTAGCTTTGTGAAGCACCTTGAGAGATGACGTTGTTTTTAAAGTGTGCTATATAAATCAAAGGTATTATTATTCAATTGTAAACAAACACTGCTCGGAAATATCTCATTTGTCAGAGAGCTGTGGGCTAACGCTGCCTTTTGCAACATCCTACTTGTGAGATAGGCTGTTGCTGCCATCAAAACGAAACGGATCAAAGCTGAACATGAGAATGAACTGAGAGGCAGTCTCTCAACAACAGCCCCGCTTTGAGGAGACCTGTGAGGGAAAGCAAGCACACAAGTCATTGATAGGCTGTGTGGAATAAGAATTTCTATTCAATCTGTTTATACTGTAGACCGAGACACGACACGCACGATGTGCCATGCCAACAGCTTCCACGGCAATGAGGCTTGTTTACACAGGTGCCGGAAATATTGATAGTGTTTCTTCACACCACCACATTTGCTTTCGGTAGACGCTCATGGATGTAGAACTGACGCATGTTTGCACAGTATGCCTCCTCGCTGCTTATGGTTATCTCTGCATGACCCTTACCTATTGGGCAATGCATGGAACATGACATGTGTACATACAGATGTTCTTTTCCACATTGAACAATATACATACGTCTTGTTTGAAGTTTTGTTTTGTGAAAGAGGTCCAAGAAAACGGTTCAATTCTAACTTCTTCACTTGTGTGTGTCTTTTTTTTCATCTCCATGAGCTGCTGCAGTGAAAATGTTACATTGTTACGGTTACACCCAGACCGAGGGGAACCGAGGCGCAGCATACATGCACTCTCCCCACTCCCGAGAACACGGACGTCAAAACGGAGAAAAATAAACGTACACAAATCTTACCTACTCTAAAGCAAAAAACAGGAGAAAAGGAATGAAGGGTTTTGCACTCCTAAGCTAAATAAATAAAGCGTGTCTAACAGGTTTAGTATCTTTTCTACGCCGTCTCACAACACGAGAGAAAGGACCGGCATACGGTATAAATAAGCAATCAGTGTAACGGGACAGACATCGCAGCGCAGATGTTAGGGAGGAGGAGAAGTCTAGTCGACGAGAGGCCGAGGAACTGGACCGATCAGCAGGTTGAAGGTAGCTAATCAGCTTAACGGGCACACACACACACCATGTATTCATCACTTCAGGGGACATTACATTGACTTACATGCATTTTCTAGAGACTTATCCTAACCTTAACCATAACCAACACATGCCTAACCCTTACCAAATATTCACCCTAAAATTAATGATCCCCCTCATGGGGACCTCCAATTTGTCCCCATAAACACGTGACTGTGTAAACAGATGTAGGTCCCCACAAGTATAGTAATGCTAGTACACACACATACACGTTGTAACAGTTACCAACACTTGTGCTTTAGCAGGATTCCCTAATAGCCCAGGTGCGTCTGTGTTAAGCGAAAAGCCAAACCAAGTCGAGGGTTCTTTGCCGTCAGGTACGCCCGCGTGTTTATGGCTGCAACATGTAAACTGATGGACGGCATTAGATTGTGAATTCAGCAGCTCAAATCCCCGCTGGAGCTGACTGTGTGTGTTCTCCCCGGGAACAGCCCAACAGCAGCATGACGCACAGCATGCAGACACACACACACACACAGCGCCTGCCTGCAGGGATGGGTGTGCATTGGGGTATATCTATTTATCTCTCTGTATGTCGCTGTTCGTCCTCTACTCTCCGTGTGAGGCGCACAGCCTGCCCCCCCTCATGTGGAACGCTTCATCTCAAGTGGCTCACATCGGGTAAAAACCCCCGAGAGAATGAAGTACAGCTTGAAGTACTTGCCAGCACATAGTATACTATTATTGGCTGTTTGTGTAGATGAATTATATTGCACAATACATTAGTGCAGTAAGTAAATACACATAACATCAGCTTAACTACGACGGGTATACTGGTAGAAGAAAAGGGCCGACGAGATGTTTTAATGATTAACGGTTATGCATCCTTCCTGTTTCACAGAGTTTTATCTCTTTCTATGTCTATAAAGAAGTTGTTATGTGTGTACCGGGCCGGCGCTGAATAATCGATCTGTATTCAGGGCCAAAATACAGAGATGTGCATTACTCCTGTCTCGTAAAGGTAAATTATCCCATCTGTAAAACAAAGACAATGTACTCTAAAAGCTGTTTCCAATGTACCTCAAAATACTTCCACCGGTGTTACAGTCGGGTTGTTAAAGGTCCCATGTCATGCTTTTCTGGGTTATCACCCGTCCCCTTGTGTTATGAAGGTTTTTCTGCATGTGAACGTCTGCAGAGTCAAACCCCTCAAAGTGCACCCTGTAGGGAGTAAAACTCTAACACAGAGAAGAACTCCCCAAAACGCCTCGTTGGAGACACGTCACTGTCCATTTGATTCTTCCGGTGATGTCATGTCGTCCCCGGAACGAAATGGACCACTCCGTGGAGCCGTTACGTTACGCCCCCGCTGATTGGTCCAAATTGACCAATCCACGGACTTCCTCACACACAGTGCAGGCAGCTCTGCTGATCTCTCCTCCCTGGCTGCAGGCTGATAACAGACAGTTGGGATCGCGGCGAAGTTCTCTCTGCAGACCCATCCTCTCTGCAGACCCATTCTCACAGCGTTCATCAACCTTTTTCTTACTCAATATCAAGCCACACTTATTGTTTTTACTTCGGCTGTGACTTTGTGTGTGCTCAGGGTGAGTTTGGCTGTGTATCGCTAAACAAGGAAACAACACCTCCACGGAGCTCAGCGCGATTCACAATGTCCCGACCAATCGGAGCACACTGGGCTCACGGGGGGGGAGCTGCAACGAGCCGTTCAGTGGAGAGAGTGAATACACAGACTTTACAGAGATGCTGTGAGAAACCAATGAGAGTTTGGAAAATTGCACGTATAAATCTATTGTCGACCTCAACGATGGAACTATGATCAGTGGGAATGGCTGTGACACGGGACCTTTAAGTTACTTACATTTCAAACTAAAGTTATTCCCTTCCAACATGTTTTGCCTGAAGCTCGGGCCTTCGTTTAGGAGTTTAAACGATGGATTTTAGTTTTGTTAACATCGTTACTCTTTACGCACACATCATCCATTAGGTTACATCATTGTCGTCATGGTGAGCTACCTTTTTAAAAACATAGACAACAAAAACTGAAGTTTGGGGTTCAAAGTCCTAATCAGATATGTTGGGATTCTTCCGATAGATTGACGCCATGCGACCCAACCATTTGTGTTTTGCTCAGGAACATAGATGGGTGTGAAAGACCAGCAGTAGTACGTTCTGTAGTTAGGAAACACTGACATGTATAACATCAGATAACCTGGTCGCTCTACTCAGTCTGGGTTTGACTTGTCCTACAAAATGCCACTTTACGGAGGCTCAGTCGTGTTCATTTATCAAGCCATAAACCCCCATCTGCTCTCTGATCACACGGAGAGTTGCAGGCAGCTATTGCCTGAGATCGAAAGATGTGGTTTTGTTGCATGCGCCAAGTGCAAGGACTCTGACTTGGAACAGTCTTCAAAAGGATTTGAAAATTAGCAAATTGGTTCCACTGCCTGCTGATGATACTTGATACTGTTGGTACTTGTCCATGTCTCTAGGTGTGTACTTGTAGCCCTGTAAATACCATGCTACACATACAAAAAGTTTTTAGAGAGTACTTGTCCATGGACAAGTGAGTTTGGAAATGTACTCCGAATACATTTTTCACTCGTCCAGAATGGACAAAAATTGGGGGCCACTGGAATCTTCTTCTTCGCCATCGTATTTTACATTTTCCCACGGTTTTTATGACACCGCTAACGTAAGTGAGCGGTAAGATTTTACTGCATCACACATAGGGTTGGGTATCGTTTGGATTTTAACGATTCCGGTTCTGCTTTTCGATTCCGGTTATTTTTGGTTCTCGATTCCGGTTCTTTGAGAGGGTCAAAATAAGTCCCATGACAAACTGGGAGAAAAATATTTATGAAAACATTAAGTCAAATCTGTATTCCTATTTACAAATCACTTCATACTGTTTAATTTCTTACGGTTATTGAATACAATTATATAAAAATAATCTCTGCATTGTTTAGTTAGTTCTAAGTGGTGCAGTTTGAGAATGTACGATTGGCCCAGTGTCCTTTGATGTTACACTGCAACCTGTCTGTGAGACAGAGTCCAACCACACATGTCATATAATAATAATAATAATAATACATTATTATTATCTCAAAAAGAGAGATGCTAACAAATAATCTAGGAAGTTTAACCACTTGGATTTACTTTTTCGCACACTGCAATGTCCCTTTGTGGTATCTGTTCACGTTGTAACCTACTTGCTGCCATGTTGGACAGGTCTCCCTTGAAAAAGAGATCCATGATCTCAACGGGACTATCTGGCTGAATCAAGGTTTAATACAAAATATTATCAATCGCCATCAATAAAGCCATTGTCCTATATTCCTCAGATGAGTTTACTTCTAAAGACTGGCATAGATACGTAAGACATATGCGTATGTAGCTTTGGGCAAATAGTAGGTTTTAAATGTTTTTTTGAGACGAAAATTGTTATTATTATTTATTATATGTCGACGTATTTATATGCTGTTGTCGTTCCCCTCCTCGACACTACACACATATCTCCATCTGTGCCCTGAGTGCTTTACTCATACATGAAGGTGCGTAATAGTCACTCATTGCGCAGTGACCAACATACAGCTACTCCAGTCACTGAACGAAGGCATGTCGAAAATGAAACCCAGTAGAAATGGCTTTAATAGTTAGCTGTCATGAATTTGCATAATGTTGCCCTAATTCTTACTTAACATGCAAATGTATGTAAATTAGCTCGGAGACAAACATCTGAAGAACGCCGAAGGCTCTCAGTGGATTTACCATCAACGGCAAAACACGGCAACGTTATCTAGAGAAATGGATGTTGGTTTAAAGACGAACATGTCAACTCGCACAGGAAAGTCCGTGTTAAATAAAGGTCTTATCGTGCAGCATTCGGCCACCGTCATCACCACCAGTGCAACGTTTAAATCCTACCTCTGTCGTGCTTACACGTAATTCACAGTTCTAAGAATGATGAAATACTTTCTGACATTTAGTCAAAAATATATACTGTACTGTTTGTTACTGTGTATGTTGGAAGCAGGACCCAAATGCAGACATAAACTGAAAAAACTCCTTCATTTCAAGGCTAGGTGATAAACAAAGACAAAACGGAACACTCACCGACGAACTAACAAACATTTGGTCTACCCATGTTGCAAATGTATTATCTCTTGGATTTCCACACGCATCTATTGCACGTCTGTCCGTCCTGGAGAGGGATCCCTCCTCTGTTGCTCTCCCTGAGGTTTCTCCATGTTCCCTTTAAACTGTGGGTTCTCTCTGGAAGTTTTTCCTTGTACTATGTGAGGGACTGAGGACAGAGGGTCTGAGGCAGAGGGTCTGAGGACAGAGGGTCTAAGGACAGAGGGTCTGAGGACAGAGGGTGTCGTATTGTCATACTGATATTCTGTACACACTGTGAAGACCACGGAGACAAATGTAACATTTGTGATATTGGGCGATAAATAAACATTGATTGATTGACTCGTCATGACACAAGACGAAACCACAAAGATAGACAGAAAAACCAGAACTTAAATACACACAAGACTAAATCATACACACAAGACACAGGTGAGGCGGGAGGAGAAAACACGGGGACACCAGGTGAACACAATCGGGTAAATTAGACTAACTAACGACAGGGAACCACAGACAAAACGCAGACAGAAAACCAAAAACCGATCGAGACAGTTTCAAGGCTTAAAAAAAACTCCCTTTTTACGGTTTTCCCGGACCCCAACCCTTCTTTTCATGCTCTGTTCAAATCAATGCAGGATGCCAGCTATCTCCTGCCTGCACCTGCTGCGTGAAGAGCTCAACGTGCGGGATGTGTGACTGAAGTCCTGCCTCGACAGACGACTTCTGCTGAAACATTTTGCAAGGTCATTTTCACTCGGCAAGTTAACAACGAGATTGCCGTAACATTATATTCAAGTTTCAAATACGGATAATAAAATCTGATTAGGAAATGTTTCTTCAACCTAATTCGACCGGACATCATCTTGCAATTGCAAAGAAATGCAAACCCTCAAAGAGGAATCTGTGCGCGCCAGCTGCCCTCCAGACAGCGCTACGCGTGGTAAGCATGAGTTGCCAGCACAGTGTGTTCTGCTGTTTCATGGCGGGACGGCAGCAGCAGGACAAGAGAGGCCTGAGGCTCAGACGTCTTTCATGGGGCTGAAAGGAGAGCCAAGCCCTGTGCACATGAGACTGGTGTCATACGGGGACTTCGTGTTTTACCAGACAACCTCTGGATGGATTTAAATTAGGGCTGTCAAACGATTACAATGTTTAATCAGATTAATCACCATCCGAACAATGTCCAAAATATGCCATTGATTTATGTATATTGTTGTGAATGGAAAGATAAATGGAAGAAGGCGGATATATCCATTTAACACAGTATCTATGTTTATTATAACATTTTTCTGCATGTCAAAATGAAAGACAGCCCCACACACCTATCAATCATCAGACCGTGGGGTCTTAATTCATTACGTGTTGATTTCTATCAACGGGGAGTACTTCAGGAAAGTCGACAGAGGGGGGGGCTAGTGGAGTACTTCGTGACCACAGAGTGTGAACGATGTGATCAGCTGTTTCAGCGCAGTTCTCCAGTGAAGGGGGGAGTCTCCCTCCGCAGCTGGTTGGCGTAGTTTTGGCACAGTTCCGTTGTACAGACCGACGTTAACAGCAGCCTGTCTGTGCACACGGAGACCGACTCTGTCGTCCGGGGATCTAACCGCCTTCTGCAAAAGCTTCACAAGTACGTCGGTACGCAAATGCGCTTTGTGATACAAGTGACGGTACGCATTTCAGATTACGCACATACCCTGCGTACCAGTTATGTCGGGACTTCCTGCAACAACACCACGCTGTTATCAAAGATGTTCTATTGAGAAGACGATCACTACGTGACAAAAGTTTTCAAAACCGTGGCTACTGAAATCAATCTGACTAACTGCTGTCTGTGCAATTTACTCGCGCGAGTTGGCGGACTTTATTTTGCTTACTCTAACATCATGTCTCACGGTGGGGCTAAGCCATTTCTTGGTGTGGGTGTAGCCGACCCCAGCCATACCCTGGCGCTGCCACTGGTGGCATGTATGGGGCGGGCCATTCTGCACATGCATTAAATGCGTTAAATATGTTAACGCAATTAATTCAAAAAATTAATTACCACCGTTAACGCGATCATTTTGACAGCACTAATTTATATGCAATATAATATTTAGAAAATGCATTGTTTCCGTCTTTATAATGGTTAATGCAGTCACACAGGCTTGAATACAATATATCAGAGGATTCATATTTAAGGTTTATAAGCTACACAAATGGCTGTTGGGATAATATAGCTTCTGGCCACCAGTGGCAGCACTAAGCCATTAGGTTTTCCTTGGATTGCATATACACAAAAGACCAACTTATGTATTATTGTCTTTATCATTTCATTTTAAAAGTCCTATATAAGATGCCAACATTTGCATCACATAATATCATGATAATATGAATTACAGATACACTACACCAGGCGTCGATCGCAAAGGTAGTGTGGGTAGATTCGTATGGCATTGGAAAAAAAAGATATATACATTTCCTTTTTTTTAAGTTAGCCTATCATCCACTTGATTGACGTACAGGTAAGCCAGTCTGAGCTGTATTGTGCCATGGGTTCATGCGGGGGTGCCCTCACGGTGTGGGCACCCCTGCTCTGCGCTAACTAACCTAGCTCGTGCCGTCTTTAGTTGTAAACCTTCCCATGTTTATTCACCACCGGGTCAACCATCTCATCCATATGTGAACTCTTCTGGTTACAAAAACAAGGATTTCTGACAGTCAAATCAAAACCGTGTTCTCATTGGTTGACATCAAGGTGTCCAATTATTTTTATCCCGTCTATGATTCAACCCTCAGATGACCGAACTCCCCGCAGGGATCTTTCATCCCGCTGATATCTCTCCTTCTAATTTGCTTTTGTCCACCTCGGAGGAAATCGACCTTTACTTCCTGTATCATTAAGAATACAAACTCATTACTGGGTGTTTGGTTAGTGGAATCTGTGTGTGTGTGTGTGTGTGTGTATATATTATGCATGCCTTTTAGAATCGGGCCTTTCTTCTCCGTGATAAATAAATAAGGTTCTTTTAAATAAGCTGCTTAGTAATGTCTTAAGATATTCCCGACGTGTGCGTGCGGTGGATATTGGAGGTTGCGTGCATGTGTAGATATTAATACATCTGACTGTATTGTGCTTCTGACGGGCTGTAATTACATGTTTTCGTGCCTTTTGTCGTCGTTGTCGTGGATGTTCTCGTTTCCACTGCCGAGGATGACGGGTAAATATAAAAGGTCTGTAAACACGTCTCCTTGCCTCCCACCCCCTGACGTCCTACTCCTCCTCTCTGTGGCAACTGTGTCAGTTATGGCCTTAATGATATAGGGCTTTGTTCTTTGCCTCCGACTTTAGCCGCAGTCAGCACGAATTGAACCAGGGCCTTTTTTCATGAATGCTCTAAAGTCGTTTAGCACGGCATCGTGTGCTTTCATTTGGTTTCAGGAAATGGCAGTAAACCCTGATAGAAACGTTTCTTCGTTGACTTCGTGCCTTCATTCAAAGTGACTGACAGTAAGGAGGGAACTATGAATATCTGCCGACATGTCGCGTGTCAAACATCCCTGAAGCTTCAAATATGAAAACAACTGATACCAAGAGGACGTGGCAAGGCTCCAGGGGGAGGAACAGGACCTCGAGACGGAGTAGTCTTGTCAACGTTAATACGATTCGAAGGGCTGGCATAACAATATCCTGAGGACTGACTTTCAATGACACTTTATGTTAGTTGTCAGTTTGTCACTTCCAACACATGTGGGTAGATACTCAAACAGTGTTACAGTGTTGACGTATTTTGGCCGGCCAGGAAGTTAACACTGTACGGCCCCCACACATATTACATCACAGTTCCATGCCTAAGTGTCAACAACGCTCGATAATAGGGTTGCCAGAAACTGACCATGATCAAAATCGATTATTTGACCGCGCCCCCAATGGCCATTTAACAATTATTAGCATTAGTCTATTTTGGTTGAAACTAAGCCAGAAAAAAAAATAAAATCGATTTTTAAAAATAATATTCGATTATGGAAACTGTAACGAATATTCGAATAATCGCTGGCATCCCTCCTAGATAACGGCTACTCCTGTTTTTAGCACACATAGAAGCCTAAGAAATGTATGAGTTTGGTATTTACCAACACATGTCTTCAAACAAATCTTCTGTTAACCTCAGACGCTTATTTCAGACCCTTAAAACATGCGTTTGACTTGAGACAAAGCGCCAAAAGTGGCAACATGCTAACTGATCTCTGGGTTTTAGGACTTCCTGCTCCATCTTATAAACCCACCAAATGTGCATGTTAGAAAAAATCCCTTCCACTTCTGATGAAAATCCGACATAGTGTCGACTGTGCTGTGATTGGCTAATACTTGTTGCCCAGTCCTTGTGATTTGATGAGTGTTTTGCAGTGACAACAGGTTGTGGATGAAGCATTCATGTTACAAACTTGGTTAGTTTGCTACCTAGCTTTTAATTCCACATTACTATTAAACAAACAAATATAACTACACAACTTCTACTTTCAACGTCCTGCCTTTCGCCAAAGTAAGACCGGCTAAATTGTGAAAATACGAGGGATCCAGAGATTGCTTATCCCTGCTTTCTTTGGATGTCTTTCGCTGAGGACAGTACGACGAAGCTGGTTCAACATAACCTGGATATGTTTGAGTTAATCCAAAATAAACGCGCTCTCGCTAAGCGGTCCTACGACGCTGGCTATCAACTCGTTCGCTCGAGCCAGCCGTGTCCTATCTAGTTAGGTGTTCACATGAGAGGGGCGGTATCTGGAGCATTTGACCAATCACAGACATGGATAAGCGTACTGACAGCACAGCGTCATACTTCCTGAATGAAAAGTAAACTCTAATATTAGACATATGAAGAAGTTAAACTTGAAACATGACTCCATCAAGCATCTCCATGTATGTTCTATTGGTGTTATGTATGAAACGTAAATCAAAAGTGTCAGCTAAATGCAAGGTAATGTAATATGTCCTCCAGCGGTTCGAGCGGTCTCGTGTGGACGGAAGACTTTTTTGATATCAAATCCGGTTAGTCTTCGTCTCCGTGTGGCTCCAGCCTTAATCTAAACTTTGCTTGGTCCTTTCATAAAAGATTATAACAGGAATAATGTCTGTCTTGTTCTTATCTGTAGTCATGTCCTCATCTACTTAACACAGTCCTCCTTTCACATTGTAATATAATGGAAGCAGTCTTTGCCCCATTAGGCGCGTTCACACCGCGGTACTTTCCCCACAAAGGTTCATGAGAACTCTTCAGTTCTCATGAACTGAGTACAGATCGCGTTCACACCGGAATAAGTCCCTGGGGGAGGATTAGGCAAATGATGTCACTTCTTCTTCTTCTGCTTTGGGTTTACTGGCAGGCCGCAAACCACTTCACGGCGTATACTGCCCCCCGGAGTCCTCGGAGTTGGGGAAGGCTTCAGTAGCAGCTGCTGGGAGTCCCAGCAGCTGCTACTGAAGCCTTCCGAGTAAATCGCCAGAACGCCGACACCTCCTCATCTCCACCGCTCCCATGTTTTCTTTTGTGTTACCATAAGTTAGTCTCTCTGCGTTTCTGCGCTGGGCTAATGCTAATGGTAATAATGCTAATGCGAGGATAATAAAATGGCGGCTTCACAAAACTTTTTGGGAGTTTTACGGGGCGTGGTTTGCAATTCGCCCAGCCAATCAGACAAGGGAACCTTTTCACCCCCTTTCCCGCCCCTGCTCTCTAGCAGCGACGGGAAAGGGGGTGAAAAGGTTCTCGTGAACTAATTACAGTTCCGGTTCTCTTTGGTGTGAACGAGACATTTCGGAACCAAAGTGGGAAAAGTACTGCGGTGTGAACGCGCCTATTGCCGTGCTGATAGGAACCGTCAGCAGGTCGTTACAAAGAGAAAGGATAAGAACATGTGTAAAGAAACGGAGAGGAAAGAAGTTACAGACACACAGGCTTAATAAAACAGTATTACGGAAATATTTAGATGCTTTAGAAATGTTGCCTATGAAACATTTATGTTAAGCAGTTTGTTGATTATCTATACAGTCTTGCTAATCATACTTTAGAAGAACACCATGCTGGATTTAATGGGCCTCCAGGGGAAAGGGGGAGATGGGTAGACATGCCGGGTGGTCTTCAAGAGTGCATGTTGTAAACAAATCGTATAATTGCATATCAGATGCCGGCCATATTCAGTGTGTACTATTCTGTCAACGATATGGACACCATGTTCCTGCAGTTGACTCATGGTAGGACTACTGGTCTGGCTAACCGGTTACAGCCCAGGAACCCAACGTCTCCGGCCAGCCCCCCTTAACTTCAGCTATAACATGTTACTGGGAGAAATACATACACGCCTGGAAGAGAATAAAACACCACAAAGACGTTGGGTCCTACGTAGGAGAGATGGGGTTTGGCTTCACCCATACATACTCGTATCTTACCAATGGATACAATGACAATGTCAATTATGAAAGTGGCTGCCCGTGAAGAACATTGCATTATCAACACATCTCTGCAGCTGATCCATCAATACCTGAGCACTACCAAGCATGTTAGCCTTGTGTAGCTCCTCCTTTTGGTTGAACAGCTTGTCACAAGGCCACGACGGTTAAATAGATCAACGCATGCTTCAGATACTTGATTGAAATGTATCTCTGAGGCTTTTCGTTCCTTTAAGCAGCAACTGCTACTGATACGGACACATTCAAAGGCGTCAACATTGAAGCTCAACTGAAATTCAATCTTACTTTGTGGACTCCAGAATGCTTTTTGCATCCCTTTTAGTGTTTCTGTTTTATACGTTAAGTTTAACAGTCAGTTGTAAATTAATCAAACACTTACCTAAGTCTGTAACCCATCGCAACCGACAGAAAGCTTAGTTAGGAGGTATTTAGCAAATTAACTTATTCACATTTGTTTGACTAGTTATGAGTCATCAAGCTGCCAGCCTTCAAAGTGTATCAGTGGGTCCTGGCCGAAGTTAAGTGTCCCACAATCCCCTTTAAGGCGAGACACCCCAGGTGAATAGGGTAATTTTTTTAACTTAAAGGTATCAGCTTTACATTTCTCCAGTTAATTACTTACAATAAGGCAATTGTCTTTTGTATTACAAGTTTTCTGAAATAGCATGTTTAAATATGCGCATATTTTAACACATTTCAGGAACCGAAATCTGGATAAAGCCAGGTTCAAAGTTCTTGTTTCATTTTGTAGTCATATTAGTATCTAAGGCTTTGACTGAAGGGATTTTGGATATCTCTCTTTATCACTCCATAAATCAGAACATACTGTCAACAGCCCTAACATATCCATTTCCGCCATGTTTTTAGGTGTACAATGTTGTATAATTCAGGCTATGAATGATATATGAACAAACCCTTCGGTAAACGCCTTCATAATATTGATAGGAATATAACTGGAAGGTTTGGTGTCTCTACGTGCTACTGGAGTTGAAACTTCGAACTCAGAGTAGGAGAGAAAGACCTTTACAGGTTGCAGTGGGGCGCTAGCTGAACCCTCCTGTTCTCTGGACGACAGCTCGCGCCTCGACGCACTCCGTGAAGGTATTTCATGTTCGGGGTCATTTGTTTTTTGTATAACCTTGCTTCGTGCAAGTGACAATCGTTGTCGTCTTCTCTGTGAACGTTTTTTTCGCCGTTCTTTTGCCATTTTGAGATTTACATTTCTAGCGGAAAGCTAACCAGGAAGTGTTTTAGCACACCACGTGACGCATCTGAACGAATCACGTTGTCAGAAATTGACACCAGCCAATGAGATGTCGTTTCTTGGTTTAAGACCCCTTTGTGCGTTCACGATTGGTTGCTGATACAAAGGGAATGACCATATTTGGATCCGATGAGATTGTGCAGGAGAGACGGAGCTTTCCAGCGGCGATATCTCTGTTGCCATGGTGCACACAGCGGTCGCGGTACTTTATGTTACGTTTGGATGCTAACTTTTGGTGAATTTAGGAGAAATCTACAGACGCAGATTGACAAACTAAAGTCAAATTAACACTTAAATGTGTATTTTGTACGTTTTCCTTCCAAAAGCCTGAAAGAAAACATGTTGTAGAATCAAAATATCACAAAATCTCAACATTTACCAGTACTTGAAGAACGATGTTTTTGCCT
Source organism: Champsocephalus esox (assembly GCA_036324585.1). Taxonomy (NCBI): domain Eukaryota; kingdom Metazoa; phylum Chordata; class Actinopteri; order Perciformes; family Channichthyidae; genus Champsocephalus; species Champsocephalus esox. The sequence continues at coordinate 43,755,204 of CM070498.1, forward strand.
TCCGTGTCTCGCCTTAAATGCGATTTGAAACCTGAAAGGGCGAACTTCATGTCAGGAATAAATGTATCGATCCAACAACATCTTGAGAATAAAGAGAAACTGTGTTCTTCTCTTGTAATCGTCTTTACTGTCATCAACTCATCTCTCTTTCTTCACTTGCTGAGTGGCTTCTCATCTTCTGTGATTCCCATTAGCCATTAGCTCGTGCCCTCGTCACGTACAACAAAGTGACCTTTGTGTTTCCCCTTGTGTGATTATGAAAGCCATCAGGATGCAAGAATGGTGTCACTGATGTGTGTTGATGACATAAATGCTTCTGGGTGCAGACTAATCAATGTTGAATGTGCAATGGACACAAAGCAGTGACGCGCCAAGCCGTCCAATGAGAGAACACCCGGCCGATGACCGCTTCCATGGGGTCAACGCAAGTTCTGTGATGAGGTATGACATCCAGTCGCTCAGTTTGAAAACAAAACAAAACCTGATTGGAGAATGTGTGGAACAAAGAAGATGCCACTGAAACAGACTTAGCAATATGTTATTATACACACACATTATATGAGTCAGCTATTCGTATGGTGTATTTTGGGCAGCTCCTCTTACGATTCCCCGATCAAGTAAACGTGAAAAGTGTTGTTTCGATAAGGGCAGAATGTCCTGATAGGGCCCCTGCTCGTGCTCGGACGCCGTTGGGTCCTAGCACATCGTGCTCGGGCCCTAAAAATATATCGTATGTTTTTTCTGCTGTACCGAAAAATGACCTAAAAACCGAGGTACGTACCGAACCGAAATGTTTGTGAACCGTTACACCCCTAGTTAGCAATATGTTATATTTAATGTACACTACGTCAGCTACTCGTAAGGCGTCTGTTGGGCATGACGGCCCTGGACATTGCGACGGACAACTGGGAGAGGTTGGTAGGACCGGACGAAGTGGCGCCAGCAGCTGCGCGATGGTGGTGACAAAGACTGGATTCGTGGACATACTGTATCTCTCCGATTGCACAATCTCTTGTAGATTTTCTTGCCAATAATTATTTGCCATTGGCAAAAAAAAATTATGTTGCCTTCAGCTAATGAGGCACAGAAACATACCAAGGTAGATACATACATGCACCGCGCGGGAATCGAACTAGAGTCACACGAATGGGAGTCTTGTATGATATCACTACACGAGCAGCGCTCCGTCTTACCCCGGCCTGTACTCAGACTGAAGCAAGGGAGGGGGCTTCATGTGTCAGTGGAGGAAAGGCACTCCAAAGGCGAGGTGGTAGGGACCGGAGTGCTCAGCAGGGGGATTGAGGACAAAGGCTTTGGAAGCAGTGGGGGGGGTGACAGCTGAGGGCTGGGAGAGTCCCTGGTGTGCTGGAGGAGTTTCAGTTTAAGGTTATATTCTTTGGCCCTGAAATAAAAGAGTCTCACGGAAACATGTCGAAAGACTAGAAGCTAGTCTTTCAAAATGCCACTATCTTTGGATTAAATCACAACCTTTCCCTTTCTGTGTCGGAGCACTATCAACAATGAAACACACACATACCATGTATACATCACTTCAGGGGACATTACATTGACTTCCATGCATTTCTTGGAGACTTATCCTAACCTTAACCATAACCAACACATCCCTAAAATGAATGATCCCCCTTATGGGGACCTCCAATTTGTCCCCATAAGGGAGGCGAGTCCCCACACGTGACTATGTAAACAGATGTAGGTCCCCACAAGTATAGTAATGCTAGTACACACACACACACACACACACCAAACTGCCCGATTATTCCCCCTATTACTCGTTTTATGAAGGAGATGTCCGGTCACCAAGGCGCATGATGTGTGTGTGCACCGGAACGAATGACACTATCATATCTTCTGAAAACAAATGCCACACACACACACACACACACACACCAACGCGGTTCCAGGGCCGGTTCGGAGCCTGAAAAGCACCGTTTTTTCCTGTTCACACCGCAGCGGAGCCGCCTCTAAGCTCCGGAATCCGGTTCGTTGCAAGCACCAAAAACATTTCGGTCTAGAAGCATACGTCACGCTTACGTCGGAGGGGGGCGAGATTAACCTGAGCTAACAATTAAAGGCGAGTACGGCAAATAACAGTCGTAACAAGCAGTAGTGACTAGAAGGCAACCACACTTTATAAAGTCAGGCAACACTAACCAGGTTTCGTGTGATTCTGTTTATTTGTACGTTACTTTGACCGTCCGTTCGCTGTCATTGATCATCGTGAAGAGAGGCAGACGGTTTGTATTATAGCAGCTATCGGATGGAATCAATACGTGGGCTGCTCAGGTTGTCGTGTCCGACTATCACGAGTAGAATCATAATGAAAAATACGCCGGTAAAATGTGCCTGTAGAAAACGGCTTGTGCCACAATAGGATAGCAACAAGTAGTCCGTTTAGCTTTGGTTGCTATGGTAACATCACCCATTTTCTACGAGAGAAACCTTCAGAACAGCGTTGTGATGCCAAACAGTGTCAATTCAGACTGACACACATTCACTTAAGGGGAACTGGGGATATGCGTCAGCTGCTTGAATGACAGTGAATACTTTAGAGCGGCCGCTGCAGTGAGCTAACGGGAGAATAAACTCCGGACAAGCAGCGGTCGGTAAATGTAACACATCAAGGAACCACGGCACTCTGGAGCAAAGTATAGGGTTGGAGAGTCGGAGAAGTCGTTATTTAATTTAATCTGTCTTCGTTTGATTAAAAGCAACGCGATCATCGACCCGATGCAGTCCCCCGTTGTTGTTGTCGTGAACGCGGTTGGGGAGAAAATCAGCGACGCACACGGTGAGGCCATGACGCACCAGTCGGCTCTGGTTCCGAACCAGACAAGCTCTAGCACGGAGCTAGATGGGAACCGCGTTGGTGTGAAAGGGGTATATGGGAAGTGTCTTGTTGTTCAGAGTTCTACACACTCGCATTGAATGGGATTTCCAATAAAACCCCGCGTCCCACTTTAGGGAAAAGGAGGTTATACATTCCCCACTGGAGCATTGCTTTGGCTCCTTCTTCTTCTTCTTCTGAAAACAAATGCCAGTCACACACACACCCCAACGCGGTTACAGGGCCGGTTCGGAGCCTGAAAAGCACCGCTTTTTCCTGTTCACACCGCAGCAGAGCCGCCTCTAGGCTCCGGAATCCGGTTCGTTGCAAGCACCAAAAACATTTCGATCTAGAAGCACTATAGGGAAAAGGAGGTTATAAATTCAACTCACACACCTTCCAGACTGAACACTCATCTCCTTCGACTCCACTTCGAGGATAGAATTACTAACAAATCACTAATATACGAACAAAGGACTGGCTTACATATAGCCAGTTGAGTAGCACTTGAAATGTTTTTGCTCTATGAAACCTGATGGACTTCTGTTTTCTTCAAGGTTGTGTCTTCCTGGTTGAACGCACTTATTGTAAGTCGCTTTGGATAAAAGCGTCAGCTAAATGCAATGTAATAAATTCCCCACTGGAGCATTGCTTTGGCTCCACAGTTTTGCTCAAGGACACTTCAGCAGAGCAGATGAGTGCTGACACAGAGGTTTGAACCCCGCTCATCCATGTAAAGGCGCTCACTAAAGCCCGAGTGTAATCAGGCATGTTTATTATGTTTGCAGATTCACGCTTTCTCTGTTTTGCTCAGGGTATTACGGGAGATTAGGCTTCAGCGCCGCATTGCTGACAACTCACTGCTGCCTGGCCGCCTCGCTAGTGCATCCACAAAGGTCACGGCTAATACACTGCAGTTAGCTCGGGCTGTGGTACTGGATGTCCGGTCGCTGAATGAAAAGTCTCCGTGAACATAAAGTATTTTGTTATTTTTATCTAACAAGCCAAGTGTGCAGTTAACCGGCTAAAACCAAAAGGAAAATGTTTTGTTCGCACACTTCCAGTTGGATATTTAATAATGCATACTATAAACATTTGCTTGATAGCCTAATCCTTTCCATGAAGAGTTTCTGGGTGCCATGCTAACCATTCATCTCTTGTTCAACAGCCGTGTCCACATTTGGCGATTTCACTTAGAGAAGGCCATTTGAGCGAAGTGCTTTACAAAGGCATCGAGTTATATTAGACATAGGATATGAGCCAAACATCAGCATTGCATTTAAAGAAGAGAAAGACAAATAATCATTTATTTTATAAAAGCATAAACATACTACTCGTTTTACAGTAGTGTTCGTCTGCTTTAAAATCACTGGAGCCATCGTGATGCAGTTTGTATATAGCCTTGACCAGGTCTTGTAACATGTAAAACGTATAGTTAACTAGGTTCAAATCTTGATTTTCATTGGAGGAGGTCTTACGATATAAAGTGTCTACAGATTTCTAATTGCATAAATACTTCGGCAGACGGTTGGGGTTAAGTTCTAACCTTAGGGCTGTATTTGATAATGGGACACACACGGTGTTGGCCTCGCTGGCATACGTCTTTGTTGGTTCAGCTTCTACTTCATTAGCAGACGGTTCTTTTATCTATGATCAACCCCTGCTTAGATGCAATTAAGCATCCTGTGGCGTCCCTCAGGGCTCGGACAAAGTGCAACATAATGCGGGGATATTGCCGGAGAGCATCTTTCCTAATCAACTGAATAGCAACAAGAATATTAATTTGTATTTATGGACGGGCACTTGTAGCCATTTAGCTCTAACTCTGCTTCACGAAGTTTTGGAAGTGAATGTAAACACGTCTAGACGACAACGAAATTATATTCAGTCACAATAATTATGTGACGAATGAGAAAAATAAATTGAACCTCTTTGAGATTGAAGTCACAAATATAGGAGAAAGAAACTTGAAAGATTATTTTTTACATTGATTCACTTTGCTCGGTACGATCAACCTTATTCTAAAACGGGCGCTAGCTGTAAATAAGGAATGTCATGCACAGACTGTGGGTGAGACATTTCAACATTTAAAACACTCTATTCCTTTCTTCTGCATTGGACTGAGTCTGGACTAAATCATAAATTGAATGTTGTTATATATACAATTCCCATGTTAGCCTGGACCTGATATTCTTATTGAAATGAGATAGTCATTATGTATGACCTTCTTTTGAAAGGATTCAAGCCAGGGAAATACACAATTATCTCTTAAATAGTTCTGTTAAAGTTCGTTCCACAGTTTTGCCGCTTTTGTATTACTTCAAATGTCGTCTACACCCTGTCTGTCAGGACTATTCCGGTCAAGCAAAACGTCAGATCCTTTCCCAAAAGAGAAGCAAAGAACAGGCCCTAAAACTATTCTCCTTCCTCGGGAAACCCCTGAGGAGCTTATTCTCGTGCAGGCTGGGCTGAGACGGAGGTCTGCACGCGTCCCGGAGGATGCTGACCATACGGAGGTAAATATGACTCTTTGGTTTTAGAAGAGCAACTGGAGGTCCAGCAATCAGCGGCAGACAGACGGGACTCGTTCAGCACTCACAGCAGCACCACCCAGACCCTTTTGATATTCACCAACCTATCGTAAAGGTTACTCAGATGTACTTAGACTGAGTGGACCGCACAGCCCGTGACTCATCTTCCTGCAAGTATGAGCACATGCTACATTCTGGTGGAAATGTTCTTATATCAAGTGGATTTCTTGACTATATGCGTGTAATATTATCATTTGGAAATAATTCATATATGGAGCAGTACAGTTAATGTATGTTGTACTTTCTCTATTAATAATCTCTAGAATTGATTCATGGTGATTTGCCCGTCCTCTCCGTCCCGGCTTGCATCTCTCTTTCGTGTCGCCTTCGTTATCTATTCAGCCGGTCAGTGCAACGTGAGCTGACTGTACGAGGAGTGCTATTTTGGGCAATAAGGAAAACGGTTTTTGAAGAACAGGATATCATGCAGAGTGGAATAACATCATCGTTCATTTTGAAAGGAGGGTTTGATAATCCGTTTAAGTTATCATGTTTGAATAAATATTGATTATGTGTCGCGTACATACATCCTTTTAGAAAGCAGCTATGATTGTGCTACCGCCTTTCTGTGGGCTAAAGGTCATACAGCAGGGGTATTCAACTAAAATTAGAGAACATGTCAATGGGTAACTACTGTTTTTGATGCATTACTTTACTTGAGGGGACACACACTGCTTAAGGAACGGTACGGTATTAGGTAAGGCGCGAGGTGTCATCCAGAGAACAGGAGGGTTCAGCTGGCGCCTCACTGCAATCTTTAAAGGTCGTTTTCTCTCCTACTCAGAGTTCGACATTTCAACTTCAGTAGCACGTAGAGACACCAAACCTTCCAGTTATATTCCTATCAACATTATGAAGGCTTCTACCGAAGGGTTTGTTCATATATCATTCATAGCCTGACTTATACAACATTGTATACCTAAAAACATGGTGAACATTGACATTTTAGGGCTGTTGACAGTATGTTCTGATTTATGGAGTGATACAAAGAGATATCCAATATCCCTTCTGTAAAAGCCATAGATGCTAATATGACTACAAAATGAAACAAGAACTTTGAACCTGGCTTTATCCAAAGTTCAGATTTCGGTTCCTGAAATGTGTTAAAATATGCGCATATTTAATGAGATAATGGATAATTTGTATATTTAAACATGCTATTTCAGAAAACCTGTAATACAAAAAACAATTGCCTCATTGTAAATAATTAACTGAAGACATTTCTAGCTGATACCTTTCAGTTAAAAAAATTCACCTGGGGTGTCTCGCCTTAAAGAATCTTGTTTTTCAATATGGAGCCAATTTGAGACACTTCATCAAATACAAAATGGAGTACTGCATCATATCATATAAACATATTGTGTGTTTTGTAGACGGTAAATATGACTGTTAAATAACTGTAGTGAAGTAAAAAGACAATACTGCGTCTGAAATGCAGTGAAAGTAAAATGGAAATACTCAAGTCAAATGATGTAAAATTAATACTTCAGTATGGTACCTGAGTAAATCAGTTACATTCCACCACTGCTACATAATAATATATTATCTTTCTCGGTTAATATTGCTTTCACATTTCACGTTTTTTGCGCCTGCTCATTGGTGGCCAGCGCTTTGACAATTGTGTGTATATATATATATATATATAACAAACTGGTCGACTTAAAATGAACTCTGTTCGAAAGTAAAAAAGTTGAACATTTTAAAACATTGTAAAGCAAAACTAGTTATTGAGAAAATGCTTGAGATTCCAACACTACACTACTATGTGCTCCTGAGCGTAAGGTCAGTGCGCATCGTGCGGTGGCCCTTTGGAGCGAAGAAGATGATTGGTGGGCGACATTCCGGGTCATTAACACCAGGCCAAGTTGTGTGATGGAGGGGAGGAGGGAGCGCCGGGAGGGAGAGTGTAGAAGAGAAAGCCAGGGTAATAAAAAGGAGGAAACAGAGTGTATGAAATTGGGCTCAAAGCTTTACAAGCCCCCTGAGAGATGCAGAAAGGGAAGAGACGGGAACAGACGGCAAAGAGGAGGCATTATAGAGTCAGATCAGGAACCCTTGTTAAACAAGAATAACACCCATTGCCTCCGCGGGTTACCGTCTTCCTAACTTACAGGTTAGGAAAAGGCTTTACGCAACGCAAGGTCCTCGTAGGATAACATGCTCACATCGCTGAGGCATCGGCTGCTCTCAGGTCGATTAAGTGGAACCCTTGCGTCCTTCACTTGCGTCGTCTAGTTCCTCCCAACAGGAAACCACGAGAGGCAGGGAAATGAGTTTTCAGAGCAACGGGACGTCCTTTCCTCCGGAGCGTCACGTGAAGTCCGTCTGTGAAGACGCCGCACAGCTGATCGTCTGACAGCAGCTCTGTCCCCGTTGTTTCCACACACACCCCCCCTCACATTTACTGACACACACATTTGTATCATCTAGGGTGACCAGATCCCAACAAACCAAATGTGGGACAAGGAGTATGGTTGTGTGGGACAATGTGGGACACCCTCTCAACAGCAACCCCCGGGAAAAAAATGTAACAAATATATAACCGAGCAGAAAGTGAAGTCAAAATGCAGTTTTGTAATAAAGAAAAGTAAACTAAGGCTAACCAAGGCAGCAGGCATTATTCACTTCAAGTGTTTAGAAATGCATCTTCTTAATTCAACTAGTGTATTACCTGTACAAGTAGGCACAACATAAATTAATAGATACAATAAAACCAACACTGGCCAGGAGGGAACAGAAGCATAATAATACATAAATAGCTTTCAGTTTTGTCCATCACAGCAACAGAAGGTGGGTGATAGCCTTCCCTGCTTTCTCAACAGCCATTGGATGAATCTGATTTTAAAGAAAAGCGTTTTAGCCAATCAAAATGAAATATGCGGGACATCGTCTCAATTTGCGGTACGCACCAAAAGTCGTGAAAATGCTGTGCAGTCCCGCGCAAAGCGGGACATCTGGTCACCCTAGTATCATCTGTTGTAGACCCAAATAAATAAAATCAAATAAGAACTCATTCTTAAAATGTATAAACGAAAAAAGCGATCAATAAAATGATTTGTGTCCACGTTGTTGTTCAGATAAATCTCATGTTTGTAACTAAATGAAACATTAATTGAAACAAAAGACGGTATAAACTGAGGAGTGAGTCCCGTGAGGTTCATGTGTTTTCTTCACTCCGCTGGGAAACTGCTCTCAAGTCAAGAAGCATCAGATCAGTGCATGCACTGCCTCGTCCAATCAGTGAGCGACACACAGTAAGTGGGCGGGGCGAGTGGCTGAGCATTTCATCGGAGGATGGTCTGGTGGTTATCGTTCCTCGTTCTTCGCTCCTCCAGCAGAAATAAGAGCCATGGGACGCTACTCAAGATGGCGCAGACAAATCAACTTCCGGTGAGACCGAGGAGCGAGGAAGTTAAAATAGTCGACCTGAGATGCAGCCATTGTCTCGCTAAATTACCGTTGCTCTGCCGTCCTCTACGGGTACTACTCTCATCCACGCTATGCGAGCATTCACATACTGATACATAAAAATAGCCGGCCAATCGGGGCGGGCGTACCTGAATGTCTGAAACGCCTCCCGACTGTCATGCTTTTTCTCTTCAGCGAGCGGGACAAACAATATGTGAGCCGCTCTATCCAAATCAGTTTAACACACACACAGTTTCACATACTGTTGGTCTCTTTAAGATATGTTTAGATTGGCTAATACCAGTAATACATGTAAGTTACCTTAATATCAATAATAACGAGGAAAACAAGCAATGCTTTTGAAATAGTAGAACTTTAAAGAAACATATATACACATGTTTCCCTTCTCCTATGTCCAGCTTCTTGTTTATACAGACTGCTACTATTTGATACACAGTAATTAACACATATGTTTAAGCAAACTCATATCTGGATACTGGGAACACAGGTTACTTTCCAAATTAACACGATAAATAAATGTTTGAAGCTTGCAAAGGGACGAAGACGGCTCTCCCTCCACCCTGCTGTTCCTCACGCCCCCCCTCCTCCCTCCACTGACATTATGAACGTAAGTCATCATAGATAACACGGCAGGGTCCGTTACAGTTTGTTTTCATCTGATTTAAATTAATCAAAGTCTTGGCTTTCAAGATATTAAACTTGTTTCGGCAAATGTAGATGATAAATACAGCTTTGAAGCTTCGGCATAATTAGAAGCGGGGAACGGAGTAATGTAACGTCACAGCAGGCAGAACAACAGCCGGTGATTCCCGTGAGGGTTTCCCCCGGGAAACAAACACATACACACAAACGCAAAAATACACACACACACACTCACGAGCTTCCCCTTCAAACGAAAATATCTTCCCTCCGTAGTATTTTGATCATTTGCTGATAACCAATCAGATCGATGGATTCCAGAGAGAGGACACTTTGAAGGCCTTTCTCTCAAAGTGAGGACTCGGTGACAGTCGTCATATAATGAGACTCACAAATGAGCAAATAACGTGAAAGAAATCAGAAAGAAAGTTACCTGATTTAAATTATTCTTAAATTATGAATTCTTTTTATGCTATGTATGTAATTTATCTATGTAATGCCTTGTCTTTTATCTGGACCCTGAGTCTGTAATAAAGTGTTCATTCATTTACCTGTCATGGATTCACCGCTCCTTGAGCCCCGGCCCTGTCCTACACTCCCTGGCTTAAACGCGGGCGCCGATCTCCACCGCTTTTGTTTCGAGTGTTTGGGGCCTGACCACGCCGCGTGAACCATTCCTCATCCTGCACTGCCTGCCGAATGCTCCCACCGCGCCAGCACCGTCTGGAGCACTTTCAATAAAAAAACAGTGGAGTTTTTCAACAAACTGGCATTTAAAGGGTTAAAATCCTCAACATACATTTCACATGTGTGTCAGGCTGGAGTAGTTTTAAAATATTGACTCTTTTAAAGTGGAACAAAATATTAATATCATATTTTTATAGCCGTTTTTGTGAAGGTGGCATTGTTTGGCTTTAGGAAACCCTTTTATGAAGGGACTCTTAAGGGTTAATAAAACCGATCCCAGCTGAGTGTCATTTCTCTCCACACTTCCCCTTAATGTTCACCGTGCAGATTCGCCGCCCCAGTCGTAACTCCAGTACAGGAGGCAGCTCGTGGGCACGCGCACGTGAGAGTGATACACCGCTATCAAAGCGCTAGGCGGGTGCAGGGACATTAGACACACCGCGCCTAGCGTGAAAACTCAGATTAATGCATTTTACCGTCTGGGTGAATTGGGTCAATATTCTAGCGCGTAAAACAAGCTACTCACGAGCGAAACATGTGCTTTTACACACACATGAAATGGCCCTGGCGCACAGATTAAACCCACGCGAGACAGCCCTCTTGCTCACTCGCGGGAGTGTTAGCCTCGCGGAGTCCGTCTGCGCCCGCGTGAAAAGTTTCTGACACTTTGGGGCGGAGCCACTGGACTTTGATTGACAGCTGCCAGGAAACCCGGAGTTGCCAGGTTTGATAAATGCCTGCACTACCAAGAGCCGAGGAGTGACGGCTGCAAGATCAGTTGGACGAGATGTATTGGCGAAGTTGTCCATGAAAAACTATTATATTCGTAAAGTGTACAGCTAATATATATATATCAATGCATTTTATATGAAACAATATATTTTTGAGTTAGGCTGACACTCCCGCGAGCGAGCAATAGGGCTGTCTCGCGAGCGCATAGCGGGGGTTTAATCTGCGCGCCCGGGTCATTTCATGCGCGTGTGTTTTTGGCCGTCGCCATCTTGTTTTTTTTGGAACCAGCAGTGAAATGGAAGGGTTGTATTCAACTAAAGGTGAACACATGTATTTGTAGGTGTTACATGTGTAATACAGAAACACAGAGGCAGGTCATGGTAGTCACCGTGAGTCACAAGGCGGCCTTGTGCTGGATCATACCCTAATCGAGTGAATTTCCTTCTAAATTGGACCATCAACTACAAAAAGAACATCATGCTGTGTTGAGGAAAAATAAGTGTTCTTCTAAGTGTGCTTCCACCGCCTCTCTGCCCGTTGACTTTGAATGGGGATGACGTCACTTTGCCTCGCTTTTCGCCGAACTGCATTGTGGGGGAGCGAAGCGAAGATTTCCAGGATGTCCAGGATTCAAAAGTTGAGCAATGTTCAACTTTTGAAGCTGAGCTGGAAGCGTCAGCCAATCAAACACGTTTATGCAAATCTGACAGTAGAAGCGTCAGCCAATCAAACCGCGTGTAAGCAGGGAGAGCCAGACCGCAGTTCATTTCCTCATATTCCAAACGAGAAGTCACGGGAGCAAATCACCCGGTTCTTTACGACCAGAACTATTACCGGGATCCAACCCGGAGGAACCGGCATGGAGGGAGGAGGCAGAGGCAGTGGGGGACTGGTGTTTCGCCTGTTTGGGGAGTTTATATATATATATATTGCTCGCATTAAATCCCCGTTTTTTTTTGCTCTGTATGTCGGGGGCGGGACATTCATGTGATTGGTCGTCGGTCGCATTGCTCGCAAAAAAATCCCCAAGCTGTCAGACACGCCCAGCTCCAAGACTTTCAAGATGTTTGTAAAAGCTGCTGTGTGGACGTGCCGTAAGGAGCTAGAGCTGAAATATGCTTTATGCTCCAGTTGCAGCACCACCTAGTGGCTGTTGCAATATGACGTGAGCAAAGGAGGAACATGCCCGTGTTACCTTATATGTACATTTGGGTATCTGCTAATATTTTTTGTTGGTTGCCTGAATCAGAAAACATGTATCAACAAGAGACTCGTATTCTGCTCCCCTTCCCAGACGACTTGTTAGAGTATACTCTGAGTCGGTCAGTGTCGTTGATCGTTTCCTCTAGTCCTATTTAAAGTGTACTTGGGGAAATTGCAGAATCATGTAATCCATGAATATGTAATCTGCTGTGAATGTATTAAATGTTTACAAAAGTCTCCTTTGTATGTGGGCTAACATAGACGTCACCAAAGCTGATCCATTAGTCACAACCTCTTAATTGTATTTTGTCTTTATTCAGATCATAATTAATTCCAATATATATATAAAAAAACATAAAAAACATTATAGATAATATTTTAATTTCGAAGGTATTAAATACTGCTGCCCTTAAAATAAAAGTGCCTTTTTATTTGTCTTTAAAGGCGGGGGAGTATATTCCATGGAATGCTCTGAACGTCCGATAGCAATGAACGCATTAAACACGTGATCCGTGGAAGACGTGGCGCTGTGAAAAGCACGACCAATCATCTGAGCCGGCCCGGCCAAATGGGATGCTCACCCATTTGGCTGAAGCTCATAATTTACAAAGCGAGTGCATTTATTATATGTAATACATTAATGTCATTGCTTTGGACTGAGATAAGGGACACTTTCCACAAAAAACTCATGAATAGTAATGTAGTAATGAATGTTACCTGTTGGTTAGAAGTCAAGCATGGGAGGTATCGACCTTAGACATGTCATCATCCGTCTCCAATATCATGGGGCTAGCTGTCAATAGTCGGTTCTTCTGCATAGCAACCACTGAAACTGTGGTGACTACATCACATGTCACTTGTTAGACGCATTTATCCAAAGCGACTGGAGCACTTTGGGGTGAAGGGACACAACGCCATGCTGACTGCAGCGGGACTCGAACCTGCTACCCCTGATTGGAAGTCCAGCACTCTACCAAAACAGTTTTTTAGCCAATGTTGAGTAAAAGTTGAGGGTAATGATACAGAATGATTTCAGGTGCATCTCCGATACCTGAAGAACAGTTAAATACATGTTTCATGCTCAGCTTAGGGTTCGAAGTCTTTACGGTTCAAAGGTTTCAACCCACGGCCATTAGAACCAGTGAAACGGGGACTTGATCCAAAAGGGAACCGAAGGAAATAATCCTCTATCTGGGCGCTCTACTTTGTCCCGTCACCTGGAAGACACATCGCCCTGCACTCGGGAACTGTGCCTGGTCATGGAGGTTATTGGTTTGGTCTGGGAAGCCAAGGTGGCAGAACAGGGAGCTTTATTACCGACAGCGTGTTTCCTTTCTCTCCAGAGCAGCCGCCTCTCGTCACTCTGACACAGGACAAAGTCTTTGTCGTGAGTCAATTTCATCATCGGGGCATAATACTGTTTCGTAAGTGTTTCGTCAGTATAATAATAATAATAATAATAGATTTATTTTGTAAGCGCTTTTACAGGTGCTCAAAGACGCTTTACAGATATAGTGAAGAGAAAAGAACAACACATAAATATATAGTTAAAGTCACACATTACGACGGAGAAGGCTCTGTCCCCCCAGGTCCGGAGCTTGGTGCGGGATGGAGAGGAGGTTGGTTTCTGATGAGCGGAGGCAGCGGGAAGGGGCGTGGCGGTGCAGTATATTTGAAATGACTAGGCTAATGACGTTAGCTGGCTAGCTTACAGCATATCTGCAGTACTATTGGAATCAAATTCTCATAATAAGAATATGAAACGTACATGTTAGGAGTTGGCCAGCTCTAAGTCCTGCTGCTCCGCTCCCAGCTGTTAGCATCCCCGTTTGATGCGGCGCTTTTAGTAAACCCCGCTCATGTTTCGTTTGAGAATGTTTTCTACGCATGTGTCGTCAAGGGGAAGATGTTTCTTAATTTGCTTGTGTTTTGGTCCGTGTGTTGTTTCAGGCCTCAGGCTCGAAAAGGACTTTCCCAGAACAAATGACTATATCTTCTAAAAGGGGAACATTAATAATCTGTGTTATCAAAGTAATGATGAACCTGTGAGTTGGATGTAGAAGAATCAGAATCAATATAGATGTTTTTATGTTAAAGTAAATTCATATTGAACACAGTAAAAAACTGTAAATCGTAGTATAATTATTTTTTACTTATAGTGAAACCACCCTTGAATGACGGTAAGGTAGACTAAAAGCTTTAGGAATCCAAAGTACAACATATGATAAGTGCCCTGTATCAAGATTGATGCAAAAACAAGTGACCTTTGACCTTTTTAGAGAGATTTAGCACAACATTTGGGTGGATTTTCCTTATCTCTGGCCCCATTGGTCGATTTTGCTGATTGACTTCTCTTTCTAACCGTCAGAGCCAATGGAATCGAGGGAAAGTTCCCCACACACACACAGGTTACCACATAAGGAGTGAGAGAGACGCGTAGAAACCGGAAGCTGCGCTAACCTCTGGCGGCTACCATTAGCAGCTAATTTGTACCCTCCGATATTTGCATACAAATTGAAATATGGATTATCAATACTTGTTTCAAAGTGACAGACACATCGCTATAACCTATGGATTAACCTTCAGCCGCGTTTCAATGCCATTGAAGACGACTTTGATAAGAACAGCTAAGGTGAGCATATATTATTATATTTCTATACTCTGTGGACTCTCAGGACGTTAGCTACGCTGGTGTGTGCAGATCCAATAAGTATATCGATCAGTGTAGAGTTCTGTAATAAGATGTTTTCGCTCAGGGCAGATTCAGAGGCTCAGCGTTAGCCTTTTTGCTTCATACTATCAGTTAGCTGAGTTCCTTCCCGTTACATGGATATGAAACATTCATGGTTTATTAAATATTAAGAAGCCGTCAGACGCTGTTTCCTGCAGATGATGTGTTTCCCGGCGGGGGAGGGGAAGCGGTTCAGCAGGTTAAAGGATAGGGATAGCCTGTATGTATACACTTAAAACTGTACCCTTTCATTGCATCAGAAGAATGAGAATACTATGTTCTGTGTACAACATGAGAAGCCTGAGGCGAGGCAGTCGTCTGCACGAACCATCTGCCACACACACATCAGTCTGGTGAAATACAGGGGAGCCTTGTTAGCAGCATAACGCTCCAAACGACCTTTCAGTTAATTGAGCACTAACGCTTTATTATTGCAACTAAATTAGAGGCACTTATCAGGTCGGGGAGAAGCACCCCCCGAGGATTTACATCTTTGAAACCTCACAGTGATGGATGCGTATACGTGACCCGCGCCGTCACGCAGGAAGGTTAATGAAGATCCATTATTTTATATTAACAATTCCTTTTTGAACGGCAGCCCGAGAGGAGGAGTAATTGTCCCCCGCTCCGAGTGGATGAGCTGAAGAGGTGTGCCACTACGGCGCTCGTACAAAGCCGTACCGGTACGAGGGCCGCGTGCCAAGAAGGGGAATGAAGACATCTGTGCTATGCGTGGCCGCCTGCAGCTTCACGGCGCGGGCCAGCGCGGGAGAGCCCTGATGTTCAGAGCAGCAGCAGAGAGATGCTCACTATCAAAGTCTAGAATCTCATGAGGATGCTTGCTGCTCGTTGGATTGAACAGGAAACGCCGATATGTGTACTTTTTACCTTGATTTACTCGGAGACTTACGAGACGAAAGAATCAGAATATCTAATTTGCTGTGTTTTGAGAAACTCCCTCTGGAGGGGAACTTTGGGATGTTCGCCTTTGCCGACCGTTTAGACCGACCGTTTAGTTCTATGATTACTCCGAGGAACTGTATTTCCGATACTCCTCTAATTGGACGCCTTTATAGTGAGCTTCTTCTCTGCATTGGTCGATCGATTCCCAAATATTATGAGTGTGGTTTTGCTTGCGTTCACAACGTATTTTGGTCAAACCAGATCTTCCTCCCGCTCAGTCCCTTCTCTCAATGGTCCCCACGGCAGAGGAGGCTTGTGTCGTCTGCAAAAATAATGATTTAATAGCACTTACTCTGTCACTTAGCAACTCTTAACAATGTGAAGCTCGACATTTATTAAATAGAATCTACTTGATAGCCTTAGGGTCATATTTAGAAACTGCTTTTTCATTGCCCGTGACCAATACATGTCTATCACAATGGGTTTGAATGTCTCAGGAGCCTTTAAAGTCTAGATGGAAATAGGGGTCCACGGAATTTTTTATGCCACCTGATTTTTCTTGATCCTTAAAGCGTCTGCTTTCAGAACCTGCCAGGTGCCACGCTGAAACAATGTCCGAAAGGCTCCATGTTTAACCCTTTATTGCACCTAAACCTAAACATTACAATGTGATGTAGCAAGAGGCGTAACCGTTGAAGTAAACAACACACAGAGACAAATTAATACATTTGTCCATACAATGCTGACCCTAGGAATTCAATGGAATGGTTATTTTTGACATTTGACAACATTTTGACTGAAATAATGTCCCGAAGGCTAGTTTGAACCCTTTATAGCACCTGAGCTCAGATACCAATCAGACGGGGTGCTTTACTATAGCAAGTCCCAGAGAGCACCCAGTGCTTCTGTCATGGTATGCGTTGGTCAGAGGAGTGAAGCCCGGCCCCAGACCCCCTGTATATCTCCGCAGATAGAGGAGGTTCGCTTTGTTTACGACGCTGCGTGGTTTGAATTGGGGTTTATGAGTATTGGAGTATTTCTCGATCGTCAGTATTGCTGCTCGGCACTTCCGGACGAACCGGTCCCGTTACGCTGGGCAAGAAAGTTGAAACAGAACACGTTCGCCTCGATGTGTGAGAACGCTCTTCCATCGAGCTATCTTGGATGAAGCAAAGCTCGGTCAGTAATGAGGGCTTTGCATCGGGCCAACCGGCGGATCTAAGGATCACGAGTTGTGTGTTCCCGTTGGCGCTTATTGGACATCTGACGTGCTTTGATTCATCGCTGTGCAGAAAGAAAGAAAGCATGTTCAGAGTGTACTGTATCCATGCCTCTTTGTCTATTCCAGACTTAGATACGCGTGTGTGTGTGTGTGTGTGTGTGTGTGTGTGTGTGGACTCTGCATTAATTAAAGCTCGTCTACGAGAAAGGGGCCGAACATATCCAACTGGAAGGACGATGCGGAGTCGAGGGGAGCTGCTGAGGGCCGGCCTGGCCGTGACGGATGGACGGCGGTGGGGGGGCAATACTTATGTTGCCCTGGCAGCGTCACCCGGGGAGACAGAGGAGGGGAGACAGCTGGACTCCCGTTGCAACTGGAGGGACAGAGGAATGCAGTGACTGTTCCTACTTCGGTTCTGCATTTGACTTCTGAGTCGAAGCCGTGAATGCTTTTTTACTTTGAGGTTTCTTCTATCATTTCTTGTCTCTTTGTGGTCATTTTTTGTGTCGTTGTGTGTTCTCTTTGAAGTTGTGTTGTCTCTTTGATGTGAAGTTGTGTCCTTTTTTCCTCTGTGAAGTTGTTGTGTGTGTCCTTTGAAGTCATGTTTGGTACTTCTTTCTCTCTTTGAAATCACTTCGATGTCGTTTCGTGTCTTTTTGAAGCAATAAGCGTCTATTTATGTTTGTTTGTGTCTCGTTCTGGTTTTGCACGTGTCCATGTTCTGCACCTGTCTCTCGTTCAGGGACATGTCCCAGGTGAGGGCGAGGGTCCCTGAGCCCTGATGCCCGTTCAGTAACTCATGTAAGAGTCATAGGGTTTGTGGAAAATGTACACGATCCTGATCAGGTATCCACACCCTGCTCTGTCTCTCTGTCTCTGTCTGTCTCTGCCTCTGTCTCTCTCTCTGTCTCTGTCTCTCTCTCTGTCTCTTTCTCTGCCTCTGTCTATCTCTCTGCCTCTGTCTCTCTGTCTCTCTGTCTCTGCCTCTCTCTGTCTCTCTCTCTGCCTCTGTCTCTCTCTGCCTCTGTCTCTGTCTGTCTCTCTCTCTATGTCTCTCTCTCTGCCTCTGTCTCTCTCTGTCTCTCTGCCTCTGTCTCTCTCTGTCTCTGTCTCTGTCTGTCTCTCTCTCTGCCTCTGTCTCTCTCTGTCTCTCTGCCTCTCTCTCTCTCTGCCTCTGTCTCTCTCTGTCTCTCTGTCTCTGCCTCTGTCTCTCTCTCTCTGCCTCTGTCTCTCTCTGCCTCTGTCTCTGTCTGTCTCTCTCGCTCTGTCTCTCTCTCTGCCTCTGTCTCTCTCTGTCTCTCTGTCTCTGCCTCTGTCTCTCTCTGTCTCTGTCTCTGTCTGTCTCTCTCTGTCTCTGCCTCTGTCTCTCTCTGCCTCTGTCTCTGTCTGTCTCTCTCTCTCTGTCTCTCTCTCTGCCTCTGTCTCTCTCTGTCTCTCTCTCTCTCTCTCTCTGCCTCTCTCTGTCTCTCTCTCTCTCTCTGTCTCTCTCTCTGCCTCTCTCTGCCTCTGTCTCTGTCTGTCTCTCTGTCTCTCTCTCTGTCTCTTTCTCTGCCTCTGTCTATCTCTCTGCCTCTGTCTCTGTCTCTCTCTCTCTGTCTCTCTCTCTGCCTCTGTCTCTGTCTGTCTCTCTCTCTGTCTCTCTCTGTCCTGTCTCTCTCTCTGTCTCTCTCTGTCTCCTCTCTGTCTCTGCCTCTCTCTCTTCTCTTTCTCTCCTCTCTCTCTCTCTCTCTGTCTCTCTCTCTCTCTGTCTCCGTCTCTGCTCTACCTCTCTCTCTTTCTCTCTCTGTCTCTGCCTCTCTTTTTCTTTCTCTTTCTCTCTCTGTCTCTGCCTCTCTCTTTCTCTCTCTCCGTCTCCGTCTCTGTCTCTCTCTCTTCTCTCTCTGTCTCTCTCTCTTCTCTCTCTCTCTCTGCCTCTCTTTTTCTTTCTCTCTCTCTGCCTCTGTCTCTGCTCTCTCTCTCTTTTTCTTTCTCTTTCTCTCTCTGTCTCTCTCTCTCTTTCTCTCTCTGTCTCTCTCTCTCTCTCTCCGTCTCCGTCTCTGTCTCTCTCTCTTCTCTCTCTGTCTCTCTCTCTGTCTCTCTCTCTCTCTCTTTTCTTCTCTTTCTCTCTCTGTCTCTCTCTCTGTCTCTGCCTCTCTTTTTCTTCTCTTTCTCTCTCTGTCTCTGCTCTCACTCTTTCTCTCTCTCCGTCTCCGTCTCTCTCTCTTTCTCTCTCTGTCTCTGCCTCTCTTTTTCTCTCTCTGTCTCTCTCTCTCTCTCCGTCTCTGTCTCTGCCTTTCTCTCTCTGTCTCTGCCTCTCACTCTGTCTCTTTCTCTGTCTCTCTCTCTCTGCTCTGTCTCCGTCTCTCTCTCTCTCTCTGCTCTGTCTCCGTCTCTGCTCTCCTCTCTCTCTCTTCTCTCTCTGTCTCTCCTCTCTCTCTCTCTCTCTTTCTCTCTCTGTCTCTGCCTCTGTCTCTCTGTCTCCGTCTCTGCCTCTCTCTCTGTCTCTTTCTCTCTCGTCTCCGTCTCTGCCTCTCTCTCTCTTCTCTCTCTCTCTTCTCTCTCTGTCTCTGCCTCTCTCTCTCTTCTCTCTCTGTCTCTCTCTCTTCTCTCTCTCGTCTCTGCCTCTCTCTTTCTCTCTCTTCTCTCTCTCTCTCTCTCCGTCTCTGTCTCTGCCTCTCTCTCTCTCTGTCTCTGCCTCTCTCTCTCTCTCTCTGTCTCTGCTCTCTCTCTCTTTCTCTCTGCTCTGTCTCTCTGTCTCCGTCTCTGCCTCTCTCTCTGTCTCTTCTCTCTCGTCTCTGCCTCTCTCTCTCTGTCTCTTTCTCTCTCTGTCTCTGCCTCTCTCTCTCTGTCTCTGCCTCTCTCTCTGTCTCGTCTCTGCCTCTCTCTCTGTCTCTGCCTCTCTCTCTGTCTCCGTCTCTGCTCTCTCTCTCTCTCTCTCCGTCTCCGTCTCTGCCTCTCTCTCTCTCTCTCTCGTCTCCGTCTCTGCCTCTCTCTCTTTCGCTCTGCCTCTCTCTCTTTCTCTTTCTCTCTCTGCCTCTTTCTCTGCCTCTGTCTCTCTCTTTGTCTCTGCCTCTCTCTCTCCTCTGCTCTCTCTCTTTGTCTCTGCCTCTCTCTCTCTCTCTGCTCTCTCTCTCCTCTCTCTGCCTCTCTCTCTCTCTCTGCCTCTCTCTCTTTCTCTCCTCTGTCTCTCTCTCTGTCTCTGCCTCTCTCTCTCTCTCTCTGCTCTCTCTCTCTCTTTCTCTGTCTCTCTCTGTCTCTCTCTCTCTCTCCCCGTCTCTGCCTCTGTCTCTGTCTCTCTCAGCTGAAAATCACTTTAGCCAGTTCAGGACTAAATGCATGTTTAAATATATGAATTGCTCCCAAAGAACTCCACCCGATATAACAGTTCAAAGATAAATGTATTGCCATCCCCCCAAGAATAGTTATAGATAGTATTCTGTCATTGGGAATAAACAAGGACACTGTAGAGACCGGAGGAAAGCAGACTGCAGCGTAAACTCCCGGGTCAGATTCAAACGGCTGTCCTCGGTCTCTTCATCCCGACGGAGCGCCCCGTCTGAAGTGTGTGGCACCTATTAGGCGGTGACTGTGCCGACGGCAGCATCCTTCAGAGATCTGTCTGCCTCGCCCTGTTTACTTATTCCCCCTTTCCTTTTGCTCACTCGCTCTTCATCGGGAAACACAGGAGACTAACGAGGAAGCATCCTTCTCTCTGACGACTAACGAGGAAGCATCCTTCTCTCTGACGAAGCGGCACTCCAGTTGCTTCATGGAAACAGATGGATTTAGGGAGAGTTTTATTCTGAAAGCTTTCTTCTCCTACTCGGTGTGTGTGGTGTGTGTGTGTGGTGTAGCTGTTTGTTTGTATGTAGTGTAGCTGTGTGTGTGTGTGTGTGTAGCTGTGTATGTGGTGTAGCTGTTTGTATGTAGTGTAGCTGTGTGTGTGTGTGTGGTGTAGCTGTGTATGTGTTGTGTGTGTGTGGTGTAAAGGTGTGTGTGTGTGGTGTAGCTGTGTGTGTGTGTGTGTGGTGTAGCTGTGTGTATGTAGTGTAGCTGTGCGTGTGTGTGTGTGTGTGTGTGTGTAGCTGTGTGTGTGTGTGCATGTGGTGTAGCTGTGTGTATGTGGTGTGTGGTGTAGAGGTGTGTGTGTGTGGTGTAGCTGTGTGTATGTAGTGTAGCTGTGCGTGTGTGTGTGTGTGTGGTGTAGCTGTGTGTGCGTGTGTGTAGTGCAGCTGTGTGTGTGTGTGTGCATGTGTGCATGTGGTGTAGCTGTGTGTGTGTGTGGGTGTGTGTGGTGTAGCTGTGTGTGTGTGTGTGTGTGGTGTAGAGGTGTGTGTGTGTGTAGCTGTGAATGTGGTGGGTGTGTGTGTGTGTAGCTGTGATGTGTGTGTGTGTGTGTGTGGTGTGTGTGTGGTGTAGCTGTGTGGTGTGTGTGTGTGGTGTAGTGGTGTGTGTGCGTAGTGTAGCTGTGTGGGTGTAGTGTAGCTGTATGTATGTAGTGCAGCTGTATGGGTGTGTGTGTGTGTGTAACTGTGTGGTGTAGCTGTATGTGTGTGTAGTGTAGCTGTATGTATGTAGTGTAGCTGTGTGGGTGTGTGTGGTGTAGCTGTGTGTGTGTGTAACTGTGTGGTGTAGGTGTGTGTGTGTAGCTGTATGTGTGTAGTGTAGCTGTGTGTGTATGTGATGTAGCTGTATGTGTGTGTTTGTGTGTGTCCAGTTGGTCCATTACCACCGTCATTGCTTGTGTCTCGTGTCCTCCCGGTGGACGTGCCGATGAACCCGCGGTGTGATGGTAACCATATGCAGAGCCTGTATGTGCGTCTGTGAATTAGCATGTGGCACGAATCCTCCATCGCCCACGCATCTCTTCACACGGAGAACACGGTCTCTGTGAAACAGAAATGGGCTGTGTGTGGGGGGGGATATTGACATCTCAACAGAGGCATTCATGTGGGAACGCCATTCAGCTTTGTTGTTCGATCTGATGATGTGACCCGGGAAAGAAAACGGGAAACACATCAGAATGAACCGATGGAGAGAAACAATGGAGTGAGAAGCAGACGGGGTGAGACGGGGTGAGACGGAGGGGATGGGAAACGAATACTTCACGGCTTCAAAGCACTTCAGATATTCATTGCTATCGGGATGTTTAGAGCATCCATGGAATATAAAAAAACGTGTACCTCGAGCCGGTTTCTCAACCTTTAACCTGTTAAGCCCCAAGGTCCCCGCCGGCGGGTCCCCGTGTTTTTTTTCTCACGACACTGTGTCTCAGGGGATCTTAATATTTAAGAACCTATTCATGTGTGATACCAGATTAACGGGAATAATCTCAGCTAACTGACGATACAAACCGTTTTTACCAAAACAAAACACAAGTCTCATAAGAAGCATCTAAAGGACCCCTGAGCGGAAAATGCTAACCTATTACTGCACCGATAATCACTCCTAGCTCCCTTATTACTCATCCTAGGTGCACATCCAACACCTCGTCTATGATCGCAAGGAGACACAGAATCTAACGGTGCCCACCTCAACACTGAAAGATACAAACTCGCGACGTTATCAACAAAAACGTACATCAAAACAAGTGGCGCTAGGTAGCCCACAACGCTAACATGGTGACCTTCGTCTGTGTCTGGTCTAAACTGGTCTTCAATGGCATTTAAACGATAACAACGATGGTGTAGTTAATCCGTAGGTTAATCCAGTGGTTTTCAAACTGTGGGGTGCGACCCCTGGTGGGTCGCGGAGGTACTGCAGGGGGGTCGCGGGAAGATTTTTTAATTTTATTATTTTCTCCTTTTAGCTTTGTGAAGCACCTTGAGAGATGACGTTGTTTTTAAAGTGTGCTATATACATCAAATGTATTATTATTATTCAATTGTAAAAAATATGGTCAGAGAACTGAGGGCATAATGCTGCCTTTTGCAACATCCTACTTGTGTGAGACAGGCTTTTCTTGCTGCCATCAAAACGAAAAACAGATCAAAGCTGAACATGAGAATGAACTGAGGGTCAGTCTCAAAACAACAGCCCCGCTTTGAGAAGATCTGTGAGGGAAAGCAAGCACACAAGTCACTGAGAGGCTATGTGTGGAATAGGAATGGTAAGTGATGTGATCGTTTGCAACCTGCAGTAGAAATAGTTCATAAATATATTTTCCTTAAAGAAATTAGAATTTAAAAATATTCTACTCTGGGAAGAAGGCCAACCAGTTTTAATTAGGCCAAATCAATTCACAGTATCTACAAGCACGTTTGTTCATGTGTAATCCATAATAAAATATAAAATGATAGTTGGATCTTTGTATCTTATTATTATCAGCAGAGAAAATGTAATGTGTTTACAACAATATACAATTAATCCTACCAATATAAATGGGAACCGGGTTCCGAAAATACTTCCAATACCCAAGGGGGGCCCGACTGAAGAAGTTTTGAACCACTGGGTTAATCCAATGTGACTGCGTCCCCTTTGAAATGTTCTGATAATCCATAAGCACTAAAACAGCTTTTCCGTTGCTTGATATCAGAGCAGCGATATTTCTCCCTCTCTGCTGAAAGCTAGAATGCGCAGAGGCCACCATTTTTTTTTAACATGAGTGTGTGCGGGACGATTTCCTTGGATTCTATTGGCTCTGACGGTCAGAAAGAGATGTCACATGTCAACATCGACCATGGGGGCCAGAGATATGGAAAATCCACCCAAATGGCCCCAGAAGAGGTTTTTTTTGCTAAATCTGTCTTAAAAAGGTCAAAGGTCACTTGTTTTGCATCGATCTTGATACAGGGTACTTATCATATGTTGTACTTTGGATTCCTAAAGCTTTGTAGTCCACTAACCCATCATCCAAGGGTAGTTTTCACTATAAGTACAAATTAATTTTTGGACGGACACTATAATTTACAGTTTTTTACCGTGTTTAATCTGAATTTTCTTTAAAATAAAAACATCTACATTGATTCTGACTCTTCTACATCCAACTCACAGGTTCATCATTACTTTGAGAACAAAGATTATTAATGTAACCCTTTATAAGG
Organism: Champsocephalus esox; assembly: GCA_036324585.1. Lineage (NCBI taxonomy): Eukaryota > Metazoa > Chordata > Actinopteri > Perciformes > Channichthyidae > Champsocephalus > Champsocephalus esox. The sequence goes on from CM070498.1 coordinate 43,779,208, forward strand.
TGCATCAAAAATAATACAAACATCAGATCTGCTTTAGTATAAGGTCAAACGACTTATCCAAGATGGTAAATACCAATAGCCAGATTCCTGTGTTTCCTTGAGGTTATTCATGACCCGCAGAGGATGAACCCTGAGCATTGTTGGAGCAACTCTCACGAAACCCAATATGACGAGGGATGAATAAAGTATGCGACCTTAGTGCCTGCGATGCATCATTGATACTGCATACACGGCCTCTCTGTGTTTCATTGGGTGACACTAAGCTTCCCCCTACTCCTTTGCACTATAGATCTGTTTCCAAATGGCTGCATCAGACCTCGCAGGGGCTCTCACCCTCCTCCCTTCCTTCCCTTCATCTCTCCTTCTCCGGGGAAGGACATGGAGTTGCTGGCCCGACGCCACACCCGCCACTCCAGCCTCCGTCTGATTAATGTTTTTAATTTATATAAGTGAGTAGCGAGGGCTGTTGCCTTTCCTGATGGTGGGGTCGCACACTCTCCTTTGTCCATGTGACGGGGGTCAGATAGGCCGAGTCGTGAAAGGGCAAACGTGTGGTCGGGAAACCTTCAAGGGATAAAGAGAAACACGGTGGAAAGTAAACAAGAAGCCAGATGAAATGCAAAGAAGAAGAAGTGAGGATGAAGAAGAGAAGGATAGAGAGAGAGACGGTGATTATGAGAGATGGGGAAGGGTCGCTCGGGACGATCTAATTGCGAAACCCTGCCTTTTTATTTCAAATCTATTCATCATAATAAATCAAGGACAATCACGTTGACATGACATTTCCCCCAAAGAGCACGAGCTCTATTCGCGCACTCCAACATGGAAGCAAGAACACTTGGATTTAGCTCGGGATTGGATTTTTCTCCATCATGTTTTCCATTAACATTTTATATAGGTGTTAAAAAAACACCGGCTCTTCACGGGATTCAAATAATGACCTCCGGCGAACCTTTCGATCACCGGTCGGTCCAATCAATAGACACACGCACACACACACCTCTACACACACACGCACGCACCACACACACACACACACACGCACGCACCACACAGCTACGCACACGCTACGCACCACACACACACACCTCTACACCACACACGCACACACACACACCACAGATACCCATACACCACACACACACACACACCACCACACACAGATACCCCACACAGCTACCCACACACACACACACATCTACCACCACACACACACACACGCACACGCACACATACACACAGCTACACCACACACACACACACACACACACACACACACACATACACACACACAGCTACACCACATACACACACACTCACACCCACACAGCTACACCACACACACATCTACCACCACACACACACACACACACACCACTCTACACACCCACACACACACACACACACACCTGGCCTTGGTCAGTGAATCTCGACCGGACAGAAAAAGAAGGTGAAAGGAAGGACGGATTGAGTCAGAAGCGACGAAGAGAAACGCGGTCCGAAGGAAGGATTAAAGATAACCGTACGGGAGCAACGCTTCCGTCACATCTGTCAACGAACTCCAACATGTGCTTTATAAGAAATACATTGATTAGTGTTCAAGGGAACATAGTGTGCTTACTTTCAGGTGAAGACGTTGTGCCTTTCTTGTTACACGTTGACATGCTTTAATGTTTAGACATGGGGGGGTGAGAGAAGGTGCCTCTGCAGACCATTGACATTTATCTCCCGCACAAATACAAGTAAATACTTTGATTTTAAACTTGTTTTGAATCTAATCACAAGTACTTACACACTTCATCACATTTTATAATCGATGGACAAAACCAGTGTTATCTTCTCCTACGGGACACACGGTGGTTTCCGTAGTGTTCCTCTAACATGGTGCACGGCACATCCCAACAGACACCGTTGATTTGCTCGAACCTGGACGAACAGCTTTATGTTCTGGATCGATGTCCCTAAAGGATGAAATCGATTTTAATAATATGTCGGCTTCATTAGACAAGACACATTCCGATTAGTAGTATCGATAGCAAACGGTGGCGAGAGAGTGATCGATACTGACACAACCGAATATCAATTAGCAACGGACTCAAAGTGGATAAATGTGCACAACATGTGGACAGCTCGTACGTTATTTTCCGGCCCTGAACATGTGCTGATCGAGGCAGGATGTTTAACTGCATTTGATATTGAAGTAATCCAAACGTAACGTGACTTAGATGAGGTTATTGATACGGTGTTCTTTTACAGGTAACTAGTAATGGTTTATTATCATTTTATATAGGTGTTAAAAAAACACTGGCTCTCCACGGGATTCAAATAATGACCTCAGGCGAACCTTTCGATCACCGGCCGGTCCAATCAATACACACACACACACACACACACACACTCACTCACACAAAAAATAAAGTTGTCCAGTTGCGCCGTGGATCAAGGAGTATGTTTGTGAAAATATCCCGTGAGGAGGAAGACTTCACAGAACTGGATCTCCTGCTAAAGATACCCACCACCTTGAGGCCACAAGACAAGGGCACCGTATCACCTATAAACTCCTTCTTCTGACTTACACATCCCTCCATGCCCTCGCCCCCCAATACCTGTCTGACCTCCTCCGCTACCACACTCCATCCCGGAAGCTCAGATCATCTGGGCAGGATCTCCTCTCCACCCCCGCACCAGGTTGCGGACTTTTGGTGACAGAGCCTTCAGTGTGGCATCCCCCACCCTCTGGAACTCTCTCCCCCCCCGAAATCCGCAGCGCCCCAACCCTGAACATTTTCAAAAAGCCCTCAAAACGCACCTTTTCACCGAGGCTCTCCCCACTGTATAGTTAGTTTAATAGCTTTATTTCCCCCCCCCCTACCCGACTTGTAAAGCGACCTTGGGTTTCCTGAAAGGCGCTATAAAAACATTATATATTATTATTATTTATTATAGAGGAGGCAACGAAGAGGGATATCCTCAAGAAGCTTGGTCCCCTCACGCCGCCCAGCAGGAGGCTAACATGGAGCTGCCTGCATGTGAGCAACACTGATGAAGAATAATGAGAGGGAGCACACGAAGGATAACCGTCACTGATATATGAATAAGATAATTGTTACCAATAAAGCATTTGCATCATTCGATTTAATCTCGCATCTAATTTATGGAAAGAACATGAATTCTAATTTTGTATACCATCAGCATTTGCATTAAATACTATACATTTGACTTTCCGTGCAAGTGAATGTATTTGTAGGATGTGACTTTTATACACTATTAGAAAACATACACGCGACATCATCAACACGTTTATTCCCTCTACGTTTTATCAGAAAACTGATATTTAACCTAGGGCATTGTGACAGATGTAACTTGCAATTTAAGGAACATGGACGTGAATGCCTTGGTGTTTGAGCTCAAGATTTGTATGTAGATATTTAACTTCATTAAAAAAACAAAGAATTGCAACATTTTCAATATTCTGCCTACGATTCATTTGGACAACAACACAACTTTAAAGTCATGTTTCTCAGTTCTACACCCTGGCGAGTTCAGGTCTTTTGCCTTTGCCGGGCAGCATACATGTATGTAGAACACGTCATGGCAATCCATCCAATAATTACATGTCAGTCTGAAACAAAGTAGTGGACAGACGGACCAACGTCGTCCTCTCGCTACCCCACATGGCTAGAAGTTATCAAGCAACAAACCAAACGATGCATTGTAAATGTTGCTCGAGCATTATAGTACATTTTAATTGGGCTCGTTGGGACCCTATCACCCCCTGTCAGAAAGAGGAGCATATTTAAAACAAATGCTTTAAATATAAAGCAAGTGCAATGTATTCTACCTTATACAAACTCTAAGTGTACTTCTCTTGAATAACGTCCAAAATAAAACTAACCCTAACGGAGCGTCCACACTACAGCTTCAAAAAAGCTTGGAGCTGGGCGTGTCTGGAGCTTGGGGATTTTATTCAAGCAACACGACCAACAACCAATCACATGAATCTCCCGCCCCCGACATACAAAGCAAAGACCCCCGGGGATTTTATGGGAGCAATATATATATATATATATAAATTCCCCAAACAGGCGAAAACCTACCAGTTTCCCCCACTGTCTCTGCCCCCTCCCTCCATGCTGGTTCCTCCGGTTTGTGTCCCGGTAGGTGAAGAGGGTCTGGTCATACAAAACCGGGTGATTGCTACGGCGATAGTTAGTTTCTCCTCCGACTTTTTTTGAAATATAGAAATGAAACGGCGGGATATCTCTCCCAGCTTAGACGCGGTTTGATTGGCTACGGCTTCAGCTGTCAGATTTTCAGAAACGGGATTTGATTGGCTGGCGCTGGCTACTCCGGCGGAGACGGACCGCTCTGCTACCCACAATTCAGTTCGGCGAAAAAGCGAGGCAACGTGACGTCACCCCATTGGAAGTGAATGGGCAGATTGGAGTTTTTGACGCTGTCGACGCTGTAGTGTAGACGGGCCGTAACTCTCTAGTGTCTTCAACTGGCTCGTTCTTTGGGATCTGAATATACCTCGTGAAGACACGGACCCTTGAGAAAACAACTATTTTAAAGACAAATAATTGAGGTTCATCATTTTGATATGAGTCAAGCTTCATGTTTTCAATAATGAAGGACATATAACCACGTTAAAGTGATAGTCAAATATCTTTAGATAAACAGTGCGAACATGTTGCCCGATGTGTGCCCGATGATCTTTCTCTGACCCAAGCGGCCAACATGTTTTCTCTCTGGAGCCCTGGACCAAGTCGAGGGATTTTATCTCCACGCTGGTCTGGGAATCCCCCCGTTAGAGCTCGTGGGAACGGGAAGCGCTGCTGAAAAGGCTTCCTGCGAGACCCGACTCCGGGCGAGCAGTTGACGAGGGATGGATGAAACCTTTCATTTCTTCACGTAGGATTTGGCTCCTTGGAAGCTAAAGCAGAAGCGATTACAAAGGTTTGGCGTTTGAAAGCTTATGGTCTTGCAGGATTCCAGCGATTAAAAGTCTGCATCTTCACAATTGATTTAACTTCTTGTACGTTCATTTGGAGAAAAGCTTCGGCTAAATTAAATGTAATGGTCAAAAGAATAGTTGTGAAAAATACGTTTAAAAAAAATAAAGTATTCTTTATTAAGAGTGTCCCCTGAAATAGTTTTCCATGGTTTTTAACAATGGCAAGACATACACAAAGTCAGTATTTGCATAACCAGGTGGGCTGACAGGAGTGGCGAGCCGTCTAGGTTATATTTTTTTTGTTTTATTAGTTTTACCAAAATAACTTCATTTAATTGTATTTAAAATAAAATGTCCAAAGAAATAAATCCTTCAAATCTGCCTGGTTAAATGCCGTCTCTGCGAGGTGACGGCAGGAGCTGATTGGACGTCCAGCTGTGAACTCACAGAGGGTCGCTATAGTAACTGAAGAGAGAGTAATGTCAAATGACCAATCATATCTTCCCTCTAAATGGGTGGGCTTTATTATCGCAAACTTTATGACAACTTCCGCCCGCTGACAGGTTTATGCATGTGTAATAACAACGGGTTAAGATTTCCATAGCAACGACAACTTCCTGTCAACAGCGTAAACTCTCCTTCAAAATAAAAGCATGTCCATACAAAATAGGAAGCCAAGCCAAATTACACTTAATAATAATAATAATAATAATAATCCTTATATTTATTATAGCGCTTTATAAAAGACTCTCAAAGCGCTTTACAAATTCACATTACACATACAGATCATACATGTAATGGTCCTCTACTGTGGAGCAAATACAATACTTAACACTTAAGACATACAACTGCAAAAAAGGAACTAACACAATGCAATATCCTTTCCAATGTCATTGATGCGTGTTGCACCCCGGGCCGTGGTTTTGATATTCCGCCGAAGTATACGTTGGGACGTAATAACTATCCGAGGGACGGGGACGGGGGGGACGGGGGGGGTCAGAGGGCCTAGGTATAAAAGTCACGGCTCGCCACTGGCTTACAGTAGGTCACCATCACGTCTCAAAAGCATCATCAGAAGCTTAAACCTAAAAGGCTATTTCCACAGATATGTAAAACAGCCTTATCCCTAAAAGTGAACATTGGAATACTCTTCCAACTATTATGATGTAGGTAGTGTATAAAGAAGTGTGCTCATATTTCACTTTTCACTGACATCTCTGATCAATCGAGCGAGAGAGAATGAAAGAACGAGGGCTTTTCAGTTTCTCTCCCACTTCCCCCGTTACTGTGAAGACGTTGAAGGAAATGACCTTCGGCATGTCATCGGCCTGGCTAAGGGGCTCTCCGTCGGTATCAAAGAGCAGCGGATCAAGAACCACGCCGTCAGTAACAACGGGCTTCAAAGCCAACATTTCCTCAGTGATGCTGCAACTCCAAATTCGTTGCAGGCGTTTTGGCGAAATCTCAGCGAAAGAACTTGGAACGTTTTGATTAAGTTCTTGCGAGCTTGCATGTCAAAGTCTGAGGATAGACATTGCGATTCTACAGTATATCAATTTCACTGATTTCTATGCTGATTATTGATATGCACAGACACCTACGGGGAATTAGAGAAGCATTATAGGGCCTCTTTAAAATCCCTGTTTTGTATTTGATGATTACATTTTATAATTCAATGTGAAGAAAAGATATATTCAATCAATCAATGTTTATTTATAGCCCAATATCACACATGTTACATTTGACTTCACAGTGTGTACAGAATATCAGTATGACAATACGACACCCTCTGTCCTTAGACCCTCTGTCCTCAGACCCTCTGTCCTCAGACCCTCTGTCCTTAGACCCTCTGTCCTCAGACCCTCTATCCTCAGACCCTCTGTCCGTAGACCCTCTGTCCTCAGACCCTCTGTCCTCAGACCCTCTGTCCTCAGACCCTCTGTCCTTAGACCCTCTGTCCTCAGACCCTCTGTCCTCAGACCCTCTGTCCGTAGACCCTCTGTCCTCAGACCCTCTGTCCTCAGACCCTCTGTCCTCAGACCCTCTGTCCTCAGACCCTCTATCCTCAGACCCTCTGTCCGTAGACCCTCTGTCCTCAGACCCTCTGTCCTCAGACCCTCTGTCCTCAGACCCTCTGTCCTTAGACCCTCTGTCCTCAGACCCTCTGTCCTCAGACCCTCTGTCCGTAGACCCTCTGTCCTCAGACCCTCTGTCCTCAGACCCTCTGTCCTTAGACCCTCTGTCCTCAGACCCTCTGTCCTCAGACCCTCTGTCCTCAGACCCTCTAAAACAACTATTTAAAGACAAATAATTGAGGTTCATCATTTTTGATATGAGTCAAGCTTCATGTTTTCAATAATGAAGGACATATAACCACGTTAAAGTGATAGTCAAATATCTTTAGACGGATGCTCAAACAGTGCTAACATGTTACCCGATGTTAAGACTCTTTTTCTGTTCCAGAGCCGAAAAACCTTTGACTCAACATTTACTTTTAAACCTTTCATTTCTTCACGTAGGATTTGGCTCATTGGAAGCTAAAGCAGAAGCGATTACAAAGGTTTGGCGTTTGAAAGCTTATGGTCTTGCAGGATTCCAGCGATTAAAAGTCTGCATCTTCACAATTGATTTAACTTCTTGTACGTTCATTTGGAGAAAAGCTTCGGCTAAATTAAATGTAATGGTCGAAAGAATAGTTTTGAAAAATACGTTTAAAAAAAATAAAGTATTCTTTATTAAGAGTGTCCCCTGAAATAGTTTTCCATGGTTTTTAACAATGGCAAGACATACACAAAGTCAGTATTTGCATAACCAGGTGGGCTGACAGGAGTGGCGAGCCGTCTAGGTTATATTTTTTTGTTATATTAGTTTTACCAAAATAACTTCATTTAATTGTATTTAAAATAAAATGTCCAAAGAAATAAATCCTTCAAATCTGCCTGGTTAAATGCCGTCCATGCGAGGTGACGGCAGGAGCTGATTGGACGTCCAGCTGTGAACTCACAGAGGGTCGCTATAGTAACTGAAGAGAGAGTAATGTCAAATGACTAATCATATCTTCCCTCTAAATGGGTGGGCTTTATTATCGCAAACTTTATGACAACTTCCGCCCGCTGACAGGTTTATGCATGACCCTCTGTCCTTAGACCCGCTGTCCTCAGACCCTCTGTCCTTAGACACCCTGTCCTCAGACCCTCTGTCCTTAGACCCTCTGTCCTTTGACCCTCTGTCCTCAGACCCTCTGTCCTTAGACCCGCTGTCCTCAGACCCTCTGTCCTTAGACACCCTGTCCTCAGACCCTCTGTCCTTAGACCCTCTGTCCTTTGACCCTCTGTCCTCAGACCCTCTGTCCTTAGACCCGCTGTCCTCAGACCCTCTGTCCTTAGACACCCTGTCCTCAGACCCTCTGTCCTTAGACCCTCTGTCCTTTGACCCTCTGTCCTCAGACCCTCTGTCCTTAGACCCTCTGTCCTCAGACCCTCTGTCCTTAGACACCCTGTCCTCAGACCCTCTGTCCTTAGACCCTCTGTCCTTTGACCCTCTGTCCTCAGACCCTCTGTCCTTAGACCCGCTGTCCTCAGACCCTCTGTCCTTAGACACCCTGTCCTCAGACCCTCTGTCCTTAGACCCTCTGTCCTTTGACCCTCTGTCCTCAGACCCTCTGTCCTTAGACCCGCTGTCCTCAGACCCTCTGTCCTTAGACACCCTGTCCTCAGACCCTCTGTCCTTAGACCCTCTGTCCTTTGACCCTCTGTCCTCAGACCCTCTGTCCTTAGACACCCTGTCCTCAGACCCTCTGTCCTTAGACCCTCTGTCCTTTGACCCTCTGTCCTCAGACCCTCTGTCCTTAGACCCGCTGTCCTCAGACCCTCTGTCCTTAGACACCCTGTCCTCAGACCCTCTGTCCTTAGACCCTCTGTCCTTTGACCCTCTGTCCTCAGACCCTCTGTCCTTAGACCCGCTGTCCTTTGACCCTCTGTCCTTAGACCCTCTGTCCTTGATGATCTCAATGGGATTTTATCTGTATAAATAAAGGTTTGAAATGAAATGAAAAATAGTTAGTCTGAATATCCACTTTGGAAATATGATGCTTTACTTTAAGATAACGTGCAGCGTTTCAAAGTTTGAGCGTCCAAACTTCAGTCAGTATTATATCTCCACACATGAGGGATCCACCTGTCCCCTAACCACAGGCGTACCTGCTGCCCGATGCATTAAACATGGCCAGCAGGACATTCATATAGCAGAGCCGCTAAAAGAAAGTTTGACAACTCATTTTTGGAAATCCCCATGTTTGAATCTCTTCACGTGTGCTCTATAAAGGTCTCGGAGTGTGGGTGTGTGTGTGAGCATGTCTGGCCCACTAAAGGTTATATTTACCGTTCGTCTGGGTTTCGGGAGCGGCAGAGGGCAACTGGGGACAGCAGCGCGGACTGCTAGAATTCTGATGATGATTGTGGAGGATCAGACACACACAACCGCACAACAAAGAAGATTGGAGAATCAATCAAATGTCAAGGCTGCTGCCGTCACGCGGTGAATGCAGAGTGCAAGAGGCTAGGATGGACAGGGAATGCTTGGGAATGAATAGGAGACGAAGCTGGATCGATATGAGTGTGTGTTGGATAGGAATCAATTGGAAGGAATGGAGCTGCGGGTAGTAGGGTTGGTCCTCCATCCCTACTCCTTGATACTGGTGAGGAGCGACAACCGCGACAATCCGCCCTTGGGGTTGAACACGAGCCATGGCCAAGAAAGCTGCTCTACGCCTTTCCACCGCGGCGCCTCATTCTCCCCTCCTGGAGAGGGCGGCACGAGAACATCTGCCAGTCATCCTGGTGGCCCCAGACCGCCGCGTGGCGCCGTGGTTCACGTAGGTGACACAGATGAGGGTGGGCCCTGGGCAGTTCCTCAGGTCTGGGGGGCGATCTCTCAGGGGGCTGGTGCAACAGGGACGTTACCCTCTCTGGGCCACCCTCTCCAGGCTCCTGAGAGGGACAGGCTGAGACAGGTGGGGCAGAATCCACCACAGCCTGTTACGGACCAACGTGGCTGGCATTTCAGCGATGGTGTGAAAGGGGAAGTGTAGAGCCCAGTTGAGAGCTCCACCTGTGCTTATATGACTAGGGTTACAATACGTAACCCACTGTTGGCGCCCCAACACATTGTTCCTGATAAGTGTTGGGACATCTCTAAGCAACAGCACAGGCAGTAGAATATGTCACAATTCAAATATGAAGCTTACATTGAGCATAATGTCCTCTTTAAACACAAATTCCCTTTGTACCTTCACGACAGCTAGCTTACCCAACATTGATTAACTTGACTTAGGTACATAACGTAACCTAATATAGTTATGTTAATCCAAACCTGATCACGTAGTGTGGTTTCAATTCCCGATGTTAACTACTTATTTTAGAACTTCCCCATTGTACTAGTTGTAAGAGCAGTGTACCCATCTGGAGCATTGTTATGGTGGTGAGAATAACTGATGACATTCAAACCGGTCTGACAGGTTTATTAAAGTTGATGAATTATGAACATCTGCTGCCTCCTCCATACGCGGTGTCAAAGCATCGTCATAAGGATGGCATCGCTCAAAGTGTAAGGCTTTCTTATTAAGATGCCATTCTCACTTAATTCATTCCAAGATCTTCATATTGACCCCATCCTGTCAAACTGCGAGACAACAGTCTTTGCACAGCACACTCACACACGCACGTATATTTAGCTCTGACACACGTTGCAGATCATATCTTCAGAATTCAATTTACGATCTGAAAGGAAACCCCTTTGCAGGCGTGGAATGGATAGCAGGAAGTGGGAGACGGTGTCTCTTGTACTTTCCCTCACTGATGTCGCTGCCTTATTAAGCTGTAATATGAACTTTATGGATGCTTTGGGGAGACTGTTGAAGCCTTATTAGCTTTCCCTTGAGATTACAGGTATAAATGTAGAGCGCTGGCTGACGCTGTAGTCAAATCAAAAAAGTGCCAAGGCGCCGGAGGAGAGAACATGGAGCAGAGCTACAGAGAGATGCAGACGACTCTTCAGGCAGGAGACAGCAGCTGTATTATGACCATCAAAAAAAAGCAGTTTGGGGTGAAGCGTCTCAGGGACACAACAACATGCTGACTGCAGCGGGGTTTGAACCTGCGCTCCCCTGATACCAGGGCCGTTTCTAGCTTTTTGGGGGCCCTAGTTTTGACAGTTTTTTAACTACAATGGGGGGGATTCCGAAGCCTTTAAAGATCAAATGCAAAGCTTCCAAATATGCTACATTTTTATAGAAATGTTGTTTTTAAGACTGCCTATCTTTTTTATTTTATTTAAATCGAGATAATACACCCGAAAAAAAGCTTTTTATTGATACAAAACTCGACCCAAAGCCGTCTGAATTGAATTGAATCGGAAAATGAACAAGGAGCAGCTGTATTATGACCATCAACAAAAACCCGTACCGTGAGTTTTGCACCAATGATGTATTTGTGTATGGGATTTTTCCATCATCACATGTCAGATTCCTCCGCGTACCGCTAGCGGGAGCTGGCGTACCACCAGGGGTACGCGTACCACAGGTTGAGAACCACTGGCTTAAGGGATTAGACTGTTTTAAGTTCTAAAACCCGGAACCAGGTACTAAAGCTGCATGAACCTGCGCTCCCCTGATACCAGGGCCGTTTCTAGCTTTTTGGGGGCCCTATGCAAGAGGCTGTTTGGGGGCCCCAGTTTTGACAGTTTTGTAACTACAATGGGGGGATTCCGAAGCCTTTAAGATGATCTGTGGAGACGCATCAACCTGTTACACTTCAATAGGAAAACAGGCTAATTTCACGAAAACCAAGCAATTGAAAATTAAAAAGAATGATATTAAAAAGGTAAACAATAAGACTCCTCTACGTCAATACATGCAAGAGATGCAGCATTTTCTCAGCTGTCAGCCCAACGATGATTTGGACTTTATTACCCCAGAAACCCGCAGCTTTGCTATCATTGCAGTTCAGTCGTGTTTATATCCTACATTGGATTGTAAGCATATAATGCTTCACAGGAGGGGGCTCGGCTGTCTGCAAATAAAGACGGCTCGTTTTAATTCTCCCCAAATATATTGAGGCTGACCTTTGAATTCTCTGCTCCCATCATTATCTTGGCGATCTTGTTAAAATTGTGAATGCAGAATTAGAAATACTATGAAACTGGTTTGCAGTTAATAAATGATCCCTGAATGTGGCCAAAATAAATTACATGTTATTCAATACAAAGTCTGAGAGTGGAAATGACTGCATGATACGGATTTGCAATACAGAGATAGAAAAAGTGCATGTACATTTTTTGGACTGCTTGTTGACGAAAAACTCAACTGGAAGCACTATATAAATGATGTACAGACTACTGTCATAAACAACAGGTATTTTGTATCATACTAAGAACATTCTTGAAGAAAATATACTCTTTCAGTCTATTTCTCCCTTATCTTAACCTTACGTGTTTCCCCATGTTTCGGAGCAGTCGTAAACTGAGACTCCGTTTACACGAGAACAAAACGGGTTGTATCCGCATAGTTTCTCTTGCGTATAGCCCTTTCATTTACACGAGGCCGTAGCAAAACGATAGAAACGGCCCCACAAACGATAACGGTCCCAAGGTGGATAGATTTGCAAACGGCTCCGTGTAATCACCTCTATACGATCATTTCCCGATAGATGAAGCCATAGCCCCGCCTCTCCCCACCTCTGCTGCTCACTGCTGTAGCATGGTCAGTAGCTACTGCTAGCGCTACTGACCACGCTACAGATGTTAGTACAACATCTACAGCTCCTCGACCACAACCATCAGCAACAAGTGGACATGGAGAACTACATGAACTACTACATGTCGCTAAATCCACCGCGGGGCATAAACAGAAGGGCAGCCATGCTCCGGGGTCTTCTTCGCTGCTTTTGGTGGATTTTGTGGCGGCAGCAGCGCCACCTACAGGCCTGGCATATGTACTACAGCGGGTCGAGCGGTCTCGTGTAGAGGCAGGTCTGTCATTGTATTGAAGGGTTGTATTTTGGATAAAAGTATTATTACGTTATTTTTACTTTGCGTATTGATTAGCCTTGAATGAAGTGACAAGTTGTATGTATACATGTGTGATAGAATTATTTTTTAAATAACATTTTACATGATAAAAATGGCTCTGAATGTATATTGTTGTGTTCTTATTGAAGCAATAAATTGCAAGACAGTAAGTTCTGTAATTTACATAATTCATTTCTAATGTACTTTCTATATATTTCACAGGTTACCAAGGGACATCGAGTCATCCAGCAATTTCGTCTTCGACAGCTAATGCAGAGTAAGTTCATCAACTCAGTACTGTTAGAAGTTTAAGTTGACATATAAATGTTTTTGTAACATGGTTTAGTTTCAAGAGGTTTAAAGATTGAATTAATTTGTTTTTTTCGATTCCACTAGATGGGTGAGCAAAACATGTAGCTTTGAATCTAACAAAAGGATTGTTAAACCACTACAGGCTAAAACATGTAAACGGTGGACGCTCCGTCCCTTGTCTTTATACAGATTGCCCTTGTTCGTTTAAAACATGTACACAGAGTCAGTGACACTAGGTCTTTCATTTAATTGTCTACTATGCAATTCTAGTTTTCATTCAGGGAGGATGTATCTTGAACATCTTGGTAGGCCTTTGAGGAGGTTTGAAGTAGGTGCGTGTGTATTCAAAGATTGCAGCTTCAGTACAAACATATATTCAACCTTTTGTTACTGATAGACACAGGAAACATTCTCAACATGGCCCTGGACACAATGGGGATGATTTCAAGTGGATTCATTCTCTGTTTCTGATGCAGCTTCTTCTGTCGAAATGATACGACACCTGCAAAGCTCCGTATCAAGAACACTTGAGGAACTTATGTGTGAACTTCAAGAGACATTTCATATTCCAGGGGAGTTTACTGTGATGTATCAAGACATGTTTTGCACTTTCAGCTGCATTGAAGATGTAGAAGACAAGGGAACACTAACGGCCCGTCCACACAGCGGCGTGCGTTGACGCTTGCCGGCGGGCGTGTCTGAAACTCGACCAACAACCAATCACATGAATCTCCCGCCCAGACACACAAGCACGCGGTTTGATTAGCTAGAGCTTGTACTGGCATATGATTCGATTGGCTGACGCCTCCGTTGTACATTGCTCAACTTTTGAAGCGAGCAACGCCAACAACACTCCTCTCGCCACTCATCTGGACCTCAGGACAACATCCTGCTCTCGTCCTCTGGAACATCTTACCGGTCCGAACTGTGGCCAGCTAAGGTTCAAGTACCGACTCTTTCTTACGATGTAGACGTTTCGCTGGAGGCAGGCAACCAGGCTTACCAAAAGGATGGCACCCTATTGAGCAATCCAAGACTGAGAAGTAGCGTACTTGAGACATTAGCTGAGGAAATATTGCGCTATACAGCATACCCAACCGGTGTACACGTTTGAGCTGTGCTAGAAGCCTTGTTAGAAAAGTACCCATGCCTCAAAGAGCCAGGTCTTTTAATGGCATGTATGGTTGTTGGCAGCAGAGGGTCAGATATGAAATGGGCAAAATTAAGATGCCGTACATTTGCCTGCCCAGAGTTGGAGGTGAACTCGCGTAAAAGTCAGGCGTCAAATGAAAGGGACCCCAAAGGCATCAAAAGGCCTAAGAACGCTGAAGTGAACTACCTGCCACCACGGCCACTTGGGGAGACAGGCGACGCTTTAGAGAGGGAGAGAATAGATGAGACAAGATCATTGGTGAAAAGATGGAGAGGTCTTTCTCCTACCGAAGACTAGAAGTTGTCCAGCATTGCCCTGCAGTCCGCGACTTCATCATGGCCCGCAATGTTCTCCGACCTTCCGGTAATCCAGCTCTTCGTGTGTTTCTCGACCGGATGCTGAGATCGACTGCATTACTTTTAGCTAGGTGTACCTAATTCATTGGGTAATCATTGTTGTTGCAACACAGCACATGTTCACCTTGTTGTTTCAGATCAAAGACGGGTTCCGAAGGATTACAACAATTCATCTCGAGTGAACCTTTTGGACCAAACTGGACTTTTACACCCCGAAACGGCAGGAGATATTTGGGACAAAAGGCGGAGTTGCACAAAAATAACCCCTCCTGGATTCACTCAGGCAGGTAAAGTGTAACATTCATACAATTATGAACGTATGTTGGGCTCTTACTCACTGAGAAAACATAATAATAATGATGTAATGATCATATATGATACCCGAACTGTATACAACGGTGTTTCTTCAACTTGCAGTTCAGAAGAAATGCTTGGTAGTTATGGTGCCTAGCAACAGTGACCTTTTTCACATGTTTTGCCTGAGCCCACTTTGTACAACTACATGTTTTGTATGTTGTTAAGATAAGGTTTCAAAACCTCGTTGAGGGGGTTCTTGACACAGCACTTTTTAGTTTCATGTGTTGTGCTTTGAGTATGTGCAGCTCAATGTTTTCTTCATTTGATTGTGTTTCGTTTCTTGAGTGCGTTGAATTCTCAGGGCCGCAGTACATATTGTGTAACACTAAAGCAAGGGATGTCAGGGATGAGGGATTGCACTTAGTGTCCTTGCAAAGTCATGTGCTGAATATGATAACATGTGATTTATTTATCTTTAAGTCACAATTCTGTGTTTCAAAACATAAAGTCGCTGTTTTAAAGAGTGCATTGTTTCATGTTTTGTATGCCCATATGTAACAGCATAGTGCTGTTAAAGGTAGAATACATATTATGTAAATATTACTTGTATATTTAAGTAAAAAAGACTATGCAATAGTGAGTACAATTAAATAAGAAACACAGAAAGTACAGTAAAGTGTACTTGTGTACCTGTTGTTAGAGACACTTGTGAAATGTAGGTTGTTAAATGTACTATTGTACTATATGTTTTTCTAAGTAAATGTCACTCCACTTTCTTTTCAGTGTATGAACTCCCATAGTTACAAAAAACTCAATCTATTAAAATGTGTTGAGATAGTACAGCTTAAAACAGTCCTGATTATGCACAACATGTTCCATAACAACCTGCCTAATAACATTCAAAAGCAGTTCCAAACCACAGCGTGAACATATGGATGTAAAATAAGGGTTCACAATGTTTATATGCAATTATGCATATATTATTATTATTATTATTCATTTGCCAAGTGCATGTGTACCTATGTATATATAGTATTTTAATTTCCAAAAAAAGATAGTTGAAACTGCTATTGACATGTGCAGAAAATGACCCTATATCTAGTTTTCGTATATATATTATATATATATATATATATATTATATTTATGCATTTATTGTTATCCTGCCATAACTTTTATTTAATTTTTTCTCCCATTTTCTTTATTTCTTTGTACTCCTTTATTTCTATACGTTTTTGACGCAATAATGCCGCTGTATTAAGATGATGCACGGGAGCAGAGGTCGCGTTAACCGAATATTTTCCGACGATGACGGATTTTTTTCAAAAGCAGGAAGTATCATCCCAATTTCAGCAAGTCAGGTTTCTTTCCCCTACAGTCTCCAATTACTTCTTACTATGTTGTGCTTGTTTGCCTTGAGGATAACTCTCATTCTCTATCCACTACTAAGGCATCCATGTACATCCGCCCCGTATGCTCTGTCAGAGTTGATTAGCAGCCAGTAATAAGCAACCCTGTCCTGGCCAAATCCCTGGTGGAGTGTAGTTCCAGTCACCTACAAAGCATGCATGTTTAGCATGCTAACCCTAACCTTTGTTTTTCTGTTTTCCTAATGAAGCTATAAAGTAATCTTTCACAAAGTGCCTTAAGCTGTGGTTTTGTGTACTTTGATTACCTCTTTAGGCACAGCTCTGCGTGTGCCCTGTGGGCTTCTCCCTTTAAGTATCTAAATACAACAGTGTTTCATAAGGGTGAAGGGCTGAGTGTCTTACGGCCCGTCTACACTACAGCGTCGACAGCGTTGAAAGCTCCAAGCTGCTCCAATCTGCCCATTCACTTTCAATGGGGTGACGTCACGTAGCCGCGCTTTTTCGCCGAACTGAATTGTGGGTAGCAGAGCGAGGCGTCTCAGGCGACCAGAAGTTGAACATTGTTCAACTTCTGGTCGCCTGAGACGCCTGAGACACCGGAGTAGCCAGCGCCAGCCAATCAAATCCCGTTTCCCAAAATCTGACAGCTGAAGCCGTAGCCAATCAAACCGCATCTAAGCTGGGAGAGATATCCCGCCGTTCATTTCTATATTTCAAAAAAAGTCGGAGGAGAAACTAACTATCGCCGTAGCAACTCACCCGGTTTTGTATGACCAGACCCTCTTCACCTCCCGGGACACAAACCGGAGGAACCAGCATGGAGGGAGGAGGCAGAGACAGTGGGGGAAACTGGTAGGTTTTCGCCTGTTTGGGGAGTTTATAGATATATATTTATATATTGCTCCCATAAAATCCCCGGGGGTTTTTGCTTTGTATGTCGGGGGCGGGAGATTCATGTGATTGGTTGTTGGTCGTGTTGCTTGAATAAAATCCCCAAGCTCCAGACACGCCCAGCTCCAAGCTATTTTTGGAGCTGTAGTGTGGACGCTCCCTTATTGATTACAAGGAAACCTCGTGTCACCTCAGTAGCTGCGTTTCCCATCCGTTAAATATCCCATCCCTTCCTATCGGCTGCTTAATTTAATTTACACTACGTCTTACATCTGTTATCAATATTGTCTGGCTCCCAGGGTCATATGTATTACCTTCTCCGGGGGAACAGTAATGAGGCAGATATGATATTAAAGATGGGGGTTTTATCAGTGGAGTACGCAGTCATCATATATATATATATATATATATATATATATATATATTGTGCTTCAGGCTTTTCAAAATGTAATGCTAAACTTTTCACAGTACCGAAGCAGAAAATGAATGCTGCTGATTCAGAGAGATTATATTTGTGTGTGCGATTATTTGGCATCTGCACATTGAGATACTGTGTGTGTGTGTGTGTGTGTCGGCGATCGAGTTTTAGCTCTTTACAATGCTGAGCTCCACCTGAATAATGATTTTCTTAAGGCAAGTTTTAAGCCACAGGTTTTCAACACATGATCCGCAGTAGGCACAAGTACACACAAAGCCTTTACCAGTCAGCAGCTGCATGACTATACATCGTATTGTTCCGATGCTGAGCATGACAACATCTGCTTATCTCATAACACCTCAGTAAAAAAGCAACAGGACAAAAAACAATTAAAGCAGTGTCGGTGTTTTGTTAATAAACCACCATTACATCTCAGTGATTTATAAGTAAGGGATATCCCGCGTATCACACGGCCGCATTCTCAACAAAGCAACGACATGACTCCCAATATTAATTTAAATGCTTTTATGGATTTAGAAAATAGTTGTATTGATTTAAATTTAAATAGTCCGTTGTTACCGTTTGAACTACCGTAGCAACGGCAGGAACGGCTTCGATAGCGCTTTTGAGGAGCTCTTTGATTACAGATTTGAAAACATCGCTCCTTGCTTTAAAGTAGCACACTGCATGATGTCAGACCTGGAGAGTATCTCGATATCCTGCCCTGATGCCAAAGTAACTGGCAACTGAATATGTGTCGCCGTTTGATGTCTATGTCTGGACCGCTGCGTAACAACGAGGGTTTATGCCCGTTATTTCCCCGCTGCTTTTCATGTCCCAGTTCGGCCCAACTGTATACAGTTAAATCGACCGGACTTCTTTCTGCAGATGTGAGCGTCCTTAACAACGGTCAATAAGTCCTTGACAGCGGTCTGTCTGTTCGGTATTAACAACGTGTCACGTTTTCTGAATTGACCAATCAGAATCGAGTATTCAACTAAGCCATGTAATAATGTGGCTTCATTACTGTGTTAGCATTAAATGTGACTTTGAAAAATGACATGGTGGGCATTTCCTGAATTCATCAGGCTTGAAAGTGTCCGTGATGGTGTGTGCCAAAAAACAGACGAATTAAGTAAACAGAAACATTACCTTAATATTTGCTGTCGAGCCAAAGACCAAATTCAGCTGATTCAATCAAAGGCATGATGCTTTTCTTAAAATGTTCTTCAGGGATGCAAAATGTCACCTTTCGGCGAAATTCGTCGTTTTGAATCCAAAATAGGTCGTTTGTGTGATTCATGTTGATCTGCAATACAAATATTTGTGGGGTATGGGGGGGGTCTGGGACCCGGAGTAATCTGCGGCCGCAAGCTGTTATGTGCCGTCATGACACCATGGTGTTATTTTTTTATATATTATAAAGCTGTGTGCTCGTATGGAAGCAAACAAGAGACAAAAGTATTTGAATTTGATCAGACACCGAATTTATAGCATTGAAAATAAGTACTTTCAAAATCATGTATCTGAAGTACTTTGTAGACTGCAGGGTAGCTGGTGGAGGTGCAGCTAGTCTGAAGTACTTTGTAGACTGCAGGGTAGCTGGTGGAGGAGCAGCTAGTCTGAAGTACTTTGTAGACTGCAGGGTAGCTGGTGGAGGAGCAGCTAGTCTGAAGTACTTTGTAGACTGCAGGGTAGCTGGTGAAGGTGCAGCTAGTCTGAAGTACTTTGTAGACTGCAGGGTACCTGGTGGAGGAGCAGCTAGTCTGAAGTACTTTGTAGACTGCAGGGTAGCTGGTGGAGGTGCAGCTAGTCTGAAGTACTTTGTAGACTGCAGGGTAGCTGGTGGAGGTGCAGCTAGTCTGAAGTACTTTGTAGACTGCAGGGTAGCTGGTGAAGGTGCAGCTAGTCTGAAGTACTTTGTAGACTGCAGGGTAGCTGGTGGATTTACTCCAGGTGGAACTAAAGTCTGATTCAACACTCGGTTATATTTCACATCATTCATCTGTGAAGTAACTAGAGGGATTAAATACATGTAGTGGAGTAGAAGTACACCATGTACCTCTGAACTGGAGAGGAGAAGAAGAACAAAGTAGCAAAACATTGAAATACTTAAATAAAGTACAAGTATCTCTAAATTGTACCTTGTTGAGTTTATGAATTTAGTTACTTTACACCAGTGGCTATAAAGATAGAAAGACTCAGCCTTGCATGACAATAGATTTTCAAAATGCTCAACAGTGCTGCCAAAATGTTAAACTCACTGCTACACAATTAAAATAAATGTTTTTATATATATTTATATTAGATATAATTAGATTAGATCTGTTATTCCTCATTTTAAGGCCGATATTCCGTGGGGTCGGGGGGCTCGGGTCCTTGTCACCTTGTTCATACCTGATGAGTTTGCATCCCTGATATGTTAAAACTTCACTTTACAGATCTCTGTGACCGGATACAGTTGTTCAGCTTAGTGAACGTGTGTCTGCTCCGATCAGGTGATGATTCAATCGTTTACTGTCACATGTACAGCATATTGGCCGTCATCTCGCAGCCCGACATGTACTGAGATGTCCACACACATGTTCTTTAGCAAGTGTGCAGAGCAATTTTGATTTAAAATATAAATGTGAAGGTTAGATATTTGTAAACATTTGTGTGTATACATGAATAATTTAAGATGTAAATTAATTCCAATGTATCTATAGTACTTTCTATTGTTGGTGGCATCAGTGTGTGCATGTGATACAGATAACGGAGCAGTTCTTTGGGCCTCATACACAGCATAGCCCTTAAGGTCATGAGATCCCACACCTCCACACATCAAATCCCAATGTAACCCCTGCATACGAGTCAATATCAGTTTAAGATATGAACATAAACTCCTCAGCCTCTGTATTAAATGGGGTGTAATTAGTTTAAGAATTTAATTAAATATAGTTTCTGTCAATAATTAATGTACATTTTAACAACGTATTACTTTTGTTCTGTATTTCACACGATGATTTGGAACCTCTTGTTTTGCACTCTTTTTTCTTCTTGTTACAGGTGCATGCGGAGATTAAAAGCTGATTGCCACAGCGGGCCTCCGTGAAGCAGGTAGAGGCGCTGAGTGTTCCAGCTACAATGGAACATGTTACGTCAAACTCTGATTGCCGCTCATGTGGCATCACTCTGAAAACTGTTAAGAGCTATGTAGATCACCAGATTTAGCACAGACATGAAGCAAACACGTATTCATGAAGTGCACCCCACAGAATATCGGCCTTAAAATGAGGAATAACAGATCTAATCTAATTATATCTAATATAAATATATATAAAAACATTTATTTTAATTGTGTAGCAGTGAGTTTAACATTTTGGCAGCACTGTTGAGCATTTTGAAAATCTATTGTCATGCAAGGCTGAGTCTTTCTATCTTTATAGCCACTGGTGTAAAGTAACTAAATCCATAAACTCAACAAGGTACAATTTAGAGATACTTGTACTTTATTTAAGGATTTCAATGTTTTGCTACTTTGTTCTTCTTCTCCTCTACAGTTCAGAGGTACATGGTGTACTTCAACTCCTCTACAGTTCAGTGGTACATGGTGTACTTCTACTCCTCTACAGTTCAGAGGTACATGTGTACTTCTACTCCTCTACAGTTCAGAGTACATGGTGTACTTCTACTCCACTACAGTTCAGAGGTTCATGGTGTACTTCTACTCCTCTACAGTTCAGAGGTACATGTGTACTTCAACTCCTCTACAGTTCAGTGGTACATGGTGTACTTTACTCCACTACATGTATTTAATCCCTCTAGTTACTTCACAATGATGATGTGAAATATAACGATGTTGAATCAGACTTGTATCCACCTGGAGTGAATCCACCAGCTACCCTGCAGTCTACAAAGTACTTCAGATACATGATTTTGAAAGTAATTATTTTCAATGCTATAAATTCGGTGTCTGATCAAATTCAAATACTTTTGTCTCTTGTTTGCTTCCATACGAGCACACAGCTTTATAATATATAAACAAATAACACCATGCGTGTCATGACGGCACATAACAGCTTGCGGACAGCCTGAGAGCAGTATGAACAGTGTGTATGAATACACTAGATATCAGCCTGAGAGCAGTATGAACAGTGTGTATTAATACACTAGATATCAGCCTGAGAGCAGTATGAACAGTGTGTATGAATACACTAGATATCAGCCTGAGAGCAGTATGAACAGTGTGTATGAATACACTAGATATCAGCCTGAGAGCAGTATGAACAGTGTGTATGAATACACTAGATATCAGCCTGAGAGCAGTATGAACAGTGTGTATGAATACACTAGATATCAGCCTGAGAGCAGTATGAACAGTGTGTATGAATACACTAGATATCAGCCTGAGAGCAGTATGAACAGTGTGTATGAATACACTAGATATCAGCCTGTGAGCAGTATGAACAGTGTGTATGAATACACTAGATATCAGCCTGAGAGCAGTATGAACAGTGTGTATTAATACACTAGATATCAGCCTGAGAGCAGTATGAACAGTGTGTATGAATACACTAGATATCAGCCTGTGAGCAGTATGAACAGTGTGTATGAATACACTAGATATCAGCCTGAGAGCAGTATGAACAGTGTGTATGAATACACTAGATATCAGCCTGAGAGCAGTATGAACAGTGTGTATGAATACACTAGATATCAGCCTGAGAGCAGTATGAACAGTGTGTATGAATACACTAGATATCAGCCTGAGAGCAGTATGAACAGTGTGTATGAATACACTAGATATCAGCCTGAGAGCAGTATGAACAGTGTGTATGAATACACTAGATATCAGCCTGAGAGCAGTATGAACAGTGTGTATGAATACACTAGATATCAGCCTGAGAGCAGTATGAACAGTGTGTATGAATACACTAGATATCAGCCTGAGAGCAGTATGAACAGTGTGTATTAATACACTAGATATCAGCCTGAGAGCAGTATGAACAGTGTGTATTAATACACTAGATATCAGCCTGAGAGCAGTATGAACAGTGTGTATGAATACACTAGATATCAGCCTGAGAGCAGTATGAACAGTGTGTATGAATACACTAGATATCAGCCTGAGAGCAGTATGAACAGTGTGTATGAATACACTAGATATCAGCCTGTGAGCAGTATGAACAGTGTGTATGAATACACTAGATATCAGCCTGAGAGCAGTATGAACAGTGTGTATGAATACACTAGATATCAGCCTGAGAGCAGTATGAACAGTGTGTATGAATACACTAGATATCAGCCTGAGAGCAGTATGAACAGTGTGTATGAATACACTAGATATCAGCCTGAGAGCAGTATGAACAGTGTGTATGAATACACTAGATATCAGCCTGTGAGCAGTATGAACAGTGTGTATGAATACACTAGATATCAGCCTGAGAGCAGTATGAACAGTGTGTATTAATACACTAGATATCAGCCTGAGAGCAGTATGAACAGTGTGTATTAATACACTAGATATCAGCCTGAGAGCAGTATGAACAGTGTGTATTAATACACTAGATATCAGCCTGAGAGCAGTATGAACAGTGTGTATGAATACACTAGATATCAGCCTGTGAGCAGTATGAACAGTGTGTATTAATACACTAGATATCAGCCTGAGAGCAGTATGAACAGTGTGTATGAATACACTAGATATCAGCCTGAGAGCAGTATGAACAGTGTGTATGAATACACTAGATATCAGCCTGAGAGCAGTATGAACAGTGTGTATTAATACACTAGATATCAGCCTGAGAGCAGTATGAACAGTGTGTATTAATACACTAGATATCAGCCTGTGAGCAGTATGAACAGTGTGTATGAATACACTAGATATCAGCCTGTGAGCAGTATGAACAGTGTGTATTAATACACTAGATATCAGCCTGAGAGCAGTATGAACAGTGTGTATGAATACACTAGATATCAGCCTGAGAGCAGTATGAACAGTGTGTATTAATACACTAGATATCAGCCTGAGAGCAGTATGAACAGTGTGTATTAATACACTAGATATCAGCCTGTGAGCAGTATGAACAGTGTGTATGAATACACTAGATATCAGCCTGTGAGCAGTATGAACAGTGTGTATGAATACACTAGATATCAGCCTGAGAGCAGTATGAACAGTGTGTATGAATACACTAGATATCAGCCTGAGAGCAGTATGAACAGTGTGTATGAATACACTAGATATCAGCCTGAGAGCAGTATGAACAGTGTGTATGAATACACTAGATATCAGCCTGAGAGCAGTATGAACAGTGTGTATGAATACACTAGATATCAGCCTGAGAGCAGTATGAACAGTGTGTATTAATACACTAGATATCAGCCTGAGAGCAGTATGAACAGTGTGTATGAATACACTAGATATCAGCCTGAGAGCAGTATGAACAGTGTGTATGAATACACTAGATATCAGCCTGAGAGCAGTATGAACAGTGTGTATGAATACACTAGATATCAGCCTGTGAGCAGTATGAACAGTGTGTATGAATACACTAGATATCAGCCTGAGAGCAGTATGAACAGTGTGTATGAATACACTAGATATCAGCCTGTGAGCAGTATGAACAGTGTGTATGAATACACTAGATATCAGCCTGAGAGCAGTATGAACAGTGTGTATTAATACACTAGATATCAGCCTGAGAGCAGTATGAACAGTGTGTATGAATACACTAGATATCAGCCTGAGAGCAGTATGAACAGTGTGTATTAATACACTAGATATCAGCCTGAGAGCAGTATGAACAGTGTGTATTAATACACTAGATATCAGCCTGTGAGCAGTATGAACAGTGTGTATGAATACACTAGATATCAGCCTGAGAGCAGTATGAACAGTGTGTATAATACACTAGATATCAGCCTGAGAGCAGTATGAACAGTGTGTATTAATACACTAGATATCAGCCTGAGAGCAGTATGAACAGTGTGTATGAATACACTAGATATCAGCCTGAGAGCAGTATGAACAGTGTGTATGAATACACTAGATATCAGCCTGTGAGCAGTATGAACAGTGTGTATGAATACACTAGATATCAGCCTGAGAGCAGTATGAACAGTGTGTATGAATACACTAGATATCAGCCTGAGAGCAGTATGAACAGTGTGTATGAATACACTAGATATCAGCCTGAGAGCAGTATGAACAGTGTGTATTAATACACTAGATATCAGCCTGAGAGCAGTATGAACAGTGTGTATGAATACACTAGATATCAGCCTGAGAGCAGTATGAACAGTGTGTATGAATACACTAGATATCAGCCTGAGAGCAGTATGAACAGTGTGTATGAATACACTAGATATCAGCCTGAGAGCAGTATGAACAGTGTGTATGAATACACTAGATATCAGCCTGTGAGCAGTATGAACAGTGTGTATGAATACACTAGATATCAGCCTGAGAGCAGTATGAACAGTGTGTATGAATACACTAGATATCAGCCTGAGAGCATATGAACAGTGTGTATAATACACTAGATATCAGCCTGAGAGCAGTATGAACAGTGTGTATGAATACACTAGATATCAGCCTGAGAGCAGTATGAACAGTGTGTATGAATACACTAGATATCAGCCTGAGAGCAGTATGAACAGTGTGTATGAATACACTAGATATCAGCCTGAGAGCAGTATGAACAGTGTGTATGAATACACTAGATATCAGCCTGAGAGCAGTATGAACAGTGTGTATGAATACACTAGATATCAGCCTGAGAGCAGTATGAACAGTGTGTATTAATACACTAGATATCAGCCTGAGAGCAGTATGAACAGTGTGTATGAATACACTAGATATCAGCCTGAGAGCAGTATGAACAGTGTGTATGAATACACTAGATATCAGCCTGAGAGCAGTATGAACAGTGTGTATGAATACACTAGATATCAGCCTGAGAGCAGTATGAACAGTGTGTATAATACACTAGATATCAGCCTGAGAGCAGTATGAACAGTGTGTATGAATACACTAGATATCAGCCTGTGAGCAGTATGAACAGTGTGTATGAATACACTAGATATCAGCCTGAGAGCAGTATGAACAGTGTGTATGAATACACTAGATATCAGCCTGAGAGCAGTATGAACAGTGTGTATGAATACACTAGATATCAGCCTGAGAGCAGTATGAACAGTGTGTATGAATACACTAGATATCAGCCTGAGAGCAGTATGAACAGTGTGTATGAATACACTAGATATCAGCCTGAGAGCAGTATGAACAGTGTGTATGAATACACTAGATATCAGCCTGAGAGCAGTATGAACAGTGTGTATGAATACACTAGATATCAGCCTGTGAGCAGTATGAACAGTGTGTATGAATACACTAGATATCAGCCTGAGAGCAGTATGAACAGTGTGTATTAATACACTAGATATCAGCCTGAGAGCAGTATGAACAGTGTGTATGAATACACTAGATATCAGCCTGAGAGCAGTATGAACAGTGTGTATGAATACACTAGATATCAGCCTGAGAGCAGTATGAACAGTGTGTATGAATACACTAGATATCAGCCTGAGAGCAGTATGAACAGTGTGTATGAATACACTAGATATCAGCCTGAGAGCAGTATGAACAGTGTGTATGAATACACTAGATATCAGCCTGAGAGCAGTATGAACAGTGTGTATGAATACACTAGATATCAGCCTGAGAGCAGTATGAACAGTGTGTATGAATACACTAGATATCAGCCTGAGAGCAGTATGAACAGTGTGTATGAATACACTAGATATCAGCCTGAGAGCAGTATGAACAGTGTGTATGAATACACTAGATATCAGCCTGAGAGCAGTATGAACAGTGTGTATGAATACACTAGATATCAGCCTGAGAGCAGTATGAACAGTGTGTATGAATACACTAGATATCAGCCTGAGAGCAGTATGAACAGTGTGTATGAATACACTAGATATCAGCCTGAGAGCAGTATGAACAGTGTGTATGAATACACTAGATATCAGCCTGAGAGCAGTATGAACAGTGTGTATGAATACACTAGATATCAGCCTGAGAGCAGTATGAACAGTGTGTATGAATACACTAGATATCAGCCTGAGAGCAGTATGAACAGTGTGTATGAATACACTAGATATCAGCCTGAGAGCAGTATGAACAGTGTGTATGAATACACTAGATATCAGCCTGAGAGCAGTATGAACAGTGTGTATGAATACACTAGATATCAGCCTGTGAGCAGTATGAACAGTGTGTATTAATACACTAGATATCAGCCTGAGAGCAGTATGAACAGTGTGTATGAATACACTAGATATCAGCCTGAGAGCAGTATGAACAGTGTGTATGAATACACTAGATATCAGCCTGAGAGCAGTATGAACAGTGTGTATGAATACACTAGATATCAGCCTGAGAGCAGTATGAACAGTGTGTATGAATACACTAGATATCAGCCTGAGAGCAGTATGAACAGTGTGTATTAATACACTAGATATCAGCCTGAGAGCAGTATGAACAGTGTGTATGAATACACTAGATATCAGCCTGAGAGCAGTATGAACAGTGTGTATGAATACACTAGATATCAGCCTGAGAGCAGTATGAACAGTGTGTATGAATACACTAGATATCAGCCTGAGAGCAGTATGAACAGTGTGTATGAATACACTAGATATCAGCCTGAGAGCAGTATGAACAGTGTGTATGAATACACTAGATATCAGCCTGAGAGCAGTATGAACAGTGTGTATTAATACACTAGATATCAGCCTGTGAGCAGTATGAACAGTGTGTATGAATACACTAGATATCAGCCTGAGAGCAGTATGAACAGTGTGTATGAATACACTAGATATCAGCCTGAGAGCAGTATGAACAGTGTGTATGAATACACTAGATATCAGCCTGAGAGCAGTATGAACAGTGTGTATGAATACACTAGATATCAGCCTGAGAGCAGTATGAACAGTGTGTATGAATACACTAGATATCAGCCTGAGAGCAGTATGAACAGTGTGTATGAATACACTAGATATCAGCCTGAGAGCAGTATGAACAGTGTGTATGAATACACTAGATATCAGCCTGAGAGCAGTATGAACAGTGTGTATGAATACACTAGATATCAGCCTGAGAGCAGTATGAACAGTGTGTATGAATACACTAGATATCAGCCTGAGAGCAGTATGAACAGTGTGTATGAATACACTAGATATCAGCCTGAGAGCAGTATGAACAGTGTGTATGAATACACTAGATATCAGCCTGAGAGCAGTATGAACAGTGTGTATGAATACACTAGATATCAGCCTGAGAGCAGTATGAACAGTGTGTATGAATACACTAGATATCAGCCTGAGAGCAGTATGAACAGTGTGTATGAATACACTAGATATCAGCCTGAGAGCAGTATGAACAGTGTGTATGAATACACTAGATATCAGCCTGAGAGCAGTATGAACAGTGTGTATGAATACACTAGATATCAGCCTGTGAGCAGTATGAACAGTGTGTATTAATACACTAGATATCAGCCTGAGAGCAGTATGAACAGTGTGTATGAATACACTAGATATCAGCCTGAGAGCAGTATGAACAGTGTGTATGAATACACTAGATATCAGCCTGAGAGCAGTATGAACAGTGTGTATTAATACACTAGATATCAGCCTGAGAGCAGTATGAACAGTGTGTATGAATACACTAGATATCAGCCTGTGAGCAGTATGAACAGTGTGTATGAATACACTAGATATCAGCCTGAGAGCAGTATGAACAGTGTGTATGAATACACTAGATATCAGCCTGAGAGCAGTATGAACAGTGTGTATGAATACACTAGATATCAGCCTGAGAGCAGTATGAACAGTGTGTATGAATACACTAGATATCAGCCTGAGAGCAGTATGAACAGTGTGTATGAATACACTAGATATCAGCCTGAGAGCAGTATGAACAGTGTGTATGAATACACTAGATATCAGCCTGTGAGCAGTATGAACAGTGTGTATGAATACACTAGATATCAGCCTGAGAGCAGTATGAACAGTGTGTATGAATACACTAGATATCAGCCTGAGAGCAGTATGAACAGTGTGTATTAATACACTAGATATCAGCCTGAGAGCAGTATGAACAGTGTGTATGAATACACTAGATATCAGCCTGTGAGCAGTATGAACAGTGTGTATGAATACACTAGATATCAGCCTGAGAGCAGTATGAACAGTGTGTATGAATACACTAGATATCAGCCTGAGAGCAGTATGAACAGTGTGTATGAATACACTAGATATCAGCCTGAGAGCAGTATGAACAGTGTGTATGAATACACTAGATATCAGCCTGAGAGCAGTATGAACAGTGTGTATGAATACACTAGATATCAGCCTGAGAGCAGTATGAACAGTGTGTATGAATACACTAGATATCAGCCTGAGAGCAGTATGAACAGTGTGTATGAATACACTAGATA
Source organism: Champsocephalus esox (assembly GCA_036324585.1). Lineage (NCBI taxonomy): Eukaryota > Metazoa > Chordata > Actinopteri > Perciformes > Channichthyidae > Champsocephalus > Champsocephalus esox. The sequence continues at coordinate 43,808,514 of CM070498.1, forward strand.
TCAGCCTGAGAGCAGTATGAACAGTGTGTATGAATACACTAGATATCAGCCTGAGAGCAGTATGAACAGTGTGTATTAATACACTAGATATCAGCCTGAGAGCAGTATGAACAGTGTGTATAATACACTAGATATCAGCCTGTGAGCAGTATGAACAGTGTGTATTAATACACTAGATATCAGCCTGAGAGCAGTATGAACAGTGTGTATTAATACACTAGATATCAGCCTGAGAGCAGTATGAACAGTGTGTATGAATACACTAGATATCAGCCTGAGAGCAGTATGAACAGTGTGTATGAATACACTAGATATCAGCCTGAGAGCAGTATGAACAGTGTGTATTAATACACTAGATATCAGCCTGAGAGCAGTATGAACAGTGTGTATTAATACACTAGATATCAGCCTGAGAGCAGTATGAACAGTGTGTATGAATACACTAGATATCAGCCTGTGAGCAGTATGAACAGTGTGTATTAATACACTAGATATCAGCCTGTGAGCAGTATGAACAGTGTGTATTAATACACTAGATATCAGCCTGTGAGCAGTATGAACAGTGTGTATGAATACACTAGATATCAGCCTGTGAGCAGTATGAACAGTGTGTATGAATACACTAGATATCAGCCTGTGAGCAGTATGAACAGTGTGTATGAATACACTAGATATCAGCCTGAGAGCAGTATGAACAGTGTGTATTAATACACTAGATATCAGCCTGAGAGCAGTATGAACAGTGTGTATGAATACACTAGATATCAGCCTGAGAGCAGTATGAACAGTGTGTATGAATACACTAGATATCAGCCTGAGAGCAGTATGAACAGTGTGTATGAATACACTAGATATCAGCCTGTGAGCAGTATGAACAGTGTGTAATCACTAGATATCACCTAGCATAAACTGTATACACAATATCAGCCTGAGAGCAGTATGAACAGTGTGTATGAATACACTAGATATCAGCCTGTGAGCAGTATGAACAGTGTGTATGAATACACTAGATATCAGCCTGAGAGCAGTATGAACAGTGTGTATGAATACACTAGATATCAGCCTGAGAGCAGTATGAACAGTGTGTATGAATACACTAGATATCAGCCTGAGAGCAGTATGAACAGTGTGTATGAATACACTAGATATCAGCCTGTGAGCATATGAACAGTGTGTATGAATACACTAGATATCAGCCTGTGAGCAGTATGAACAGTGTGTATTAATACACTAGATATCAGCCTGGAGCAGTATGAACAGTGTGTATGAATACACTAGATATCAGCCTGTGAGCAGTATGAACAGTGTGTATGAATACACTAGATATCAGCCTGTGAGCAGTATGAACAGTGTGTATAATACACTAGATATCAGCCTGTGAGCAGTATGAACAGTGTGTATGAATACACTAGATATCAGCCTGAGAGCAGTATGAACAGTGTGTATGAATACACTAGATATCAGCCTGAGAGCAGTATGAACAGTGTGTATGAATACACTAGATATCAGCCTGAGAGCAGTATGAACAGTGTGTATGAATACACTAGATATCAGCCTGAGAGCAGTATGAACAGTGTGTATGAATACACTAGATATCAGCCTGTGAGCAGTATGAACAGTGTGTATGAATACACTAGATATCAGCCTGAGAGCAGTATGAACAGTGTGTATGAATACACTAGATATCAGCCTGAGAGCAGTATGAACAGTGTGTATGAATACACTAGATATCACCTGTGAGCAGTATGAACAGTGTGTATGAATACACTAGATATCAGCCTGAGAGCAGTATGAACAGTGTGTATGAATACACTAGATATCAGCCTGAGAGCAGTATGAACAGTGTGTATGAATACACTAGATATCAGCCTGAGAGCAGTATGAACAGTGTGTATGAATACACTAGATATCAGCCTGAGAGCAGTATGAACAGTGTGTATGAATACACTAGATATCAGCCTGTGAGCAGTATGAACAGTGTGTATGAATACACTAGATATCAGCCTGTGAGCAGTATGAACAGTGTGTATGAATACACTAGATATCAGCCTGAGAGCAGTATGAACAGTGTGTATGAATACACTAGATATCAGCCTGAGAGCAGTATGAACAGTGTGTATGAATACACTAGATATCAGCCTGAGAGCAGTATGAACAGTGTGTATGAATACACTAGATATCAGCCTGAGAGCAGTATGAACAGTGTGTATGAATACACTAGATATCAGCCTGAGAGCAGTATGAACAGTGTGTATTAATACACTAGATATCAGCCTGTGAGCAGTATGAACAGTGTGTATTAATACACTAGATATCAGCCTGTGAGCAGTATGAACAGTGTGTATGAATACACTAGATATCAGCCTGTGAGCAGTATGAACAGTGTGTATGAATACACTAGATATCAGCCAGCCTGTGAGCAGTATGAACAGTGTGTATGAATACACTAGATATCAGCCTGTGAGCAGTATGAACAGTGTGTATTAATACACTAGATATCAGCCTGAGAGCAGTATGAACAGTGTGTATGAATACACTAGATATCAGCCTGTGAGCAGTATGAACAGTGTGTATGAATACACTAGATATCAGCCTGAGAGCAGTATGAACAGTGTGTATTAATACACTAGATATCAGCCTGAGAGCAGTATGAACAGTGTGTATGAATACACTAGATATCAGCCTGTGAGCAGTATGAACAGTGTGTATGAATACACTAGATATCAGCCTGTGAGCAGTATGAACAGTGTGTATTAATACACTAGATATCAGCCTGAGAGCAGTATGAACAGTGTGTATGAATACACTAGATATCAGCCTGTGAGCAGTATGAACAGTGTGTATGAATACACTAGATATCAGCCTGAGAGCAGTATGAACAGTGTGTATGAATACACTAGATATCAGCCTGTGAGCAGTATGAACAGTGTGTATGTAATACACTAGATATCAGCCTGATGAGCAGTATGAACAGTGTGTATTAATACACTAGATATCAGCCTGTGAGCAGTATGAACAGTGTGTATGAATACACTAGATATCAGCCTGTGAGCAGTATGAACAGTGTGTATGAATACACTAGATATCAGCCTGTGAGCAGTATGAACAGTGTGTATGAATACACTAGATATCAGCCTGAGAGCAGTATGAACAGTGTGTATGAATACACTAGATATCAGCCTGTGAGCAGTATGAACAGTGTGTATGAATACACTAGATATCAGCCTGTGAGCAGTATGAACAGTGTGTATTAATACACTAGATATCAGCCTGTGAGCAGTATGAACAGTGTGTATGAATACACTAGATATCAGCCTGAGAGCAGTATGAACAGTGTGTATGAATACACTAGATATCAGCCTGAGAGCAGTATGAACAGTGTGTATGAATACACTAGATATCAGCCTGTGAGCAGTATGAACAGTGTGTATGAATACACTAGATATCAGCCTGTGAGCAGTATGAACAGTGTGTATTAATACACTAGATATCAGCCTGAGAGCAGTATGAACAGTGTGTATTAATACACAGATATCACCTGGACATATGAACAGTGTTAATACACTAGATATCAGCCTGAGAGCAGTATGAACAGTGTGTATGAATACACTAGATATCAGCCTGAGAGCAGTATGAACAGTGTGTATGAATACACTAGATATCAGCCTGAGAGCAGTATGAACAGTGTGTATGAATACACTAGATATCAGCCTGTGAGCAGTATGAACAGTGTGTATGAATACACTAGATATCAGCCTGTGAGCAGTATGAACAGTGTGTATGAATACACTAGATATCAGCCTGTGAGCAGTATGAACAGTGTGTATGAATACACTAGATATCAGCCTGTGAGCAGTATGAACAGTGTGTATTAATACACTAGATATCAGCCTGAGAGCAGTATGAACAGTGTGTATGAATACACTAGATATCAGCCTGTGAGCAGTATGAACAGTGTGTATGAATACACTAGATATCAGCCTGAGAGCAGTATGAACAGTGTGTATGAATACACTAGATATCAGCCTGTGAGCAGTATGAACAGTGTGTATGAATACACTAGATATCAGCCTGTGAGCAGTATGAACAGTGTGTATGAATACACTAGATATCAGCCTGAGAGCAGTATGAACAGTGTGTATGAATACACTAGATATCAGCCTGAGAGCAGTATGAACAGTGTGTATGAATACACTAGATATCAGCCTGAGAGCAGTATAAGAACAGTCGCCTGACAGTATACAGTGAATACACTAGATATCAGCCTGTGAGCAGTATGAACAGTGTGTATTAATACACTAGATATCAGCCTGAGAGCAGTATGAACAGTGTGTATGAATACACTAGATATCAGCCTGTGAGCAGTATGAACAGTGTGTATGAATACACTAGATATCAGCCTGTGAGCAGTATGAACAGTGTGTATGAATACACTAGATATCAGCCTGTGAGCAGTATGAACATGTGTATGAATACACTAGATATCAGCCTGGGAGCAGTATGAACAGTGTGTATAATACACTAGATATCAGCCTGAGAGCAGTATGAACAGTGTGTATGAATACACTAGATATCAGCCTGAGAGCAGTATGAACAGTGTGTATGAATACACTAGATATCAGCCTGTGAGCAGTATGAACAGTGTGTATTAATACACTAGATATCAGCCTGAGAGCAGTATGAACAGTGTGTATGAATACACTAGATATCAGCCTGTGAGCAGTATGAACAGTGTGTATGAATACACTAGATATCAGCCTGAGAGCAGTATGAACAGTGTGTATGAATACACTAGATATCAGCCTGAGAGCAGTATGAACAGTGTGTATGAATACACTAGATATCAGCCTGAGAGCAGTATGAACAGTGTGTATTAATACACTAGATATCAGCCTGTGAGCAGTATGAACAGTGTGTATTAATACACTAGATATCAGCCTGTGAGCAGTATGAACAGTGTGTATGAATACACTAGATATCAGCCTGAAGCAGTATGAACAGTGTGTATGAATACACTAGATATCAGCCTGTGAGCAGTATGAACAGTGTGTATTAATACACTAGATATCAGCCTGTAGAGCAGTATGAACAGTGTGTATGAATACACTAGATATCAGCCTGGAGCAGTATGAACAGTGTGTATGAATACACTAGATATCAGCCTGAGCAGTATGAACAGTGTGTATAATACACTAGATATCAGCAGCTCTGTAGACAGTACAGTATGAACAGTGTGTATGAATACACTAGATATCAGCCTGTGAGCAGTATGAACAGTGTGTATGAATACACTAGATATCAGCCTGAGAGCAGTATGAACAGTGTGTATTAATACACTAGATATCAGCCTGTGAGCAGTATGAACAGTGTGTATGAATACACTAGATATCAGCCTGTGAGCAGTATGAACAGTGTGTATGAATACACTAGATATCAGCCTGAGAGCAGTATGAACAGTGTGTATGAATACACTAGATATCAGCCTGAGAGCAGTATGAACAGTGTGTATGAATACACTAGATATCAGCCTGTGAGCAGTATGAACAGTGTGTATGAATACACTAGATATCAGCCTGAGAGCAGTATGAACAGTGTGTATTAATACACTAGATATCAGCCTGTGAGCAGTATGAACAGTGTGTATTAATACACTAGATATCAGCCTGAGAGCAGTATGAACAGTGTGTATTAATACACTAGATATCAGCCTGGAGCAGTATGAACAGTGTGTATTAATACACTAGATATCAGCCTGTGAGCAGTATGAACAGTGTGTATGAATACACTAGATATCAGCCTGAGAGCAGTATGAACAGTGTGTATGAATACACTAGATATCAGCCTGTGAGCAGTATGAACAGTGTGTATGAATACACTAGATATCAGCCTGTGAGCAGTATGAACAGTGTGTATGAATACACTAGATATCAGCCTGAGAGCAGTATGAACAGTGTGTATTAATACACTAGATATCAGCCTGAGAGCAGTATGAACAGTGTGTATGAATACACTAGATATCAGCCTGTGAGCAGTATGAACAGTGTGTATGAATACACTAGATATCAGCCTGTGAGCAGTATGAACAGTGTGTATTAATACACTAGATATCAGCCTGAGAGCAGTATGAACAGTGTGTATGAATACACTAGATATCAGCCTGAGAGCATATGAACAGTGTGTATGAATACACTAGATATCAGCCTGTGAGCAGTATGAACAGTGTGTATGAATACACTAGATATCAGCCTGTGAGCAGTATGAACAGTGTGTATAATACACTAGATATCAGCCTGTGAGCAGTATGAACAGTGTGTATGAATACACTAGATATCAGCCTGAGAGCAGTATGAACAGTGTGTATGAATACACTAGATATCAGCCTGTGAGCAGTATGAACAGTGTGTATGAATACACTAGATATCAGCCTGAGAGCAGTATGAACAGTGTGTATGAATACACTAGATATCAGCCTGTGAGCAGTATGAACAGTGTGTATTAATACACTAGATATCAGCCTGTGAGCAGTATGAACAGTGTGTATGAATACACTAGATATCAGCCTGTGAGCAGTATGAACAGTGTGTATGAATACACTAGATATCAGCCTGTGAGCAGTATGAACAGTGTGTATGAATACACTAGATATCAGCCTGAGAGCAGTATGAACAGTGTGTATGAATACACTAGATATCAGCCTGAGAGCAGTATGAACAGTGTGTATTAATACACTAGATATCAGCCTGAGAGCAGTATGAACAGTGTGTATTAATACACTAGATATCAGCCTGGAGCAGTATGAACAGTGTGTATGAATACACTAGATATCAGCCTGTGAGCAGTATGAACAGTGTGTATGAATACACTAGATATCAGCCTGTGAGCATATGAACAGTGTGTATTAATACACTAGATATCAGCCTGAGAGCAGTATGAACAGTGTGTATGAATACA